>ML803201.1:147337-163729 GCA_009831015.1 Picea engelmannii | reverse complement strand
CAAGTGTGATCTACATGTGTTGGTTATAAGGGTCATAGAATCCCTGAGTGGAGACTCCTCACTATCCCTACCAACTATCAAGAGCGTTTAATTTACGCCACTGTGAAGAGTAATTGTTCTATGTTTTAGCAAGAGTGTTTTTGTTTAAGTTTTTCATTTTGATTTGGGTGTTGTAAGAATCCTTTTTTTAACATGGTTTAACAATGAATTTCAGCTTAGAACTACTCTCTCAGATCCTGGTAGATGTTGGGATTTCCTCTTCCCAGGAAGAGGAGATATTGACAAGGATCAAAGATTCAAATACTCCTCCAGAAACAATTGAAGATCCAACATTTGAAGACTCTTATGCATCTGATGACGAACAATTGATCGAAAAGAAGATCAAGAAGATGAAGAGGAGTTACAACATGATCTGAGTGAGGAACAATGCGCCTACGAAAGCCTGATCGAACGATGGTTTCAAGCGAGTACTATGTTAGATCCATTTAGTTTTTTTTAATCTTTTTAGTTCATAGTTTCAACAGCTAAATTCACATGTTCATATATATTTCCAATTGTCATTTACAAAATTGAAATACAACATATTCTTACTATTGTTGCGTGCATGGCTACATTGGCTATTTGACTATGCGTAACTAATCTCTCATTTTTAATTAGCGTAGTGTAGCTAGGAGTTATTTTCAAGTTTTTTATTTTTTTTTAGAATAAGTATGCTCTCCTCTGTGCTTTGTGTGATCGCGAGGATCAGAAAGTAGGGTGACTATGAAGTTTTAGGAATGATAAATTGTTGACAATGAAAAAATGCCCAATCCAATTGTTCATCTTCAATTTCAAATTATATATCTCCATTTGCTAAACACATTTCTTTCTTTAATTGTTTAAATTTATCTTTTAAATCAAGGAATAACACAAAATTAAAACAAAAATTAAAAAATGTTTCTTAGTCTTAAACTAGTTTTCTGGGTTTATTTATTTTTTATTTATTTTCTAATGCAAATAAAAACAAAATCTTTAAAATAAAAATAAATAAATGCAGAAATTGAACTAAAGATATCTCACAAACTGGAATCTGGGTTCTTATGATTTTTGGACAGGAAGTGCATTGTGTTATGATGAAAAAACCCAGTACATTTCAGGCCAACTTAGTACACAGTTTTCGAGAATATCAATATAGTCACCTTCATCCATTTTTTAGTTTTCTCAAAAACCGTGATGTGGGTATTGTTGAGTTTTGGCGTGTAGAATAATTTGGACCATAGGAACCTGCCTGTAAAATTTCAGCTCAACCCAGTTCGTTGTTTGTGATAAAATCGCATTTGACGTTCATTGTTACACCCTGCAAATACACCCCTGTAGCATTGTGCAACAAAAACAATAATACAATTTTTTCGAATGCAATTCATATCACAATAATAGAACTTGTCTAGGAGATCTGATTTTATGGGCAGAGGTTATGGGGTCAAACCCCATCCACACCTCTTTATGCCGTGTTTTCAGTGATTTAATTATTATAAAAAACAATTAACTAAGGTTTTGTCATGATTCATACTGGCCAATAATTTGCATGTTCTAATTTTCATTGATGGTTTTTTAATTTTGTTTTGAATTGACTTTTATTCAATGAAGTTTTGTTTGAATTTTTCTTTCTTTTAGATAGTTAATAAAACGAAAAATTAAAAAAATAAATAAATAAGTAAAAAAAAATTGCAAATGGATTTTCACATTTCTTGAAAACATTATTGGAATCATGCTTTTATCTTTTTATGCTAAAATTATTGTGAAGTCACTTCACCGAGTATTCATGAAAATGATTGTCAAAAATGCACTATCACCAACTGGTAAAAACACATTTCATTCTTTTCATTTGGTTGATAGCATTAGTATTAATTTCTGCACTTTATGTTTTCAATATTCTCACACTATTTGTTGCAGATTAGTGCTAACATTTTACAGGTTCAAAGACGATCGAATTTCTTGCAGAAGTGACTTTCAAGAATCATAGAAACTTTTCTGGAAAAAAAAACATGCTTTGTTGACTGCTTGAAGGAGTTGTTACTCATCATAAACATCATGGTGTTTGTTGTTACACAATGACCTTTGATAAACCCATTTGCATCATGAATGTTTACCCACATTTTTCTTTCAAAGGACATTGTTCATCCATGTGTTCAAGTCTATCATCCATTTTCTTATCCTTCATGGCTTCACACGCACCTACTTTTCTGATTCGCATACATCTCTTTATCTTTTTCAGTTCATTTGGCTTTGTCAATAAAACTATCTAGCTCCCTTTCCATGACTCTATTGTCTATCCCTAAACACTGTTGCTACTGAGATATTTTCATTTATAGTCCTACCAATATTTTTACAAACTCGTGTTGGCTGATGTGGGATTCCTTAAGGCCTAACTTTTAACAAGTCTTGCCCCATCGACCTCAGCACCTTATCTGAGATATAGACTAGAGTTCATTTTGAGTACCTAGAGGCTTGCATGCCTTAATGGAAAGTTCTCTCGCTGACAATCATGGGAATACATCAATGTCCCTTGATCGTTAGATCTTGCAAGTGGCTTGACATCAGCTCATTCATTTGCGCTTTGAAATATGTACTCCAGTACCTTGGCACCCATTGACATCAATGGTGAGTTGCCTCGCATTGGTTAACGCCATTCATCAATGGTCGGTAATCCAATGACTTCTCTTCATGCTCAACATTGACACATCCATTCACATGATTAGAATTGTACCATCGGGTTGTAGTGGGTGAAGACTATATACTTTTTCTTGACTTCCTCGGCAGTTACAATAACATGACTTCAGCTATTTGAGAGTACCAAAGTTCCTCTTTTATACTTCCTCTTTTCCATGTTTCATTCAATGGTCGGTAATCCAATGACTTCTCTTCATGCTCAACATTGACACATCCATTAGCATGATTAGAATTGTACCATCGGGTTGTAGCGGGTGAAGACTATATACTTTTTCTTGACTTCCTCTGGAGTTACAATAACATGACTTCAGCTATTTGAGAGTACCACAGTTCCTCTTTTATACTTCCTCTTTTCCATGTTTCATTCAACAACAATTCAGATTCCTCCACTTCACATTCTCTGATCCAGTAGACAGTAGTCACAGCTACAATAGCAGTCACCTTTCACATGATTATGCAGCAATGACATCTTCCATGCTCCAGCCGTCACATTAGCCATATTCATATTGCATAGTTCATCAACATTTTGGGTAAGTGGAGGTATGTTATTTTCTAAAATTTAATCATGTAATTCCTCAACTGCTAGCAATGAATAATTTGGAAAATTCCCTCACCAAGCCCCGTTTCCTTTTCACTTCTATCACCCATGCCAAGTTGCATGCGTACATACAACCAAATTAGTTGGGGGGTAGGGGAATTTATTCACTATCATCACTCCATTTTTCCCACTACCGTCATTCCATTTTTTGTCTCATTTACCATATATGAACATTTATTTTCCAACGACACTCTGTTGCACTTTGCTTCATAAAGCATTGATATACATATTGGCATGATTTACAAATATGAAAAAGGGTTTTCTTATACTTAATGATGTTTCCTTATGCACATTGATAGCATATTTTTTCCAGTAAGAATATGGGTAAATTATTATCATAAAAACAAGAGAACAAATAATGAAATGAATGTTGTTAACACAAGAACCAACATTCTTTATATTCATGGTTGTAACACAAGAACCAACCGAACCAACATTCTTTATATTCATGGTTGTCACACAAAAACCAACCATAAGAAAATGGCAGTTGTTACACATGTAAATCCCATCCTGGAAACATTCATTATCGTCACTCAAAGCCGAAATTCAGATGCCAAAAAATTATTGAGAAGATCCATGCATAGTTGCATGCAGACATGCAACAAGTTCAGTTGGGGGGTATGTTGGGGCTCAGAAATGTCATATTTTCATCCACCTTTCCTTTCATCATTCTTCACATTTCATCACCCATTAACCTTTCATGATATCATTTTCATAAATACATTTGCGTTTCACCTTATTATTTTCCACTTTATTCATTTTAGTATTAAAAGGGAATTTGTGATTAAATATTAGAAAATCAACATGTTTTCATACATATCTCAAAAATGTGTGAGCTTTGTAATGTGTAGGAATATGTGAAGGATTAATTCAAAAGGACTTCTCGAATACTTCCTCCACCATTTCAAGGTTTGAGGAGATAATTCAAGGAGAAGATCATGGAGATTTGGTTGGCATATCTTATCCAAGATATATGAGAGATATGTGTGAGGATTTCAAGGGATTATATTTTGTAATAATGGGAAAATAGTTGAGAGAATAGTGGATCTGTAATTATGAGATGGTTATCTTATTTTCAAGACTCTCATGTATAAAAGAGAGTGCTCTCTCTTCATGAGGGAGTAGTAATCATTTGGAAGTGAGTAGTCATTAGGATTCAAATAGAAATCTGGATTAGTCTTAGATTTGTAATTTGAAAGAAAGGGATTCTTAGCTTTGATTCATGGTTTTGGTTTCCGTTCTTTCATTATTTTTTTATGAAGATTGATTTGATTATTGTAATGTAAGATTGCTTCATTGGCGTGAGCTCACATATGTTATTGTGTCATTCAAATCTTCACATGTAGTATTTATTTTTCTTTCATGTAGTTCTCCATTCCTAGATTAATTTCATTTACGCAATTTCATTTCAGTCGTAGGTTGTAGCAATTCAATTCCAAGTCATGTGTTTCAATTTCCTGCATTAGATTAATGATTCAATTTTAGTCATAGGTTGTAGCAATTCAATTCCAAGTCGTGTGTTTCAATTTCCTGCATTAGATTAATGGTTCAATTTCAGTCGTAGCTTAAACATTAGATTAGATTAGTCTCGCTTCAATCCTGCATATACTTTGCGTGTCCTTCGTAATTTTATGAACCTCGAATTGACAAATTAGATAGTTGGGCAAGTACTATAATGAAATTAATTCAACATTAGTTCGGCCCAATATAACGACTGTCGTTCACTTGTCATGATTGTTGTTCCCTTTATAGGAAGTGTTGTTCATTTGAACAGAACAATTGTCGTTCTCTTTACGATTGTTGTTCATTTACAGGTATTGCATCTCTGGAGGTCATGTATTGAAAATAGAAAGTAATAACCTATGTAGGCAACAAGTAAAATGCTTGTGCCAGCGCCTACCTTCGACTGATGCATAGAGGTTGTTTTTAGGACATCTTTAGATCCCAACAACTACGTATATCCTTGGCATTCTACTGCCCATGTCCTCCACTATTTCATCTTGTTGAACATCATGGACAACTCTCACTTTGCCATTTTTATGGGGACAATCCCTGTACTTGTGGTTCCCCTGACAGCCCCAACACTGAATGGGCATCTGTCTTGGCCTTTGTTCCCTTACGTCATCCATTCTCGTCTCTCTAAATGATGGCTATCCTTGAGGACTGTTTCTGAAAAAGGATGGCTTAGTTCCCTTCTTCCTATGATCCATCTAAAATTTCTTCTTGTCTTCCCAAGACTTCTGGAAGGTAGGCTTCTCTCTTTGTTGCTCATGTAATCATTTCGCCCTCCTTATCGTTTCTTCCATATTATTAAGGTCATCATACTAAATATTTTCACCAATGGAAGGTGGAAATCCACTTAGATACCTCTGAATATTGACAATCTCATCTTTGATGAACGGGACATACTTCAGTAATTCCAAAAATCTTCGCTTGTATTCAACAATGGTCATGTTGCCCAGCTTGAGTTCAAAGAACTCTTTCATCTTTCTGTCGTAGTATCTTTTAGTCAAGTATTTCTTCTCGAAATACCTCTTGAATTATTTCCAAGTGATATCTTTCTCTCTGATGTGTTGCACCTGCATAAGTTGATCCCACCACATGGATGATTTTCCTTTCAATTGATACATTTCAATTCTTCCTTCGGCATGAGAGGAATAATTCTACAGTTGGAAATATTTCCTCATGCCAAGTAACCATGTTTTGGCATATTCCTCCTTCTTATGTTCTCCATCAAACGTAGGAGGCTTAATCTTGTTCATTTCACCCTTCAGTTCAGCCACTCCAGATCTCATGTGCTTTCTGGTAGGAGATAGGCTTGAACTTTTGCATGCCTCCTTATTGGAGTGTTTTGGGGAGTAAGACGATGCCTGCTAACACTTCTTGATCTCATTTTATTCTCAGGGATCCCGTGACTCCCTATTTTTCTTGAGTCACTCTTCTTATCCAATTTCTTTTCGATCCTTTCCAGGCTCTTCATCAACTTTAAGTTGAATTCTCCTTGCTTTTCCTTAGCTTTCATGAGATTTCTACTATCTGCTCGATGAATCTGGGCATCTTTCTGCAATCGTTCAATGATTTTCATCATATTCCCTTCCTTATCTAACTCTTCTCCATGTCCATTGGAGTTCGATCCTTCAACTCCCAGATGGAAATCCATTCCTTTTGCTTCATCCTCGGAACTGGAAACTGTCTGTGCCTCTTCCATTCATTTTATACTCAGTGGAAATTCTACTCAGTTCCGGTACTCGTTAAAAAATTTCAAACACAATGTGCAGACAACCAGAATTTGTCAGGCCATTATTCCTTAACAAATCCCACAACATTCATAAACAAATCTGATTCAACAAAAAATTTAGTTTTCATCCTTTGTGATTCTCGTTCAATCAAGAATCCTCGCAGATTTCTTCTTTCGGAGCTCTTCTCTGCTAAGTTTTTGGGCACTAGCCCCTTTCTCTCAGTCCCCAACCCACCCAACCATGGGTCGTGACCAAGTGATAGATCGGTAAGTGTGTACTTGGGCCTTCGACCTCAGAAATTTTCAAAGAGCAATTAGAAAATCACTCAGAGTTCTGAGTTACTGAACTTGCACAGTAGGGTGGATCAACGATCCACATCTATCCAGCATCCAACGACTGACACTCACTATGGAACCTCAGGCGTCTGAGTTCCAGGACTTCAGAATATTTTACATCCACACACCCTGAACCATTAATATTCGAACACTCCCATGTCGCCTTAGGTGACGTTATTAAGTTACATCACTTAACGTTTTCCCAATTTCAGGGGCATGCAACGGTGGTTTGGAGTAACCCTCCTTTCATCCCACAATTCTCCTGACATTGACACGTAACCCCTTAGTGAAACCGCGGTTTGGATTGTAGGACCGCCTTGGAGAATTAGCTTTCGTGCAACTTGGGTCCCCACAATGCCTTCTAGCCGTTGATCTTGATGTATCATGATCAACACAACTGTGGGTCCTCTGACCTTTAACTAAGTTACGTAACCTCGACCCCACTAACCCTGCTCACACAGAATGCCACATGGCGGCATACTAACGAATGATACGTGGCCCATTCAGATGGGTGACACTTGTCACATTCCAAATTCCATTTCAATCTTCCATGGGTTCTAAACCCACTAACATGTGGCACACATCTCATGTGTTCACATCACCTCCAGGTGACATCATCATGACTCACCACTTCGGTTCTTCAGACTTCAGGAGTTTCAACTCCTCCACGCTCGATTTTTCCCGGAGCGCTTTCTCCCAGAGTTCATGATCTACCAACTTGTGTCCTTCGTAATTGGATGGTTGCGATCTACTTCAGGACTTCAGGAGTTTGTGCCTCAATGCATTCCACTTCTCCTGATTATTGAACTCCGAAAGGATTCCAGGATAACCTTCCTGCACCTTCTTCGGATCTGACAGTTCTAAAGGACTCTCCTTTTTCACAAACCAATCCTATGGCTCCAACACCCCAAGTGTTGAGCGCTCTCTCTCTGTGTTCAAATACCATGTCGACTACGGTTTTAATCTACCGCTACTCCTCCTAAGCTTTGTAACACGACTAGGTAACCCCTTGGCACTTAGAAACATTCTAAGGTTCAAAATTGGTTCCATCCGAACACCATTTCCACTCAAAACCTTGGGTCCAAAGACCACTTATCCTGCCCATCCATGATCAGTTTTGAAACTATGGCTTTGATACCATATTGTAACGTCCCCGACCATCAACCCCGCGATCGGGAAACGCTACTACGTGGAAACATTCTCATACTTGTATATATAACATGCATTAAATCAAATTAAAAGATTTAACTAAACAATACAGAGTAATCACAGGGTTACTGCTAACATACATAAATAATGGAATTAACAGTAATTCATAATTGCAACGAAATACATGATAATATTGCAAGCATCACAGACATGCATTTTAATTGAAATTAAACACATGCATATACTTATCTTTGAAACTGTAGTAACTCCACCAACTACGTGCAAAGCTTCCACGAACCTCCCAGCCTTAGACAACGTTTCTCATCACGCTAAGCAGTGTATCACCCCCGAGCTGGGACTAAGCTCCACCTAAGACAAGGGAATCCTAGACTAGGCTAAGGTTACAGGAAACTTGCACAGAGCAACTGGATGGATTCTCTCCAGGAGCCTTCTTATGCCCACTACTCACAGACTCTCATTCCCCACATGCATGTTCCACCTGGGAGTATACACCTTCATAAGCATAGTCCATCGATGCTTCACCTCCCTCTCTCGGTCTCGGCAACAGGTCGGATCAGGAATTCTCAGAGCTCCATAGTCGGTGTTGGACTCTCTGTGTGAGAAAACCACTTCCCAATAGACTCTCTCACACCTAGAGAGAGTTTCTCACAAGCCTGAAAACCTGCCTCTTCTACCACAGGCCTGACAACTCGGTTCTTCAACCAGTTTTCAAGTCAATTCCCACAAGTTCAGGATAAACGCAACAACAACAACTTTCGGTTAAATCACGGGTGATAGAAACAACAAGAAAATTGGGTGTGGACATCAAAAAAATGACAACAGGCCACTAAGACACAACATGGTTCAGGTAACACCAGTTTCAGGATGCGTGACAAGAAATCCACACATAGGTCAAACACAGACTCAACGGTTCAGAAAGAGGGTGTATTGGCTTCTCAAGAAAACATCACAGGCTTCGAGTTTTAGAGTTGTGTGAGGGTATGCATGCAGAGATCAGATGGAATTCCCGATTTCAGATAGTCGACGACAGAATGGAGGACAAACCCCCAACTCAGCTAATGCTTCAGTTATTAACCGCATGCGCCTAGGGTGACACATGTCTTCCTGGAGCTACATGTGTTCCCTTTTGCACACGTTGGAGCTACATGCGTTGCCTCTCTCAGGAATTAGGATAAAACCATGTTTTTCACACAACTTTGGAATAATAATAAAATACTATTCTCAAGGACTTAAGCCCCTAAGCTTAGCCCCTCTTTCAAACCTTTTAGCCCCTTTTCCCTTACCCACCCTGTAGAAGATTAGTCCCCCATCACTCTTTCTTTGTGGTGAGTTTGCATGTAGCGATGTTTAATCTTTATTAATGTTTTGCATATTACATATACAAAAATAGGCTCTTGGCCTTTAACACTTAGGCTCGCCTGCCTAATAAACACATAACCCCACCAACTTATCAATACTTGTCTCACCAGCCTACAAAACATGTTTTTCAATTCATAAACATGATTACAACATGGCTCGTCCTTGGGGATATTACATAAAGGGTCCTCTAGGGTTTTTGTAATGGGTTTATGGGATGTCAACCCATGGGGTTTTCCCATGTTTCAGTCTTATTGTAAGGGTTTTTAAAAGCATAAATAAAGGAATGTATTGTAGAAGTAACGTGGTTAAATGTAGTTCTGTGTGAACAAAGTTTCTTTGTGCAAAGGAATGTCTGTGTGTTAAGGGTTTGTGCTCGATAGAAAATAAGATCTATGCCTTAACCTAGTTTTGGAAGGAGGATCCGGTGCTCAGTGTGCATATCTCATGTCTGGTGTGAAGCTCGACTATGTGGCTTAGTGCATAGGAGTGAATGAATGTAATATTCGAGCGAATAATAAAGAGGTGAAGCGGCTGGTGGACATAGCCCCACACTAGGGTGAACCATGTATATTTGGTGTCTTATGGTTTTCTTTGTGAAATGTTATCTCTATTATGTTTTTCTTTGTTCTTAGATTAGACGTGTAATGGATGTGTATGTGTTGCTTTAATACTTTGTTTATGTTAAAATGCTAGATATAATCCACAGTGTTAAGTGCTAAGTGTTTAATGTGCATAATATTTTGTTGTTACTACGCTAGATCTATCTTTGATTATGTTCTACGATGTTAATAGGGTTAATGAACTAATGCACGCCACTTCCTAAGAGTTAACAGAATACTGTGCAAAGTGTTATTATCACAGATATGTGTCCCAACCTTATTATGCACACATACGCCCTCTAACCCCCTCTACTTCTACCTCGGGTGAGACTTCGCCTGCTTCGCAGGTGTTGTTTAAAGGGCCGGTAGTCGGGGTTTTTTTGGTGCATTGTTAAGCGTTGAACCCTGGGTCTACCCCTATGCCAACAAATGGTTCCGTTGTCGGGACCTGAAACTGTGATTGCTGGGAACTGAAGTAAATAAAAAGAGAAGATTTGTGCATAGATCTGTTGTTGAAGTGCACAATACTCTACTTGAATTGTGAAGCTTTGTGCCTAGAGAGTAATCTGATCTGAAGAAAAGAGGCAAGATCCTAAAGAAGCAATCTTTGTGCTTTGGTAAGAGAGATATAAGTAAAAAAAATTGTTTCGAAAGCATGGATTTAAGTATGTTTAATAGATTTTGTCCTAGTCTGAAGGCTAGAGAACAGTTGAAAGAAAGAGTTGATTTGAGTAAATTTAATGGAAATGAAGAAAGATATGTTATTCCTATGCATAGAAAGATTTTTTGGACTAATAAGTGGATACAGGAACCTAGAAAGGATTTTTGCAGATTGCAGGTTCAACACTGCGATCCGAGGGTAAGTGCGCAATACCGAAGAGGTCGGAGAACATTTAAGAAAAAAAGAGGATTGACATTGTGTTATAACTGCAGAAGACCGAGGCATCTTGCTAAGGAATGTCCTGATTTGGCCGTATTTGTCTTTTTTGTAAGGTTATTGGTCATGAGGTTGAGGATTGTCCATGGATTATTGTTAAAGTTTAAGGGATGAACATGAGACAAGAAAACTATGAATAAATTCAAGAGACTAAGGGCATGTTAGGAATTCATAAAGAGAAAAGTTCAGAGGAAGTTCAGATTACGTTATTACAATTGAAAGAAATGATGGATGTTCATAAAAATGTCAGTTTACCAGAAAGATTGAAAGCAAAACAATGCATAAGTGCAAGAATAGAAGACTTCGACATAGATTGTGTCTTGGATGAAGATACACAAGTGAATATTATGATAGAAGAAACTTGGGAAATTTTGGGAAATCCTACTGTGGTACCTTTGTTAGGAAGGATAGGCTTGTTTAAGGGTAAGATGATAACCCTATGTGGAAGAGTTACTAATGTACCTATTATCATTCATGGAACATTGACTGAAGAAGAATTTGAAGTCATTCGGTTTGTTGGGGACAATGCCCCTTTCCCACTTTTGTTAGGTAAGACTTGGATTGAAAAGGATCAAATAAGAAGGAAATAAGAGGAAGAAGCCACAGAAAAGAAAAAGCAAGAACTGAGGGATTTCATAGCTAGGAAAATAGACTGACTAATAGAAGAACAAGAGGATAAGTCGAAGCAACAGAACAAAGTAACCATGCGGGAGGGACAAAAAGTAAGAGAATTAGCTATCAAAGTTGAAAGAATGCAAGAAGCCTTGAAGTACCTATATATCCAAGAAAGAAGTATGCCCACTCAGGAAGTGTTAAGAAAAGGGATATTAAATTCAGAATCCTTGAGGGCACCTCAACAGTGCGAAGCCACTACGCTAGAGGAAGATAGGAATAAAAATGGAAAGAGGATTCTAGAAATAGTTAGAGAGACTTAGATAATAGGAAAGAAGGCAAGGAAGATCAATAAAAAGAAGGCTAAGTTGGAAAAGCTACAAGAAGTTACAGAAATGAGATGGAAAACTTCGTAGATTGGAACCTCGTAGGAGGCAGGTTCGCAAAATTTGAACTTCGTTGCAACAACAGGACCACGTAGAATTGGACTTTTCCCTGGCGAAGTCATATGACTGTTGGAGGTGCCCTGGTCATTAGAATGATGCTCCATAATGGTTATAAAATGAATTTATGGGCTTATGGACCGCTTTTTGGAATGTTGAGACCGCGCCATAACTGACAGATTTACATTGATGGAAGCACTTCACGACCATTGGAAGATCCGTCATGATGCACCTCTTATTTAACTTGTTGGTCGCTATGCTGGGACCATTTTTTTCTACCCTTGATTGACTGAGGTAAGCAGAGAATTTTCCAAGTGTCAAGCTATGTTATCTGGAACTAGATCCCACCTATCCATTTGTCTACCCGCCTGTCTGTTTGCCTACCCTGCCTATTTGTTAAAAGCAAGAATGTCGGGCGAACCTAGTGAATTAGAGAAGTCTGTCGAGGAAGTCCTTAAGAAGCTAATGGCCGAAAGACCGGTATCTGAAGGTATTCATGTGTCGTCGACGCGTGCTAATAAGCCCCAGTTAGAGGCCACTCTCATTGAGGACGACATCAGTCTGGTCCGCAGAGCTATGGAGGACGCTTCCAAAGACATATTGTAGAGGTATGGAGAGAGGCAAGAGGAGTTATATGGAATAATTGAGAAGGAATTTAAGGAAGTAAAACAAGTTGTCTGTTTGGTCCACATAGTACCTAATGCGTCGTCTGCACCTTCCTCGTCACAGATTGCAGAATTGGGGGTTGAACCAGCCAAATTGAGAAGACTTGCGGATGCAACAGAAGCCCGGTTCTAGAAAGCATAGGAAGAAAAGGAGAAGTCTACAGAAGCCTTAAAAAGGGAGAAATATGACGTCCTAGTGCAATTAAGAGAAACACAGGACAGTGTAGCATCCCAGGAAAGTGAGAAAGTAGAAATTCAGGTGAATTTTCAGGAGGAAAAAGCCTAGCTATAGAGGGAAAAGGAGCAGTTTCTTGCAGAGAGGGCCATGGTCGCATAAGTGGTAAGTAAATCATGTCACTATGTGCCAGGATTGGCACGGGAAGAGAAAGAGTTGGTCGAAGCTCAAATAGTGAAGCTCGTTGAAACCCTCCAGTAGCTTCAGGCTAGGATAACAGAATTGGAGGCCCAAACAGTACCAATCACCCCGCATGAGGTGAGTGACTAGAGGGAGGAGACTGCTAAGAACACAATTGCAATTATAAGATCCCTTGCCTCATAATGTAAACAGTTAAGTGATAAGAGTGCCCGGAAATACGAATGCCTCATCGAGGATCTAGAGCTAAGGAAGTTAGAAGCGTAGTTATAGGAGGCACAACAACAAGCATTCTCATTGCAGGTGCAAATGAAGCTTCTCATAGCAATAGAAAGAATGAAGATATCCCATGAGTAGCGCACAGTACAACAATAGGTCGCTGCCCTCCAGGGTAAGGTGATGGAAGTTACGCAGAAGCTACAACTTGTGCAAGATGAAGCTTGCAAGGTGTTCAAAGAGATTGATGGACATGGCTCACAACTAGATCAAGTGGTTGCAGTAGTAGAACATCGCCTGGAAGGGCCTATTACAGAGAAAATGATCCAGGAGCTCACTAAGTAGGAGGCTCAGGCGAAGAAACAAGTTGAGGCAACTCGAGTTAAGCTCAAGGATTTTGAAGCAACATTATCTGCACCTGAGTGACTCAGGATGAGCCACAGGTGAGTGTTGGGGGCCTGTTAGTCCTCAACCAAGTTTTGGGGAAACTTTGGTCAGCTTTGACCCACTTTTGGACTTCGAAACACTGGTCGAGGAAAGAGTGCCCAGGTGGAGTTGAGATCGTGGATCTCACCGACTTTGAGGGTTATGTGGACCCAATAAAGGGTCCTCTAGGGTTTTGTAACAGGTTTACAAGATGTCAGCCCAAGGGGTTTTCCCATGTTTAGGCCTTATTGTAAGGTTTTGTAAAAGTATAAATAAAGGAATGTAGTGTAGAAGTAACGTGGTTAAATGTAGTTCTGTGTGAATAGAGTTGATTTGTGCAAAGGAATGTCTGTGTGTTAAGGATTTATGCTCTATAGAGAGTAAGCTCTGTGCCTTGACCTAGTTTTGGAAGGAGGATCTAGTGCTCAGTGCGCAGATCTCCTATCTGGTGTGAAGCTCGACTCTATGGCTTAGTGCACAGGAGTGAATGAATGTAATATTCGAGAAAATAATAAAAAGGCGAAGTGGTTGGTGGATGTAGCCCCACACTGGGGTGAACCACATATATCTAGTGTCTTATGGTTTGCTTTGTGCAATGTTATCTATGTTATGCTTTTCTTTGTGCTTATATTAGATGTGTAATGGATGTGTATGTGTTTCTTTAATACTTTGTTTATGTTAAAATGCTAGATCTAGTCCACCGTGCTAAGTGCTAAGTGTTTAAGGTGAATAATATTTTGTTGTTACTACGCTAGATCTATCTTTGATTATGTTCTACGATGTTAATAGGGTTAATTAAATAATGCATGTCACTTCCTAAGCATTAATAGAATACTCTGTGAAGTGTTATTATTACAGATATGTGTCCCAGCCTGGTTACAAACACTTGCGTCCTGCAACCCCCCTGCTTCTACCTCGGGTGAGACTTTTCCTTCTTCACAGGTGTTTCCGAAAGGGCTGGTAGTCAGGGTTTTGTTGGTGCATTGTTAAGCGTTGAACCTTGGGTCTGCCCCTATGCCAACAATAGCTAACATAACAAGTACTTAATACTACCCCTCAACCCTTAACCAACAAGTGACAAGCCCAACAACCAAAATTTAACAAGTATCACACACACAAAGAAGTTTGGAAAATTTCAATAGATCTTTGGTACTATATTTCATTCCCCTCTATCTACAATTCCATCCCTCTTATTTATAAATAAGAGGTGAAGGCTTAGGGTTAGGTCACAAGACACTTGTCACTTTTGGAAAAGTGACAAGTGGACCAACCCTTAAAGTGTTTTTGTTTTTAATCAAAAAGTAAACTTATCCAAAAGGGATATTATCTAAAGGGAATCAAGTCAGATTTGATTTGAACCTTTAATTACAATTTTTTACAAGCCAAAGTAAATCCTTTGAGACCAAACTATTACAAAAAGGTCATTTTCATAAATGAAAAAAATTAGTATGCCACATCATCATTTGCCTTGGTATTTGTGCCATCCCAAAGACTCTTTGATTGTTTTCATGTTTTGCAGCTGTAGATGAAGTGATCTAGAACAATTCTCGACCATCCATGGTAGTCGGATTCACCAGGGTGAAGCCCCAAGGTGTGGGGAAATTAAAGAGTTGCTTAGGAGGGCAAGGGGCCTTTGGTCTTGGTTTTTGTATGTAAGGAAATTCCCATTGTTTAGGAAATTTTCAGACCTGATTATACCCCCCTTTTCTTTCTAGAAGTTTCCCTATGAGCTGACCGAAGCATGGCTTTGATTTGGTCCTTTTCCGACGAAGGGACCCCTTGGGCCTGAAACTTGGGAGGATTTTTCCCTATACAAAACAGCCACAAAAATAAGTTTGTATGTTTCCATGCTATATCTATGTTCACTACCTTTCCTCTACCTTTCATTTGACACAAATCTGACTTCGAATGAGTAATATATGGCCCCATAAAGGTATGCGGGAACGAGCTGGTTGGGAGACTAATCATGGAAAAATTGAAATTGAGGAAACATTATGAGCTAGACACCATAATTGACAAGATGATATAGCCCTGCATACCTTTAGCCGAAGTGGGTTTTCCTCATTTGGCCCAATTCGGCCTTGGGGGGGGCCAATTAGGACTCCTTCTACCGCGTGTTTTTGGGCCAATTACAAGCCTCTATCACTTTGGGACGCACCACTGAAATTATGGGATGAATTTGAGGGGGTGAATTCCATGGCTGCATTCTTGACTTTTCCTCGGTCGTTTTGACTATTTGCGGGCGAAATTCCGCCTCTAAATGGCAAAGTTATGGTATTAAAAAGACCAATGACCCTGGGGAGGGGGAAATTTAAATTTTTTTATTGTATAGTTTTAAACATATATAAAATTCATTTAAAATTTTTGGACTTATTATAAATTTCGCACCACTAAAATTATGGGATGAATTTGAGGGGGTGAATTCCATGGCTGCATTCTTGACTTTTCCCCGGTCATTTTGACTATTTGCGGGCGAAATTCCGCCTCTAAATGGCAAAGTTATGGTATTAAAAAGCCCAATGACCCTGGGGAGGGGGAAATTTAAAATTTTTTATTGTATAGTTTTAAACATATATAAAATTTATTTAAAATTTTTGGACTTATTATAAATTTCTAATAATAATTTAATTTTTAATATATATATATATATATATAATAAAATAAACTAAATTAAAAATAACAATAAAATTTCAAAATTTAATAACAAATTT
>ML803201.1:122513-139683 GCA_009831015.1 Picea engelmannii | reverse complement strand
CTATATTTCATTCCCCTCTATCTACAATTCCATCCCTCTTATTTATAAATAAGAGGTGAAGGCTTAGGGTTAGGTCACAAGACACTTGTCACTTTTGGAAAAGTGACAAGTGGACCAACCCTTAAAGTGTTTTTGTTTTTAATAAAAAAGTAAACTTATCCAAAAGGGATATTATCTAAAAGGAATCAAGTCAGATTTGATTTGAACCTTTAATTACAATTTTTTACAAGCCAAAGTAAATCCTTTGAGACCAAACTATTACAAAAAGGTCATTTTCATAAATGAAAAAAATTAGTATGCCACATCATCATTTGCCTTGGGATTTGTGCCATCCCAAAGACTCTTTGATTGTTGTCATGTTTTGCAGCTATAGATGAAGCGATATAGAACAATTCTCGACCATCCATGGCAGTCAGATTCACCAGGGTGAAGCCCCAAGGTGTGGGGAAATTAAAGAGCTGCTTAGGAGGGCAAGGGGCCTTTGGTCTTGGTTTTTGTATGTAAGGAAATTCCCATTTTTTAGGAAATTTTTAGACCTGATTATACCCCCCTTTTCTTCCTAGAAGTTTCCCTATGAGCTGACCGAAGCATGGCTTTGATTTGGTCCTTTTCCGACGAAGGGACCCCTTGGGCCTGAAACTTGGGAGGATTTTCCCCTATACCAAACAGACACAAAAATACGTTTGTATGTTTCCATGCTATATCTATGTTCACTACCTTTCCTCTACCTTTCATTTGACACAAATCTGACTTCGGATGAGTAATATATGGCCCCATAAAGGTATGCGGGAACGAGCTGGTTGGGAGACTAATCATGGAAAAATTGAAATTGAGGAAACATTATGAGCTAGACACTAGAATTGACAATATGATATAGGCCTGCATACCTTTAGCTGAAGTGGGTTTTCCTCGTTTGGCCCAATTCAGCCTTGGGGGCCCCCAATTAGGACTCCTTCTAGCGCGTGTTTTTGGGCCAATTACAAGCCTCTATCACTTTGGGATGCACCACTGAAATTATGGCATGAATTTGAGAGGGTGAATTCCATGGCTGCATTCTTGACTTTTCCCCGGTCGTTTTGACTATTTGCGGGCGAAATTCTGCCTCTAAATGGCAAAGTTATGGTATTAAAAAGCCCAATGACCCTGGGGAGGGGGAAATTTAAATTTTTTTATTGTATAGTTTTAAACATATATAAAATTTATTTAAAATTTTTGGACTTATTATAAATTTCTAATAATAATTTAATTTTTAATATATATATATATATATATATATATAATAAAATAAACTAAATTAAAAATAACAATAAAATTTCAAAATTTAATAACAAATTTTACAATATATAAAATTATATAACAAAAATAAATTTTAAATTAAAAAAAAAACAATTTTAAACCCCAAGGAGTTGTCGACGATGGTTAGAGGAGTGGAGGGAGAGGATGTGGTCCACAAGGAGGAGAGAATGGGGGTTTGTTGGGCATGGGGGTATGGTGGAGGGAGGTGTGGAGAAGGGTGGAGGGAGCCCATGGGCAGGAGGAGTGTGCAGAAGGGGGGGAGGTGGTTTGTTGGGAGAGGAGGAGTTGGCAGTGTGCACGGAGAGAAGGAGATGGAGAGGAGTAGGGGAGGTGGTCTATGTGGAGGAGGGAGAATGTGAGAGGAGTAGGAAGATATGGGGATGTGGGGTCGGCAATGCACGGGGAGAGGAGGAGGGGAGGTGGTAGGCATGGATGAGGGAGAATGGGAGAGGATGAGATGGAAGGGGGAAATGGAGGGAGGTGGTGAGTACTGGTGAGATTGGAGGCCGCAGGCTGGTGGTGGACGGGTGGTCGACCACCAAAATTTGAAAATTTGATTATTTTTCTAATTTTTGATCAAAAGTGGGTTTTTCTCCATAGTTTGGGAGTGGGAGATCTTGGGTTCAAACCTCCTTCCCTCCTTTTTTTTTATTTTTAGTCAATTTCTGGGCTTTTTCAGTGGGGAAAGGGGAGGGGGTTCAAAGCCTAGGGCCTGCAAATTAGAATGCACGAGCTTGCAAATGGCCATTCAACCCAGAAAATTTAATTCTTTAAAGGGGCCTATAGGCTTGGGCCTAGTTCCCAACAGGGGTTCGAATCCCCTCCCCTTTGAATCTTTGCACAGGAAAAGTAAACAAATATCTAAACGAGCCACCAAACAGAGACATGAACCAACTTTGAAATAACAATTTTAATGGAATAAATAACCTTTTTTGAGTGCAAAAAACCATCATAACCAACACGATAATGAAACCTCTGGGAAATCAAAAGCAGGGTTAAAAAGGCAGTGTGTCCACGATTACCTGGATCTGTGTCTGAGGTTGGTGCATAGTTATGTCTTGTTGCCCAATGAATACCTGCACTTGAACCCTTTGCTGCCATGGTTGTTTGAGTTGCAGATCTCCTTCCCTCTCCAATGCACCTGTCAAATGAGCTAGAGGAGAGGAGGGTGGGTTTTGTATTTTCCAATTTTTTTATTTTTCTAATTTCCCCAATTTTGCATGAGTGATGTGTATCACCTTTCCCCTTTTCTCAATTTTCTGATTTTTTTATTTTTCCATTATTTTTAATATTTCTCTCGAAAATTATGTCAAGTCAAACTTTGACTTTGAATTTGACTTTTGACCACGATCTTGTTGACTTAGCCAATTTTTTTTTCCAAATGAGACAGGGTGGGAATTGGATGTAGAGCATGTCATTGGAAAGTTATCGATGAGCCCATAGAGAATATGTGGTCACTAATCTGAAATAATACCACCTCACCCCTTAATTTTGGCCCAAAACAGTTATTGATTAAAATCCTTTTCTTGTTGGTGGGCCCACATGACACCCAATCTTGCGAAAGGCGCCACATCGCCATACGATATCCAATCGAGGCAAATTAAATACCATCAAAAATTTATCAATGAGTACTTCAATGATATGGCAATATATTTGTGTGTTGGGACCATTAATGACTATTTTATCTGTCATGAAACCTCGCTATGCAAGCTGGTTGGCCCCCTTTGCCTGAAATAGTTGACAAACTTGTGACAGCTCTAATTGGGCTATTTGAGGTCACAATGAGGCCAATTAGGAGCCATTGGAAAGGTTTCTGAGTCCAATACAGTGTGGCATCATTGAATCCCTGATTTAAAATCCCTTAATAACAATTTTTTTAACCCTGAACCACTACAACCAATCTGGTGTCCAAAATTGGTCATGAAATTTTGAAGGCTCGTTCTCACCAATTGAGGGTTGAAACCAAGTATGGGATATACTGTTGGAAAGGTATCACACTAAACTACACCATCCTTAGTTTTTATTTTCTTTTTAAAACAACAATCTGAATAGAATCAGACCAAGAAGTCACAACTGTTGGTTTTGGCCATTCAAGTGATGCGAACTTTGCATCCTCCGTAGGGGGCATACTGACTCGAAATAGGGCTCATGATAGCTCGTTGGAAAACTTGTCCCAATATCTACAATATGGCAGCATGTTTTTTCTCAAAATGTGACTAGAATTCATTTTATTCTTTGTGAAAGGACCCTATCCCCATGGGACCCACTCAGTGATAGGCGGAAGGGGCCAACGATAAAATTTTCGCAAAATGCATGTTTAGCTCATCAAATATGAACTGAGAAACCTTGTAATGAGTCATTACGATGTGGCAGGGTTTCAGAACTCAAAAATTACCCTGGGAAGGCCTCACCTGAGGGGAAAAGGACATGGTCCCATAACAAGCTGAGCAAGGCCATGATGGTCCCGTTTGGGTATCGTTTAAGATATTGGTGGGAATAATGATGATTGTGGTTGTTATAATGCTTCCCAAAAGGCTATATTAGGGTAGGGAGAATCATGACTTGATATCCATTTGGCCTTACTATCCCTCAACTGATCCTGGAAGCACTGACCCAACTAAATGCAACAACCTTCAACTGACCTGGACTGTTGCCAACTAACTTGACCTTGTCACCTGATACTCTTTAGTTCCTGATAAGTCTTTACATACTTAGATACAAACCCTATGAAGGAAGCTAACTTATACTCTTTCAAGGGAAGAGGCCATAATAACTATGACCTCGACCATTGTCTTCGACGGGAACCATAGCAGAAAGAGATGCTAGGAGAAACCCTTAGGATAACTTGTGGAGGAATGAAGGTGTTAAACACCATGTTAAGCCCAAAGAGGATTTTTGGGTCAACACTCACAATTACAAAGAATTTTCATCATTATAGAGAAACGTGTTGAACTAAAACTGTTAACAAGAGGCAGTTGGAATAGGTGGGTCGCCACCAATATCCACTTGGATCACTTTTGGACTACACTTTGGGAGAACATGGATGTCAAGTTGAAGATATATACAACTTTCCATCCACAGACATATGACTAGACATAAGTAGTCAACAAGACATTGGTTCCACTTTTGATGGGTTACAATCAAAAGAATCTAAAGACCCGGGATGAAATTTTTATTTATATTTAACACTCTTATAATAGATTGGTCCACATTTCTATCGGCAAGTCCCATTTTGAAACTTTTTAAAGGTATTTTCCACCATTTCCCTTGGATGTTGTATATGAATAGGAAGGAGGAGTGATGGAAGACATCACATGAGATGCATTGAAAGCATAAAATTCTGTTGAAAAGAATAGGTGGATACATTTGCAAGTATAAGAGAAATCAAAGAAGTCACAGGAAAATTACAAGGACTGACATGATATTCAACACATAATTGAGAAAAAATTAAAGGTGGAAGACATAGTTTGGTCGCATCTGAAAAAAGAAAGGCTACAAGGTCCTGGAAAGAAGATCAAGGCTCTTTAGTATGGTCCATTTGAGGTATTGGATAAGGTGGGTGATAATGACTATAGACTCAGTCTACCCCCATATATCCACATTTACTCAGTAGTGAATGTGGAAAATGTGAAACTCTATGAGCCTTCCATGTTGGATTAGGAAACTAAGGAGTAGGTCCTACCTACCATAGATGACTTAGCACCAAGAGCTTAGGTAGAGTTGGCAGAAGACACAATTTTGTAGAAGTATAGAACTACTAGACATGATTAGCACGAACAATGGCATATAGGGTTGAAAGGGAAATTTCTAGGTAAGGCCAAATGTTCCTCCAAGAAGAAGGTAGAGGAAACATTTACTCAACTCATTTAAATAGTAAAATATTTTGGCACCAAAATCCTCCTTGAATGGGGAGGTATGATTATAAATGGATCATTATATAACTTGTCATCTATCTTGGTGTTTTGTGGGAATAAAAAATGGAATAATTGGCTTATAGGGGCCATTTTAGGGGCAGGTCCCAGTTTGGTGATTTGGGGTTTAAACGTTTCTAGAGCCACTTTGAGGCATCAAATGTCACCTTTTGGGGTTAAAATTTTGTGAGCTAAGATATAACCCCTCAATGTTTTTCTACACATTGTAGGATTTCTACACATTGTAGGATTTCCAATGATAAAAAAATCACATCAATCAGAATTCATATGCGGAATTTATGCCTCCTGCAAGTTGACCTACCATGTTGGCCACTATGGTACCGAGTAGATGCCATGTCATCCCCCATTAATCACATGTGGATTTTAAAGAAAATTCTAGAGGGTCCAAGACCCTAACATTAATTGAGGGTTGAGGCATGCAAAGTCCCTAACCCTAACCCTAGATGGTTGTGAGGATATGTTAAAGATTGGGCCACTAGGAAAGCGAGGATTTTCATTGTTTTGGTATTTTTATTGTTCTGTAATTGAGTAGACCATCTAGGAATGGGATATTGAAGCATAATAGAGGAGGTCGAAGATTTTTTAGTAGTCATTCAGGCCACAGTGTCCATGGAAACTCCATAGTGAGTGGACCTTTCTTTGTACTTGCATTTCATAAATGAGAAAAGAGAGTAGAGCATAGGCCTTAGCTTCTAGCTTTGTTTTCTCCTGTATTGGGTTTCTCAGGTCACATGTTTTGTTCATCTATGTGAAGGGTATGTTCATTTGTTTGTCTCTTTAATTTCAATTTCAGTTATTTCCATAATTTTGAGCATTATGCTAGTAATAACAAATTTCAGATATAAAACAACAAAGTTCATAATAAAAGATTTCAGAATATTGTAAGATTTGTCGTGACAAAACATTCTAGTGGAATATTCATGGTAGTTTACAAATCACTTCATGTACCCAAACAATGTGACATTTTTCATCTATGGCATAAGGAAGTCTACCCTAATATGTAGAAATACCATTTGGAAACCCTTATCAAATAAATCCTCTATAGTATACATGGCCATTGGAGAGACACCCATCAAGGGAGAAATCCCTAACCAATTCATTATATCTACACTAGTTACATTAAATGTCTCAACCCAACTATGAATAAGATATATCTCTCTTGCAAGATTGGAACTTGCATTATTGAAAAATGTGGACTACTAGACAATGGAGACAGTGTCCTCATCCGCCAATAACATCCTCACTAGAGGTTATGCTATCCAAGAAGACAACAATATCAAACAGATTAGTCATTTCCTCAAGAAATCTAGCTAAAGATTTCATATCGACAATGCATTATGAAATAATGCATTGTTCATTTTACACACATGACCATCAAATATCCTCACTTTATCAATAGAAAAATCATAGCTAGTATCAAAATGGCCTCATTGACAAACACTTATGAAATCCTATCACTCAATCTAGCATGATAATTCCCTTGCGATGTTATCAATTTCCCAAGGAAAATTGATAGTGTGACCTTGATACTTATGCTCATCCTCATGCAAACATGTGTGACCTTGATACTTGTGTTCAACCTTGTTCTCACCCTTGGGAAATTAATAATGTGATCTTGATACTTATCCTCACCCTCGTGCACATATATAACCTATACAATCAATATAACATGTGTTATCAACATCTCCTAACTTAGGTGAGTATAGAATATGCTTGTGGTCGAGTTCCTAAACCCATTCTATTAAATGCAAAACAATAATGCATCTTTCACACTTGCACCTATCACATTGAGTACCATGTCGAGTCATTCATATACCCCTTATATACCTCCAAAAGCTAAGCACATTAGCACCACATTAAGTTGTCCTACTTGGAACAAAAAATTCTTATGCACTTGAGATTTCAAGAATAATGAAATTGGGCTCACCCCTCCTAACAAAGAACCCCTCCTCACCACTGATAATACTACACTAAAGAGCATGTACCTAATAGGTACTCAACCATGGATCATTCATATGCCTACCTCTTTTGTCAATGAAAACATAAAACATCAATGGTCACAAAGCCCAAAATTCTCTATCATCTTGTTCTATAGTAAAGTAGTATCATCTTATTCTATATTAAAGTAGTAACATTTACAATAACAAGGGCCATTATCATAATGAATAACAACATTCTCAAATAAGCATACTTTGCTAGTATCCTACTTTGCTAGAATCTGTAAATTCATCTTAAAAGCATCATTTACCAATCTATTTTCCCCCTATGACCCCAACAATGTTAAGTGTGAATAATTTTATCATACACCTTCTTACCTATGCTAAATATTAAGTCTATTATCTCTTATCCCACATGGTAACTTTAGTTGATATCTTTAATGCCACCTAACCCTATATGCCTCCATTTAACCGTGAGTGATTTCCTCACTATATTAGAATGACTTTAGTAGGATAATGTCTCCTCAATGCAAGAGAGTTACTTTGGTAGGGCACTACCCCTTGAGGAAATACCATTCAAATTTAAACATTGAATTACAATACATGAGTAATAAAAACAAATTTATTTGGTGTTGGTTAAACGTTTTATTTTTTGGGTTTTTTTGGCGATGTAAATTTGGATAAAATAGTTATTTTCTGTTGTTTAAATTGTATTTCTGAATGCATAAATGGATTCAAAGTGCTGAAAAAACCTGAAACAGTCGGATTATACAAACTTAGTCACTCAAATCTGCAGATCCAACCAATCATCACCAAATTTCAAACAAAAACAAACTAAAAAAATTACTTAAAAACAAACAAAGGATATAACGTTTAGAATACTGCAATTTATATTATTATGCACTCAATGCACTCTTTTGCTTTTGGCAACATGTACTTCATTGGTCAGTATCTTTGATTTAAGTGACACGACTATCATGTTTTAATTATAACTAATTATAAGAGAATCATGTTTCCACCGAAACTGAGTGACCTTTTCTTTTTAATTTCCCTTTCGAGTTCGGTGATGGCACTCATGAGATTGACAACTAATGAGTCGCTATTCATGGATTTTATATTTGAATTTCATTTTTAAATTAAAAGATTACTGTCCTTTCCCTGTTATTGTGGACATTTGTCGTTTGTAACATTCGAAAAATGCTCACAGTCCGTATGTTATTACAACTTTAATGGAAGTGGTAATAATTAATGCCGAGAAATCCTTCCTGAATCTATAATAATTTTTAGCGTGTCGAACTAATGAATTATGGGCGATAAGCACAAGACAGCTTTACATATCTTTTTCTATATATGACACAGACCTTGTCGGGTGACCCCATTCAGATAGAGTGCACTGCTTGCTTTGGCCAAGAGAACGTCCAATGTGTTTTATGTTTCCTGGTCTCTCCAATCCACAGCTGGAGCAGGGTAGCATTTCTTGAGAAATTAGTCCAGATTGTCTAAGAATGAATTCAGAGAAAAGTGATTGAAGGCCGTTCTGCTTCCCAATGTCTGAAAGGGGATCACATGCCAAGATCAGGAGAGAGGACAGTACTCTGAAGGCCTTGGGAAAATGAAAGATTTTGCAGAAGAAGAGATGGATATCATGCGATATTAATAATCCCTTTTCAGAAGCGGGGTACGTACTCTTGCCCACATGACTTGTCCCTTCCTTGCTCTGGTATTCTGCAGCGTGGAACTGAGACTGGCAGGGAATTTGTCCCTTCGTTGCTCTGGTATTCTGCAGCGTGGAACTGAGACTGGCATGATTCCCTGCCATGTTTCTGCCAAAAAACTTTGGGCATCCAGACAACTCAGATCTCAAGACTTCAATAACCCTTTTGACTATGGAGCATTTTTCTTTCAGTGCAGTGGCTAACATGTATACTTAATTTTTCAAGCTTGATAATCAAATTATCGTGCTGGCCATTAAGGAGCTTACCGAACATCATGATAAACTACAGACCAGCATCATCGAGCCTTTTGATACTCAGAGACACCAGAGCTGTGCTGTGTGGAGTGAAGCCTGGCTCAAGATTATTTGGTGGCTCTTTTGGTCTCCAGAAATCTCGGACCAGGCTTCATTCCTACCATTACAACTCTTTTTGGAGGCAGAAGGATAGAGCGATCCAGGGACCACCAACTTGCGGGCTTAATGAAGGTATATCTTCTTCCTTCTGTCTGTAATATTATTGCCTAGTATCTAACCCTGGTCTAGCATGCATCTCTAGGTTGTTGAGCTGAAGGTTGTATGATTTGAGTCGACCACTTGTGAAGTCTTTGAAGTCCAAATATGTACTCTAAGAGTTCGAATCTGTGAACATTCTAAGAGGAGATATATGCATATCGGAACTTTACAACCTAGAAGTACATAAAATAATGCTTTGAAGACCATTAATATTTGAACAGTACATAATATTATGCTTTCACGATCATTATTATTTGAAAAGACCCATTTACCCCGGCTACCAGAGGCCTCTATTGTCAAGCTGGAGGTGCATCTACATATTGTCAAGCTGGAGGTGCATCTACAACCTATGTAGGGAGTTGTATCAACAGTTCAGGTAGATGTGTTAATTTGGTTTATTAGGATTATACACATACACATTTACCTCTATTATCTACAGTCCATTCCAGGTAGTAGGGAGTTGCACATTTACCTCTGTTATCTACAGTCCAGTCCTAGGAAGTTGCATCAAGAGTTTACAGTGGAGTCCAGGTAGTAGGGAGTTGCATCAACAGTCCAGTCCAGGAGTTTACTGTGGAGTCCAGGTAGTAGGGAGTTGCATCAACAGTCCAGTCCAGGAGTTTACAGTGGAGTCCAGGTAGTAGGGAGTTGCATCAACAGTCCAGTCCAGGTAGTAGGGAGTTGCACATTTACCTCTATTATCTACAGTCCAGTCCAGGTAGTAGGGAGTTGCATCAACAGTTCAGATACCTCTACTATTTACAGTGGAGTCCAGGTAGTATGGCTAGTTGCATCAACAGTTCAAGTAGATGTGTCAATTTCGTTTATCAAGGTTATACACAGACACATCTACCTCCACCAGATGTGTCAATTTGGCTTATTAGGGTTGTACACATAGACATCTATCTAGGCTATAAATGCATAATACAAATTTCTATCTCTACTATAAATATATCATATAAATTGTTACCATAATTCTGTAATCTTAACTATTTATATTTCTTTTTATTCATCTAAATGTTTAATAGATCTGGGATTAAGTTAAATTTATGCTGATAAAATCTAAATATACATCAACCTAAAATTACAAAAAGACCTATGTTATCCAACTCCAGCCTGTAAAATCATGAGCCTTTCATAATGAGTAATATCATTGCACGCTTGTGATAGCAAATGGATCTATGGAATCAGGTCATAGCGGGCAGTGTTTCTTCTGGTGCTGTAGCAACAGCTTTTCGAGTACGATATTTTGAGATATTTCATGTTCATGTACTACTCAGGTTCGACTTCTCCTTCCTACTCAAGTGCTTTATATGAATTTCATGCAGATTTTGAGAACTCTCTTGATAATGGAAGACTTTAAACAAGCAATAATAGTCAGTTTCAATTTTCTCTCAAGCGACTGTAGACTAAAATCCATGGATCAATCATTGAGCTGATGTAGCAATGCCAATACGTTCTTCCTTTCAATTGCACGCTTTCTATTTTGTCACATACAACAAAATGTATCTGATATTATATTCATTTCGGCGTATTAGTTATGTCATTCTCTTGAAAAGTTCGCACAGCGCCTGATTAAACGATCTAGATCATGGTTATAGTTTAAGTTAAAACTATTAACGCAGTGAGGATCAAGAAATTCCATATATATATATATATATATATATATATATATTCGTTAGTGTAGGATTAATGAACAAATACAGCACCAGGGTTCTCTTTGACAGACAAGATGGGAAGTGCATCCTATTTCGACACTAATGAAGGGCACCCGAGTGTTGAATTTATTCTTCGAGCTCTCTTTCTGGAACATTAATGAATTTGAGCGTCGCATCCTATGATGATATAATTGTTGTTTTACACTATCCTGATGAACAAACCCTAATAAACAGATCCCTCACGTCTATGCATCTTAGCGACTGTGACATGAATGAGTCTTAACAGGGTATTATTGTAAACGGTAATCACAGTTCCGCTATATATGCATAGCTCGAATCTATACAAACCTTATTTCTGAGTGTCAATGCCTGGCCAAGATTTGCAAGGATGAAAACCTGTGAAGTTCTGTATTATCACAATGAAAAAAATAGCGTTGCATGATAACTGCAGTCAGTCTGCCTTTAAAGCGCCTTCATGAAATCCATTCAATTTAGTGTGACTTTCAACAATTCTATGTCATGAAATCCATTCAATTTAGTGTGACTTTCAACAAATTCTATGTTTTTTCATCTTTCATATCTTGGATTGTTTTTCTTGGATTGTTTTGCATGAATCTTCCTGTTATTTCTCAATGAAATTATTTTTCTTGTCATTATACAAACTCGAAATGCATAAGGACTGCATCTCGCATCTTCAAGGGAAAATTTTCTGTTGTGTTGATCACCAATGCCTTCGCAATATAAACCCTAGAGGTATGTAAATTCTCTAATGTAGGTTACGATTTCGTGAGTGATCCATCGGACCTATGAAGAATGCTTTCGATTGAGAGCTGACTAAAACACTTAACTTTCTTAGAGAGACAGATGAGATATCGAATACTTCAGTGACTGATATTTAACATTCCCCATCCTTTGGGCGATATGAAATGGAAGCTTCAAGGTAATTGGCTGAAGGAGCTCAGTTGAGGGAGGTGCTTTAGTGGATGGATGGGCCTTACTGAGTTGGTGGTGGGTCTTGTTCCTCAGGGATCAGACCCCCCATTATAGCTTCTTCCATCTCTCCGTCCTGTTCATCAAATATTGCTTGGTGAGTATCCATCACAAGTTCTAATGAATTCTCATCCTTTGTCCTTTTTACAGCATCATCTATCTCCCTTTCTCACTAGGCAGTATACCTTAATAAACTTTATTAGTCAAGTGAAAAAAAATTTACTAAAAAAGTTTCATACATTAATTTAATTTGAAAATTTCATACACCAATTTAATATCTAATTTGATATTAATCTTAAAAATAAATTATTATTATTATTTAAAGATTTTATTTTATTTTATTTATAATTATTATTAATATTAATATAATTACTTTTAATAATATAATATTTGTTATTTTATTTTCATGATATTTTTAAATTTCCATTATACATTATTATTTCTTTTTTATATTTTAATGCTGTTAACATTCATTATTAACTATATAGAAATTACATTTTCATTATTCATACCATATATTCTACATTTTAAATCTTGTTTTATATCTGAATTTTTAAAAATTTATAATTACTTTTAATATAATGTTATTTTATTTTCATGATATTTTTAAATTTTCATTATATATTATTATTTATTTTTTATATTTTAATGATGTTAACATTCATTATTAACTATATAGAAAATACATTTTCATTATTCATACCATATATTCTACATTTTAAATATTATTTTATATCTTAATTTATTAAAATTTTGATTACACATTTTTTTTTATATTTTAATATTATTAATATTCTTTCATTAAATATAAATTACATTTTCATTATTCATATCATATACTCTACTATTACTCTCTATAGATTATAATGAGGTTAATTACAATGGCTTTCTACTATTACTACCTATAGGTTACAATGAAGTTAATTACAATGGCTTTCTATTATTACTACCTAGCTATAAGTTACATTACAATTTTTTATATTTTAATATTTGTTCATTAATTATATCAATTACATTTTTATTATTCATATCATATATTATACTATTACTAGTTATATTATACAATTATTACACTTAAATTAATTATAATAGTTTTATATTATTACTACTTATAGGTTACATTGAAGTTAATTACAATGTCTTTGAAATGTAGTCTTTCTCTATTATTTAATTAGTTTACATGATTATTGACACAAGTGAGAGTGTAGATATAATATAACATAGATATATGAGAGATATAACCATAAACATAGAGATACATTAATACACAATTTCTATTGATGAGCTAAATGTACAAAACTGTAGAAATACATAGTCAAAGACTCGCTAGAATGGTGACAACTTATCTCTCAGAAGAAATGTGATGGCTACATTCATTCGAAAGAAAAAGATTGTTACAATGAGGCTCCAAAGGCCTTTTTAACATAAATAAAATCCAAAACCCTAACCTCAGAAGATGAAAAGCCAACAGTTTTGTGGACCCTGTTTTAGGTAGTTTGGTGTATCAACTTCCCGGGGGCGTAACTTTGGCATATGATCTATGTTTGGGGTGCATGATATCTCGTTGGAAAGGTATCGACGAGAAACTTCATTTCGGGGGCTCAATCAAAGCCTATGGATCTTATTGAGGTGTCTGATCGTTTAAGCCCTCAAAATGGCCTCGAAAGTTTAGGACCCAAAAAATTACTAAAAATATTAAATTGTCAAAAAATTGTTTTGAACGAGTTGGAATAGGTGGGTGGCAACCAATATCCACCTGAATCAATCCTCCCTCTTTAGGAATCAAGGGTCTCCATTGTGTTGAGTTATCGAGGGAGAGGGGAAAGCATTTGTTGAGTCTGAATCTTTGTGAGCTAATTGCCTTGCTCGAGAAGTTGTGATGCTCAACTTGTTGAAGGCTATCACGAACATGTTGATGGTGGGGTTGAATCTGTTCAACCTACCTATTGTATCTTGGCTTGACTATGCAGTGTGTAGACACCCTTGTAGGTGAAGAAATGATATATTCTTTCTCTTCTGCAATCTGCTTTGGTTGGATAGAAAGATCTTGGGCCAAGGCTGTAGTGGTTGCAGTGTCCTTTTGTTCATATTTTGAACAAATTGTGAAGAGGCTGAATTTTGCAGTATGAGAGATCACCTTCTGGCACTGTTTTGGTGGGACAATAGTCAAAAATACCTCTGGCATCTTGTAGAGATGACCCCCCAGAGTCACAATGACACTGCGGGGTAGAGACTCATATATAGCATGGAGCTTCCACATATATGGCTGGACCAAAATATCACATACATCCAGCGGGGAAACATCACATAATACCTCATCCTTAAATGGTTGGATGTCGTATGACAATCGACACTGTTGGCTGACACAAAGATCTCATCTCTGGCAAAGCCACCCGATGTTGTATGGTTGTGGGTGTGGTGTTTTCTTCAATCCCAACTGTTTGACAACCTCTACTGAGATGAGGTTCTTCTGGCTTCTGCTATCAACAATAAATACAATGGGGTCCCCTTCACCCACATCTATGAATGAAAAAGGTGCTCCCCCTCTTCAGGATCTATTCATTCTTCTAGTTGAATTGTTGTGGTCGCGACAGTAGTAGTTGGGTTGACATTGATGATTTTTCTTCTCCCATAATTTTCTGAATTAGATTCTAAATCAGGATTCGACTCATTTTCTTTGATCTTGGCCACCAATTATTGTTTTGAGCGACATTCGTCTAGGGTATTTTGTGGAAATAGCACCACTTTTTAGTGTCCTTCGTCTTTCCATTACCCTTATTTTCCTGTGGTTTGAATTGGTTTTCTAGAGGTTGGTTGTTAGGGTCATCTTTACCATACTTTGGTTGTTGCATATTTGTAGAAACGAACTCCCGTTTATTCTGGTGCCTAAATTTCTGCTCAATTTTGACAACATACCAATAGGTAACTCCTAGTGATGAGATGTCCAAAAAATCCATTTTGGTTTGGATGTACCTATGCAAAGCCCCGTGGTATTTCAGAACCAGATGTCGCTCAAAGTCTTTGATACTCAGCTTGGTGTGCAAGGTATGGAAAGTATTTGTGAATTTTGACACTGTTTGGCCTCTCTCTTGTCGCAGTGTAGTCCATCTCATGTACTAGTTATCATAGTTACCAACAAGATAATATTGTTCCTTGACCGCATCCACAAAACAATCCCAAGTGGGCTCGACCCCATATATTCCAGACTCCTCTGTTGAACTTTTCTCCCAATAAGTTTCCCACCAATGTTTGACATGGGGGATATCCTTAAGGAGTGCGAAGGTGATATTTTCCCTGTCGAAAAAATTGTGAACAAAGAAATGACCTTCTACTAGATTTAACCGTTTTTCTAGGGAATCCAAATCTATTTGACCTTCAAATACGAGAATGTCAAAATTAACTTGTACCTTGAAAGGAGAGGTACTTCCAAAGTGGCCACTTGATGAAGACGCGCCTACTGTTATCGACAGGTGTTGAAGGATGTGGGAAAAAATCTACATCATTTCATCCCTCTGTCGTGTGAGAACTTGCTCAAACAACAGATTAATAGAATCTTATGCTTCATCGGTTTTCTTTTCTTTCGCCATGGAGGGTTTCTTGGGCATGCAAGAGAAATTGTCCTTAAGAGATATAAGCTCGAGACCCAACTTGCTATACTCGGACCTCATCGGGGACATGCACTCAAAAACGATTAAGAATAGCTAGCTCTGATACCACTGATCTGAATTATTTTCGGCACGAAATGAGAGCAAAGATATAATAAAGAAATATACATCGATATATCATATATCCAATAATATAATAGAGATATAACCATAAACATAGAGATACAATAATACACAATTTCTATTAATGAGTGAAATGTACATAACTGTAGAAATACAGAGTGAAAGACTCGCTAGAATGGTGATAGCTTATCTCTGAGAATAGATGTGATGGCTACGCTTATTCACAAGAAGAATATTGTTACAATGAGGCTCCAAAGACATTTTTAACATAAATAAAATCCAAAACCCTAACCCTGGAAGTTGAAAACCCAACAGTTTTGTGGACCGTGTTTTGGGTAGTTTAGTGCATCAACTTCCGAGGGACGTAACTTTGGCATACGATCTTCATTTGGGGTGCACGATAGCTCGTTGGAAAGGTATCAATGAGAAACTTCATTTTGGGAGCTCATCCAGAGATTTTAATTATCAATGAGGTTCCCAATCATGAAAAAAACATCGTTTAGGCCCTTAAAATGACCCTGAAAGTTTAGAACCACCAAAACTGCTAAAAATAGTAAATTGCCAAAAAATGTTTTGAGCCACTTGGAATAGGTGGGTGGCCACCGATATCCACCTGGATCAAATGCACCTCACCTCAAGGTTATTAAGATAGAGATTATTTTGAATTGTAAAATTTAAGTGGTTATTTATGTTAACTTGTGAAGTAGATATATGTATTCTTTAAACTAATTTTAATTCCAATATTTGATAGGTGTTCATTTATGTTAATTTGTAAGGTGGAGATATGTTTTTTCTAGTTTTACAGTGGAGATATGCATTATCTAGATTTACAACATCTAGCATACTAAGATAGATTTATTTTAACTTCATATCTATTAAGCATGGAGAGGGATTAAAAATAAATTATGATGCAAATATCTTATTACTTAAAAGATTTAAGATAAATCTATTAACCATGGAAAGGGATTAAAAATAAATTATGATGCAAATATCTTATTACTTAAAATATTAGAGTTAAGGTAAATCTACAATGGTATGTGTGTACTAATGTTTGGTGTTATTTTCTTTTATATTTTGATTTATAAGTAAGGGTGTTACACATATCATCCATACTTCACCATTATTTAAATAATAAAATTTAAAACATTATACTAATTCAACTTATACCACTTATCCCATGAACATTAAGCATTCATGGCATTACACATCTCCCTCATACTAAGTTGTAAAATACATCTAACTTTTATTGGTGAAATCATATCTTCCTTATTCATATTTTATTCTTTTCAAATTATTATTAAACTAAAATTAATGGTTTTTTTTTTAAATTGTTCCAATCAAACATAACACCATTCACATATTCTAAACAAAAATAACCTCCACAATCCATATTACCATAAAA
>ML803201.1:107365-122388 GCA_009831015.1 Picea engelmannii | reverse complement strand
TTACGAAATGGAAATCACTCTTAATCACACATCTCACTCACTTATCTCACCTCTTCCCCTTAACACTAAAAATTCATAATAAGAAATGGAAATCACTCTTAATCACACATCTCACTCACTTATCTCACCTCTTCCCCTTAACACTAAAAATTCATAATAAAGTAGCTTATTTAATATTGTTGGTTAACATGTTCAAAGAGAGCCGACCCATTTCAAGTGTTAATTCCTTATACACTATTATTGCATCAGTTGATAAACATAAGGTTAATTGTTTGATTTGTCTACAAAGAACAAACAATATGTCAATGGTGTTTGATTTGCCTACAAAGAACAAACAATATGCCAATAGATTAACTTACACTTAGCATCAGTTGATCAAGAATAACATTAATTATTTGATTTGTTTACAAAGAACACAAAATATGTCAATGGTGTTTGATTTGTCTACCAAAAAAATATGTCAATGGATTAACTTACACTTACGTTGAAAAATAAAAAATAAAAACATATTGTTTTGGATTTTTCTCTGCCTTAAAAAGTGAACACCCTTTTATAAATGATAGAAGATGAATTTCATACTTAAGTTAAAGAATAAAAGATATAAAATATATTAAAGAATAAAATATATAAAATATATTATTTTGGATTTTTTTTAAATCTTAGAAGTGAACAACCTCTTATAAATGATAGAATAGAAGACTAATTTTCATTGAGTGATTGAGTTGATTCACCCATGAGGCCATTTATTAGAAACAATGGATTGATAACACATGATTTGCAACAAATCACTTTACACAATAATCAAGATATTTTTCTTTAGTTTCTCGAAAAATTGCATATCACTTTGACTTAGAAACAAATCACTTTGCACAATAATCAAGATATTTTTCTTTAGTTTCTCGAAAAATTGCATATCACTTTGACTTAGAAACAAATCACTTTACACAATAATCAAGATATTTTTCTTTAGTTTCTCGAAAAATTGCATATCACTTTGACTTAGAGTATGAGGTGAACAAATCAACATTAAAAAGTTACAACAAATCAGTATGGGTTCGACACAAAACCAACGAGGTATAAGGAAATTAGATCCAAATTCTAAGTCTTACCTATCTTTTTAGGTTTAAGTTATGCATGATACTTTTTGTGAAACACAACTATTTTTCCATAACACTTTTGTCAAGATGAAATACCATTAGGGAGCAACATATATACTGGTATGCATAAATTGTGTATTTTGGAAAAAATATAATTAATTTTATACTTTTTGTGAAACACAACTATTTTTCCATAACACTTTTGTCAAGATGAAATACCATTGGGCTTCCTGGGAGCAACATATATACTGGTATGCATAAATTGTGTATTTTGGAAAAAATATAATTAATTTTATTATTAGTGTTTGAAATATAACTATATATATTAGTATTTAATGTTGAAACCTATTCTAAAATTATTTTAAAAAGATCATAATTTCTCCTTAAATTAATGTATCATTAGTTGCCATATATTTATTAAACATAAATTTCACACTAATACTATCTTCAATTTTATTATTTATCATAGTACCATAATATAACAAAATCTGTTTGAATAACTACATATAAGTGTTTGTGTCACTACATATAAGTATTATTGATGATTGCCATAATAAAACAAAATGTGTTTGTGTCACTACATATAAGTGTTTGTATCACTACATATAAATATTATTGATCACTACATATAAGTATTATTGATGTGAGAGGAAAGTTAATATTTTAATTTAATAAAAATAAACTATTTTTAAAATGATTATTATCATTTTATTTTATATATTTAATTAATTTGACATATATATAATTATATGTTATTATTAAAGAGAGTCATGTCTTATCTCACAAGAGGTGTATATGTTTTCTATTATTAAAATTCTACAATATATTTGTATCACTATATATAAATATTATTATTATTACATATAAATATTATTGATGTGAGAAGATGGTTAATATTTTAATTTAATAAAAATAAATTATTTTTAAAATGATTATTATCATTTTATTTCATATATTTAATTAGTTTGACATATATATGGTTATATGTTATTATTAAAGAAAGTCATGCCCTATCTCTCACGAGTTGTATATATTTTTTATTATTAAAATTATACAATATATTATATTGCAAAATAATTATTAGAAAAAATAGATGAATTAATAAAACTTATATGTTTTTTTTTTTCATACATAATTAGTTTATTATTTAAAACAATTTATGAATTAATAAATTTTATATGTTTTTTTTAATGTATAATTAATTTGTTAAAAAAAACTTAATATCAAAGTTAGGAAATCTAATCTTTATCTTTTCTTGATATTAATATAAATATTAAAATTAATATTTTTTAAATATTAATTTATTTTATATTTATAATTTATTATTTATTATTATTATTTTTTAAAGTTTAAAGAGGAATATCAATTTGATATTACTTTAGTTATCAAAATATTTATAAGAGTTATTAATAAGGAAATAACATCATTTTGATTTTATTTTTGGTTATGATATAATCTTTAGAAGGGTCATTCATTTGTTATGTGANTTTATATATATATATATATATATATATATATATATATATATATATATATATATATATATATAAGAGGTATATTGTATGAACACATTATCATATAATTGTTTATGTTATTGTTTTTATGATATATATTTATTTTAATAGTTTTTTATTTTTTATAATATTATTATAAATTAAAATTGAAATTTGATATTTATAATTATACAATTATATAACTCAAATTGCATGTTTAATTTATTATTGGTTTAAATTTTTTTTCTTTTCTTTTTAAACATGAATGTTATTTATCACATTATTTTGTATAAAAGGAAGTCTTACACTTTTTTAAGAAGGTTGTTACGAGGAAAATCACTCTATGGTATGGGGTAAACTACAACATAAGGAAATGACTCCAGAAATCAACTATAATATCAAGTATTCTATATAAATAAACATGCTAACAAGACAAGATAAATAGCCTACCTTGTCTAGACGTTCGATGAAGTCCATCATTGAGCACTTGACTCAAAGCAATACACCTGCAACTTGTCCTCAACAACCAAGATACACAAACATATGGTGATAATATATAAAGTTAGCACATACAGTAGCATAATCCATCAATATTCATAATAAATATGCCCATGGAATAACAATTCAAATATTTGCAAGACATTAATTGGACGAGAAAATAGTATTTCTATTAAAATGTAATCAACAGAAGTGTATGAATGACAAACTTTCGTGTCGGCAAGTTTGAAACCAAGAAACTAAGCCCCTTCCAACTGGGCCTCCACCAATTCAATCCTCCACTAAAGGCAAGCTCATACAAGAGATACAATGAGGTTCTTCATTAAATAGGGAAGAGCTTGGGGGATGGACAATGTGTTCAGACTTAAAAGGACAAAGGGATGTAGACTCAATATGAAGTGAATAATTTTTCTAGAGTAACTTTTCTCTCAAAGTTGAATTCTTCTCTTCCTCTCCATAGCTTGGATAAGGCCCATTTATAGCCTTCAAATGGAACTGAAGGGTCGAGTCAGAATGTTTCCAATATATGGAAGGTCAAGGATCATGGATCATGTGATGTGACATGGAAACCTGACACCATTTTTAATTTTGAGCATAAAACATGATGTACACGGGTTGTAATGGTGCAACCCACGTATACACATGGTGTATAGTTGTTATGGTGCGTATGTGTGGAAAAAATATGTTTTTTATCTCTGGGAACTGCAAAAGGGGACTTCAAGTCTGCATAGGGAAATGGAAAAGGCCTCCTGAGCAAGTTTGCATGAGGTGAGGAAAATATTGCTATAAGAGATGCCCCCTAATGTGTGAGGTCAGAGGAGTATCTGGAATGGCCAAAATACATTATAATTCTTATAAGTGGAGTAATGGAGACCCAATTGGATGAACTAGTTACTCATAAGAATATTACAATCCATAATGACTCTAGGCACATGGATGCCAATTTGAATTACACTGTAGATCCATGTGGAGATATACCAAACAAATATTCATGGCCATGAATAGGCAATACAAAAGTAGATACATGCCATAGGATTTCATAGTCACAAACAAGGCCCAATGAAAGCTAGTCTCTAAATCAATCTGAAGATATCTGTATAAAATGGAGTACAATATGATCTCCCATGATCACTAAAGTCATATAGGTACTGGTCCCATGAATGATAGCAACAAATCAGGAAAGTTGTGACTATGAACTAATGTTACACATTATTTTTTTCACCCCCGTGATCACTGATGATATGTGCATTTCATATTTCTCTATTCCCTGAAGACTATTGAAGAAATAAGACTTTCCCCTGAGAAATGGAATCATATTTTCCTTATTGAAAAAACCTATCATTGAATATCATCGTGTTGAAATAATGTAACTGCGATGAGCATTCTTATTATTATTTTATTATTGGATTAAATCCCCATTGCGGATTAATCATGTCATTATTATTATTGTTGTTATTGGATTAATCCCCATTGAGGATTAATCATGTCGGCAATTTTATAAGGGCCAAATCCCCTTTTGCGGATTGGTCATCGGACAATTACAAAGGACAGAATAAGAAGTTGGCCCCAACATTTATTATGGAAGACCCAGAATTAATTAAAGGTGGGTTTACCCACCCAGAGTGAGAGGTCAGCCCTGCCAGTTGTGACCTTTCACACGTGCCAGTCTGGTATAAATAAGAGGCTAGAGCCCCACTTCAAACACACAACTCACTTGCTCATTCTCTCATGAGGCAAGCTGCAATTACCAGTTGGAGAGAGGGAGAAGAGTGCCGCATCTCTTGGGGAGGACTTTCTGTATTGGTTTGAGTTATCTCTTGAACGTTGTATAAGCTATTTATGATAAGGAAGTTTTTGTTGGGTTTTCTTCCCCTAGAGGGTTTCCCAGGATAAATGTTGTGTCTCTTGTGAATGTGTATTTCTCAATGATGTTGTTCTTATTATGCTCTTATCTATTGAAATGCAAAGAACTATAATAATGGCATAAACATTAACACATTGCACCTTTCTAGTGTTAAGGGTGCGACGATCCCCAATCGTCGCATGTTGCACCACAGTGGCCTGCGATGTCATCGCAGGTTGCTAATGTTGAGGGTGAGACGATGCTCAAACCAAGAAAAAGGGTGAATATCTCAAAGGTTCTAGAATGGAATCTTCGAAAGGATGAGGTGGCCTCCAACCGGTTTGGATCTCACTCGCTTCTCTGGTTTAGTGGGATCCTCCTAATATCTTCATCCATCCCTCTTCACTCTATATAAAGAGGGATCTCTCATGGAAAAAGTTAGGTTGGCTTGTGCATGAACAATTCTACTGAAGATTGTGCTTGTGATAGCTTTGCTTTAGCTTTCCAATCCAGATTGTGTATACTTTTCATCAAAAGCATTGGATCAAAGGTGTATGTGTTGAGGCAAAGAGCCATCGGAAGGGACCTTGCAACATCAAGGCATAGGTTGTATTCTTCACTTTCATAAATATAATGCAGTAACACATTTATTCCCTATAAAAGTGTCTTCATTTTTATTGCATAAATCCTTGATCTTATGCATAGGTTTTCATTGGAATATATATATTGTTTCTCTCTCTTTGTTGGTTTGTGTTTCTCAACAGGTTCAACATACCACAGACCTTGAGATGGAGCAAGGAAAACACTAGAAAAGATCAATTGACGTTTAAACGGTATGTCATTTATCCCTCATTGAAATAACATACATTACAATGGGCTAAGGAGAAGTTTGTATTATGTCATGTTTTGTTCTAATTTCTTGTTGAAGTTAGGGAGATTAGCTCGTGTTAGCTCTTACCGATTTGTCCAGTAACAAAATTAGCGACCATACTGAGGAACATCCTCTTTTGGTCTTTGCTTCTTTTGCTTTTGGCTTGCCTGCTTTTGTTTATTTTTCATTCTCTAAGTCATTGTGTGATCCACGTTGACTCCCAGATCCTGAAAGTTCATTGAAAAACCCTGTCCTCTTTTCATTTTTTCTCAAGTTTTAGTCATCGTCGCACCCTGCTGTGACAACTAGTGCGATGTCATCACATTGTGTCCTTATACTTCCTACAACGATACCTAAACATCGCACTGTGTCCTTCTATTGTCTGCAATGATTTTTGAAGAATTTTTTGAGTGAAAGTCTATCTCTTTGCCCAGATATTAGATATAGTTTTGGGGTGAATTTTTGGGTTTGATTATGGTTTGTTTATAGTCTGCTTGATAGATTTTGGCCATTCTTTTCTTTTTTTTAATGTGTTTTATTTTGAAAGATTTGATCTCTTGCTTTGAGTTTCTTTCAGTTACAAAACATTGTGTTTCTTTAGAAATATTTAGTGGAAGAACTTATTTTTCTTTTATTGAATAGTTCGTGTTAAAAGAGAAAATTGATTTGGGTTTCTTTGTTTTTAAAGAGATTTGCTATTGCTTTTAGCTATCTTTGAAACAAAAAATTTTAATTTCTTGCTTTGAATTAGATTGGGGTTATTGGTGTACAATCTCTTTGGCTCATTTCTTGAAGATCTTGATATTGATGAGTTTAATAAAATCTTGGGACATTGTGCATCTGGGAATGATAAACATGTTCTCCTTCTCTAATATAGATTTCATCGAAGTGAAATATTTCCAGTCTCATTTCTTTGCATTGCTTAGAGTCGGTCAAAACATCATTTAGTCCACTCCATTTTCCTCTTGAGTAAACAACAACCTTAAAATAAAGTGCTTATAAAAATTGATTAGACATTTTTATATTTTCTGGTAGCAAACCTACATTAGCTTAAGGTGTAAGGCTTTAGAATAGGTGTGAAAGATAACTTTAAAAATATATAAACAAACATAGAATATTGTGCTAGGGAGCGACAAATCCACTTATTACATTATGTCCTAGGAAGCCCTTCTAACAAAAGGGTCAATCACAAGGTCGCATTAAGGCCAACAGAGCTACTCACCCTGCTTCGTTGGTTCTAGTGTAGTGAATGGGCGTATTATTGGGGTTCACTTGAGAATAAAATATTGTGCGTACCTTCTCGAGGAGATTTCGGGCTTAGATACCCTGCCCTTGGGCGTATCTTAGAATGTCGACTGCTTCCCCGTGAATCATTTTCGTAATTGGTAACCTTAGTGGCCTTTCTCTTTAGGGTAATACATGAGGTGACAGTGAAGGGTAAGTCTTCACTATACCTGGAATCGACGTTGGCCAAACTCACTCGGGCTCCTTGGAGGGTAAATCCATGTTTATTGTGTGGAATCTTGCACCAAGGCGTAAGTCTGTTAAGGAGGTCGTAAACGTAACATTTCCACCCATTCTATCTCAACCCCTTCTTACATTGTTCTCGCGACATTAGATTTCATCACCAACTAGTGCGTTCATTGTGAGAAGGTTTTGTTTGTTTTCTTGCTTCCTGCATTTTTAGCGTGTGTTGTTTATTTTCCCTACAAGACTCTAGGTTGTATCTGTGTTTAATGGCGTCAGTTCCCGGGACGACTAATGAAACAACCCCTGCTCCGGGGGAACCTTTTGTTTTTCCTTCTTACAGAAACATTGGTCCTCCTTACATCGCTACTTTGAGCATTCCAGGTCTCACAATTGGATTACCGATATGGTTGTTTTCCACTCAGGTAATCCCTAATGAAGTTCGTGCTTCGGTTGTAAGAAATTCCCCCCAAGAGCATCAACTCATGTTGATCCTTCACCTTCTTCGCTAGTAAGAACTTCTTCTCCTTCTTCACTTGCAAGGTCTTCTTTCATTTCATCTTCTTCGCCAAGTGAAAGCTATGAAGCTAGTAACTCAGTGGATACAAAGACGAAGAAAAAGAATATTAAGAAGAAGAAAAATAAGCAAGGGTCCAAACCTCCAACCACTGCTAGACATGTTGGAAAACAACCAGTTACTGATAATCGTGTTGGGAGTGTTGATGACGCCAAGATCACCCAAACAACTCGTAAGCCCAAGTACCCTTGTAGGTTTTGTAAGGGTAGTCATCTTATTAAGGATTTCCCTGGTCTATCCAAGGTTATAGAAACATAGTCTACACGCCCTCGCCATCCCATGTCATCAAACTATGAACAACATGTTGATGACCTCCCATCAACTAGTGAAGATATCGTTGGGAAGAAGAAAATTAGAGTCAAGTTCTCGTGTAGGTTAGGCGGAGGGAGTCATCAATCTCACCTTTTCCCTCGACTAGAAGAAGCCTCAAAATTACTGGAAGACATGACTGTTTCCCAACCTCAACTTCCAGTTGCTCTCAACACACCTATAGTTCATGGAATGATCAATCTGATCCCTTCATCAATCAGTTTGATTGATCAGGTAGTCAATCTGGTCACGTCATTAGTTGAACCAGTTGACAAAGTGGTCAATCTGATCCCATCCTCAGTTGATCCCACTCTCTCGTTAGAGAGTGAAACCTAAGTGGTCAATCCATTTCCATCCGTCGACCCCATTCTCCCCTTGGAGAATGCAACTCAAGTGGTCGATTTGATCTCGTCATTGGTCGATCCTACTCTCCCACTAGAGAGTAAACCCGATACTGCCCACGTTTTTCTCATTGATACATAATCTACCATGCTAGAGGGAATTTGCAGTGTCCCCAAGGCTGAGCCCCGTTGTAAACCATGTTCTGAAAGGAATTGTAATTATGTTTTATAGGCTGGTGAGCCAAGTTTTTATAAGCTGGAGGCTTATGTGTTTGTTAGGCCAGGGAGCCTGAGTGTTGAAGGCAGGGAGCCTGTTGTTGTATATGTAATTACGCAGAACAATTAATAAAATATAAACACCGCCATGTGCAGACCGACCATGATGAATGAGTGAAGAGGGACTAAGCATCCATAGAGTGGGCAAGGAATTAGGGGCTAAGCGTTTGGCCTATGGGGCTTAAGCCTGGGAATAATAATATTTAATATTATTCCAAAAAGAACATGTGCATTTTAAGTTTTACTTTTATCCTAAGTTCCTGGCAAGGGAAAGCATGCAAAGGGGATGCATGCTGATGGAACGCATGCAGTTCCAAGGGTGACAAGTGTCCGCCCTGGTGCATGCAAATAAAACAGCCGAGATGAGCCATGAGAGCTCTCTCTCTTCCATTCCACCCGACTACCTGAGTGGGTAGGGAGCACTGAACAGGACGACCGACCCAACCATTGCAAGGATACCTCGAGAATTCCTGAGAGTCGAGAATCCCGTGTTGTCTTGATAGTCTATGCACATCCTCTGTCCGATTGAACGAACCTATGCGTGGAGGATCTATTCCGAAGCCGTGACCTGAACCATCTCGCCATTGTTGAACCAGTCAGAAAGCCTGTGTTTGGCTCTGTAAATCCGGATACACCTCTATTCTGTGAGCTAGGAAGCCTATGTTTGTTTCTGAAGAGCCGGTCTCACCCTCCATTCTGAGTCGTGGAGACTGTGTCGACCCCTGTGGGAATTACTCATCATGCATTCCTGTGAACCATCACTGTGAGGCCTCGAGCCATTGTTGAGCCTGTTTGAGAGGCCGTGTTTGTATTTCCAGTTGGCTATGGTGACCACGTAGAGCTGGACTGCACGTGGCTTGATGGCCAGTGTGAGTTGTGATTGAGCCTGTGTCTGATCTCTCTCTAGGTGAGGGAGGTGGATGTTGTTGGAAGAGGTTTCTTCCAGAGAGTGTCCAGCACCAGCTTCATGCTCTGAGACTTCCTGATTTGGCATGTTGTTGAGACCCAGAGAGGTAGATTAGCACCAATGGATTGTGCTTGTGAAGGTGTATACTCCCGGGTGGAACATGCATGTGGGGAATGAGAGTCTGGTAGTAGTGGGCGTAAGATGGCATCCTGGGAAGAATCCTTCCAGATTTTATGTGTTTTTTTCCCTGTAACCTCAGCCTATCCTAGAATTCCTTGCCTTGGGATGGAGCTTAGTCCCAGCTCGGGGGTGACCCATTGCTGAGCTGATGAGCAGTGTGGTCTAAGGCTGGGAGGTTCATGGAAGGCTTGCACTTGGTTGGTGGAATCTACCACTGTTAAAAGATAAGTATATGATTATGCCTTAATCATGTTTTGCAGGACTGTGTTGCTTATGTTATCATGATTTCCGCTGTGTATATGAATTAATATGAAACGCTATGGATTGATAATTATAGTAGTAAATAATATGTTTTACTCTGAGCTTAAATGTGTTTATTTGTTGAATGCATGTGGATCATATAATACCTGTATGAGTTATGTATAGAATGGTGTCATAATCTTTTCTTAATAGAAATTAAGCCTTAGTAGCGTAAAATGGGCGTTACAGTTTGGTATCAGAGCCAAGGTTTCGACACTGAGCCTAGATGGGCTAGTGGAGCGGTCTTTGGACTGAGAATGCGAGGGGAAATTGGGTCTGGAAGGCCAATTTCGGACCCTGGTTTGCTCCAAAGTGTCAAGGAATTACTTGACGAGTTTTTTTTTTAAGCTTAGGAGGTATAGCGGCATTATGAAACCGCATCCAGTGTGGTATAAGTCCACAGGGAGAGAGGACTCCACACCAGAAGTGTAGGAGCTTTAGGATTTGTTCGGGAGGGAAGGTGAACCCTCGTGACTGTTAGATATGGAAAGTGTGCACAGGGTTTAAATCCCTTTGGAATTGCACAGGAGTGTGGAAATCGCGATACGCGAAATCCCGAATTAGTCAGAACCGTCCATTAGAAAGAATGTGTGGAGAGCGATCAGCCTTTTGATGACTCGTAACTTGAAAATGGTCAACGGGAAGAAAATGACGTTTTGGGAGATGGGAGGTGAGAAGAGGTGAACACCCTCGAAAACCCGAAATCCCGAAACAATCTACACCGTAGATTGTGGGAAGAAGAACTTGACCGTTGGATCAAGTAAGTTAGTAGACAGTGATTTTGTGATTTTGGCAAATGGAAGTTCAAGATGTGTGGATGCACGAACTTCCGATGCCTGAAACCCCGAAACCCCGAAAGAATCTACGCCGTAGATCTGAGAAAGATCTGACCGTTGGATTTTACTAGGAATAGAAGTGCACACTTGAATGTGTACCACGTGCCAGTGGGTCGAGGAGAAAAGCGAGAGTGGTGGAACCGATGACGTCGTTAAAAAGCGACGTGGACCCTCATTAACATGTCATGTGCCACCGTAGTTGTGGGTGACCACTGTACTATGTGGGCCCGGAGGGTAACGTAAATCAGAATTTCGGAAGTTGGGGTTTGGAAAGGAAAGCAAGTCTAAAAGCCTCGTGGACCGAAACCCCGAAACACGAAGACCCAAAAGTCCTGAAATGCCGAAAATGAAAGTTTCGAAAACCTGAAAAATCTGGAAGGGATGAATTGAAAGGGGAAATCAACAAGATTAAACTGCCTACGTTCGATGGTGAACATAAGAAGGAAGAAGATGCCAAAATATGGTTGCTGGGTATAAAGAAATACTTCCAACTGCAGAATTATTCTGCCCATGCAGAAGGAAGAATTGCAATGTAACTGCTGAAAGGAAAAGCATCCATCTGGTGGGATCAGTTGGTGCAGGTGCAACACATCAGAGAAAAAGAGGTCATGTGGAAGGAGTTTAAGAGGTATTTTGAGAAGAAATACCTGACCAAAAGATACTATGACAGAAAGATGAAGGAGTTCTTCGAATTCAAGTTGGGCAGTATGACCATTGATGAGTATGAACGAAGTTTTCTAGAACTACTGAAGTATGTTCCATTCATCAAAGATGAGGCTGTCAAGATTCAGAGATATCTGAGTGGACTGCCACCTTCCTGTTGGACAACTGAGAGGGGGGGGTGAATCAGTTGTTACTGAGTTTAAACAATTATGCTTCTTTTAAAACTCTTTGCAAAAACAATTGAATGATGATCACAATAATGCAGAGAAATAAACACAAGCACATTCATCATCAGTCACATATATGAGAAACACAGAGACAGATATTTTCCAAGGAAACCCATATAGGGTAAAAACCTATTTTTCTTTATATGATAAGTAACAATTACATTCTTTGCATTATCATACATATGAGCACCAACTCATAATGAGGCTGCAACCTCTGTTTAGCAAGCTGCAACTTGCTGAGAGCACCAACTCTTTGTTTTCTCTAGCACCGACCCCTTGGATTCTCTAGCACCAACTAGAAGGAAGCACCAACTCCCTGTGTTCAAGCACCCACTTGAACCTCTGAGGACAACAGTCCTCCCTAGCACCTCCCAACCACCCTGAAATATAAATCTTTGAATATGAAACTTACTACAGTGATATAATGTTCAACAATGGCTTACCCAACTTATCATTGTTCTGATGTATCTCGTTTCTCTTTCTGCCACACTGCCTTTCTGCACATCTCACTTGTGCTGTCTGTTCTTCTGCGATTTATCCTCTGTGCACCATGTCCATTCACTGCACAGTTCCTCTTCAGATCAATTCAGCTGCTGCACAATCTTCCTTCTTCACGCATGAATCACTTTCCACATCAACAAACACCACCACTCAAACAACAACAGAAACAACCACCCCATCTCTTCTCTGTACCATGTATTTATAGCTTATGTGCACCTTGTGCATGCAGTGTTCGCAATGCCTCTGCATGCTGACTCCGCGCCGTTATCCTCCACCTCTCAAGTGCTCTGTCTGATCATCATCGTGATTCTTCAGCTTCTCTGGTGGTTCACCTCGTGTGTCCAACATCACTGTATGTTATATTGAGATTACTCAGTCTCTCTGGCAGTTTAAGACTCTTCGTCTTCTCTAAGACAGTCGAACTCTTGATCTTCATCGACCCTGATCGACAGTTCATGATATTGATGAATCAACGGTCGTGATCTCATCGTGATCTCGCATCTCGTTGTTCCTTCGTTGGAGATTTTCGTCACTCCAAGTCGCGATAGGAAAGACTCTTAGATCAACAGTCCACATCTTTTGATGTATTGACGGTCAGGATCATTTCGTGATCTCGCATCTCGCTGATCCTAAGATGGAGATTTTTGTCACTCCAAGTCGCGAGACTCTTAGATCAACGGTCCACGTTCTTGGTGATCTGACGGTCCTGATCTTCTCGCAATCTCGCATCTCGCGATTCCTGTGATGGAGGTTCTTGTCACTCCAAGTCGCGATAGGCGAGGCTCCGAGATGGAGCTCAGATCAATGGTCCACGTTCTTGGTGATCTGACGGTCCTGATCTTCTCACAATCTCGCATCTCTTGATTCCTGTGATGGAGGTTCTCGTCACTCCAAGTCGCGATAGGCGAGGCTCCGAGATGGAGCTCAGATCAACGGTCCACGTTCTTGGTGATCCGACGGTCCTGATCTTCTCGCAATCTCGCATCTTGCGATTCCTGTGATGGAGGTTCTCGTCACTCCAAGTTGCGATAGGCGAGGCTCCGAGATGGATCTCAGATCAATGGTCCACATTCTTGGTGATCCGACGGTCTTGATCTTCTCGCAATCTCGCATCTCGCGATTCCTTTAACTTTCCAGTCAGCGACATGACGATCTTTCGCCACGTGTCCTCTTGATCCAACGGACCACGATTAAATCACGATCTCGCATCTCGTGAATCTGGAGATGAATCATCTCGACTCTCCAAGTCGCGATCCGTGAAACTACCGAGATGGACAGGGATCAACGGTCCAGATTCAACCTCGATCCGACGGCTCATATTAAGTCATGATTTCGCATATCGCGATTACGCCCGCTTCTCCTTGTTCTTTAAGGATCGTGCAGGTTCTCCTCGATCCAACGGTGGTCGGGGCCTGCGCTTGGATCTAACGTCTGAGATCTGTTCTCCTTTTCAGTGCGCTCTTCTTGTCTTCATTCAGATCTGACAACCCTCGTTCTTTCGGGAATTTTGGATGGGATCCAACGGCTGTGGATCTCTGTCTTCTTTCTCCTCTGCAAACTCTTGTATCTTGAGCTTTGCTGCGCGCGTTTTCCTCAATGTTGTTCCTCCTGAGCTTTCACGTCTGAATCCCCAATGGATATTATCCTTCTTATCTCCACTATTGTACTTGCCATCAATGACAAGCATACGCTACTTGGTAAACATTTGCCAACAATCTCCCACTTTGGCATTGATGGCAAATAAGGCACCCGAATTCGTTTCTCCCCCTTTGACATCAATGTCAAAGAAGAACCAAGATCCCCCTGAGCTATTGCAGTAATTTTAGGAGGCATTAGATATTCAAACAATACAAATGTGCCCCTAACAAGATGGACTCTTTTAGGTGTGAAATGAAATGACACCCAACTTATTTCTAAGATATTCAAACGGTGTCTTGGCTAGGGGCTTTGTAAAGATGTCTGCAATTTGTTCTGTAGTGGGAATGTACTGGACTTGAACAATCTGATTGGTGACCTGTTCTCTCGGAAAATGATATTTTATGGGAATATGTTTTGTCTTGGAGTGGAAGACATGATTTTTAGACACACTAATGGCACTCGTGTTATCACAATGAATTGGGATCGGTGCAGTATATTTTACCTCTAAGTCTGCAAGTGTCTGAATCATCCATAATACTTGTGTGCAACAGGTAGAAGCAGTAATGTACTCTGCCTCTGTGGTTGATAGAGAGATGGAACCTTTCTTTTTACTAAGCTAGGCTACTAAGGAGTTACCCAAGAAGAATGCTCCTCCACTGGTGCTTTTTCTCTCATCAACACAATTTGCCCAATCTGCATCTGAATAAGCAGTCAACTGAAGACTTTGGTTTCTGGGATACCACAGACCATAAGTCATTGTTTCTTTTAAGTACCTGAATATCCTTTGGACATCTTGCAAATGACTCTGTTTAGGAGCAGCCTGATATCTTCCTACCATTCCTACAGCATGCATTATGTCTGGGCGATATGCTGTGATGTACAGCAGGCTTCCTATCATTGATCAATATGAGCTTTGACCAACATCAGGTGAATCATCATCCTTGCTTAATTTACATCCAGTTACCATAGGTGTACCCACAGGTTTAGAATCTTCCATTT
>ML803201.1:79059-97594 GCA_009831015.1 Picea engelmannii | reverse complement strand
TCACTGCTTAAGAAATATGTACCTGATGCTAATCATGTTATCGATTGGAATGTGATTTAGGTGGAACCAGAAGGTGTCCTGCAAGTGCATCTTGTGCGCATATTGGACAGGAAAAGAAAACAGCTCCAGAATCGAGCCATAGAGATTGTAAAGGTCCATTGGACCTAGTACGGTCCTGAGGACGCAACATGGGAGCATGAAGAGGTTATGCGGATAGAGTAACCGCATCTTTTTTTTAAATTTTGAAAGACTTGCAGAGATAGTGTGAGTTGCACTGAGGACAGTGCAAAAATAAGGGGAGGGGGATTGTAGTGTCCCCAAGGCCGAGCCCCGTTGTAAACCATGTTCTGAAAGGAATTGTAATTATGTTTTATAGGCTGGTGAGCCAATTTTTTATAAGCTGGAGGCTTATGTGTTTGTTAGGCCAGGGAGCCTGAGTGTTGAAGGCTAGGAGCCTGCTGTTGTATATGTAATTACGTAGAAAAATTAATAAAATATAAACATCTCCATGTGTAGACCGACCACGATGAATGAGTGAAGGGGGACTAAGCATCCATAGAGTGGGAAAGGAATTAGGGGATAAGCGTTTGGCCTAGGGGGCTTAAGCCTGGGAATAATAATATTTAATATTATTTCAAAAATAACATGTGCATTTTATGTTTTACTTTTATCCTAAGTTCCTGGCAAGGGAAAGCATGCAAAGGGGATGCATGCTGATGGAACGCATGCAGTTCCAAGGGTGACAAGTGTCCACCCTGGTGCATGCAAATAAAACAGTCGAGATGAGCCATGAGAGCTCTCTCTCTTCCATTCCACCAGACTACCTAAGTGGGTAGGGAGTGCTGAACGGGATGACTGAACCAACCATTGCAAGGATACCTCGAGCATTCCTGAGAGTCGAGAATCCTGTGTTGTCTTGATAGTCTGTGCACATCCTCTGTCCGATTGATCGAACCTATGCGTGGAGGCTCTATTCCGAAGCCGTGACCTGAACCATCCCGCCATTGTTGAACCAGTTGGAAAGCCTATGTTTGGCTCTTTAAATCTAGATACACCTCTATTCTGTGAGTCGGGAAGCCTGTGTTTGTTTCTTAAGAGCCGGTCTCACCCTCCATTCTGAGTCATGGAGACTGTGTCGACCCCTGCGGGAATTACTCATCATGCATTCCTGTGAACCATCACTGTGAGGCCTCGAGCCATTATTGAGCCTGTTTGAGAGGCCGTGTTTGTATTTCCAGTTGGCTATGGTGACCACGCAGAGCTGGACTGCACGTGGCTTGATGGCTAGTGCGAGTTGTGATTGAGCCTGTGTGTGATCTCTCTCTAGGTGAGGGAGGTGGATTTTGTTGGAAGAGGTTTCTTCCAGAGAGTGTCCAACACCAACTTTAGGCTTTGAGACTTCTTGATCCGGCCTATTGCTGAGACCCGGAGAGGGAGATTAGCACCGATGGACTGTGCTTGTGAAGGTGTATACTCCTGGGCGGAACATGCATGTGGGGAATGAGAGTCTGGTAGTAGTGGGCGTAAGATGGCATCCTGGGAAGAATCCTTCCAGATTTTATGTGTTGTTTTCCCTGTAACCTCAGCCTAGCCTAGAATTCCTTTTCTTGGGATGGAGCTTAGTCCCAGCTCGGGGGTGACCCATTGCTGAGCTGATGAGCAGTGTGGTCTAAGGCTGGGAGGTTCGTGGAAGGCCTGCACTTTGTTGGTGGAATCTACCACTGTTAAAAGATAAGTATCTGATTATGCCTTAATCATGTTTTGCAGGACTGTGCTTCTTATGTTATCATGATTTCCACCGTGTATATGAATTAATATGAAACGCTATGGATTGATAATTATAGCAGTAAATAATATGTTTTACTCTGAGCTTAAATGTGTTTATTTGTTGAATGCATGTGGATCATATAATACCTGTATGAGTTATGTATAGAATGGTGTCATAATCTTCTATTAATAGCAATTAAGCCTTAGTAGCGTAAAATGGGCGTTACAACATTCCTCATTCTCCTGTGGAACCCCCTCCAAGTAATGAAGCTATCCTTATTAATTGAAGTGCGCTAACTAGACCTCATCTTCCCTCTCACATTCCTTTCAATATTACCGTATAGATTTGTGGTCGGGACGTTCCTCAGACACTGATAGATGAAGGTGCATCCATTAGTATTTTTTCCTCTATTGTTTGGAAATATTTGGGCTATCCTCAACTTGTGCTAATTACACAGAATCTGTTATCTTTTAACAGAAGAACCAATAAACCTTTAGGGACCCTTCCTTAGTTTCCCATAACTTTGAGAGGGAAAAAACTCTTTATTGATGTCATGGTAGTCCAAGACCCCTTGGATTTTGATTTACTCCTTGGGCGAGATTATGTCTATTCCATGAAATCTATCGTGTCCACTCTTTTTTGTGTGATATCTTTCCCTCACGATGGAATAATTATGAATATTGATCAACTTTCATTCGTTGGTCCTGACTTGATTACCAACTCAATGACCTCCCTAAACAGTTCTTATATGTAGACGGTATCACCCCTACCACGGGTAAGTTATGTGTCATTGTCTCCCATGCCTTCAATTGTTGATAAAGATGATCCTTTCACTGTAAGCTCAATATCTTATGACTTGGATCTGGTAGTTGACATGGTAATCGCTTGGATAGGGATTTTTGAGCCTGATCTCCTTACCCCTTTCGCGACCCTCGACATGTCTTCCTTCCAAAGTGTGTTTCTTCCATCGAGTGAAGATATCTTGGAAGCCATGACGGAGTTTTGTCCCTTGACATGGTGTCCTTCCAAAGCATTGAGCATGGTTTTCTGATTTCAAGCTCATTAAAAAATGAAACTAGCTTTGAGCATGGTTTTCTGATTTCAAGCTCATTAAAAAATGAAAACAACTTTGAGCATGGTTTTCCGATTTCAAGCTCATCAAAAAATGAAACCAGCTTTGAGCATGGTTTTCTAATTTCAAACTCATTAAAAAATGAAACCATCTACGAGGATAGTTTTGTGTCTTTGTGGCAACCTCGTTAAAAAATGAAACAAATATTACGAGGATAGTTTTTGTGTCTCTGTGGAAACCTCGTTAAAAAATGAAACAAAGGTTACGAGAATAGTTCTTCTCCTATGTCAGGCTCATTAAAAATAAAGCAACTCATCTTGAACATAGTTCATGTTCCTGTGTCAAGCTTGTTAAAAAATGAAATAGATTTCCCCCCTCTTTGATTGATTCAAGTACTTCGTTATGTATAGTATTTGAATCTTTCTTTCATCCCCGTGTGTCGTTAGAAGAAATGAAGCTTGGGGGGGAATGCTTACAAGCTCTGGACTTCGTTCTAAAGTTAAGCCGCAAGCTTCTTAAGCTAGGGGAAAAGTACCAACCATCCTTGGATTATGCGTTGGGAAGCCGCAAGCATAGTTTTTATATTTTCAAGCTTGTGTAAAAAATGAAACCACCTCCCAGGAGCATGGTTTTCTCTAGTTCAAGCTTGTGTAAAAATGAAACCAGGTCCAAGCATAGTTTTTTTTAGTTTTAAGCTTGTGTAAAAATAAAATCTATCTCAAGCATAGTTTTGTTTTGTTTTAAGCTTGCATAAAAATGAAAACAATACCGAGCTTGGTCTTTGTTATTTATCATGCTCGTAAATACTTGAGAATGTAACTAAGTATACTTTTATCACTTTTTCAGACTCGTAAAGGTTATATGAAAAAGGAACACCTGGAGTTCCCTTTAATATCTTTTCAGACTCTCTAAACATGAAAATATTGACGAGTGACCTTGTTCTTTTCACACTCGTTAACGTATTTGAAGAAAATGTCTATTGAGTGGTAGATTATCTATTTTCAGTCTCATCAGACTACTTTATGAAAAAGGACATTTTGGAGTTTTCTTTAAGTGTTTTTCAGAATCTCTAAATATGAAAAACCCCTGAGTTTTCTTTCCTTGGACTCGTAAAAAAAACATCGAAAGACCCATATGGGACTGAAACACTCATTCCTAGGGTTCGTTAAAAATACTCTGAGGGACTCATCCGAAGGAGCGACAGTGACATGAGGGAGTCTTAACAGAGTATTATTGTAAACAGTGATGACAGCGCCGCTAGATATGCATAGATCGAATATATGCAAACCTTACTTCTGAGTGTCAATGCCCAAGGATGAAAACCTGTGAAGTTCTGGATTATCATGAAACAAATAGCGTAACTGCAGTTAGTCTTCCTTTAAAGTGCCTTCATGAAATCCATTCAATTTATTGTGACTTTCAACAAATTCTATGTTTTTTCATCTTGGATTGTTTTGCAAGAATCCTCCTGTTATTTATCAATGGAATTCTTTATCTTGTCATTATACAAACTCAAAATTCATAAGAATGTATCTCCCATCTTCAATGGAAAACTTTATGTTGTGTTGATCACCAATGCCTTCGCAATATAAACCCTAGAGTCATGTAAATTCTCTAATGTAGGTTAAGATTTCTTCAGTGATCTATCAAACCTATGAAGATTGCTTTCGATTGAGCTGACTAAAACACTTAGCTTTCTTAGAGAGACAAATGAGAGATCAAATATTTCAGTGATTGATATTTAGCATTCCTCACAACATTCCTCACATCCCTTCTCACTAGGTAGTAACAATTTTTTTAATGTCATTTTTTGGATTCTCTTAACATTATTATATTTTGTTTGTAAGGTTTTGAGCGTTGTATTTTTTTCAATTATTATTTTGTTATCATACACTCTAATAGTTAAGAACATGTGTTTCCTCCTAAAAAATCACAAGTTCAAATCCATAAGGATAATATATGTATGAATAGACTTGGAGAGTGTACTTATTAATATAATGTTATTTACTATTTTATTTTCATAATCTTTTTAAATTTGGATTATACATTATCATTTCTCTATTATTTCTATTTTTATATTTTCATATGGTTAACATTCTTTCATTAATTAGATAAATTACATTTTCATTATTCATACCATATATTCTACATTTTAAATGTTATTTTATTATCTTAATTTTTTTAAATTTTGATTATACCTTTTTTTATTTTTATTTTAATATATTAATATTCTTTCATTAACTATATAAATTACATTTTCATTATTCATATCATATATTCTACTATTAATAACTATAACTATAGATTATAATGAGGTTAATTAGAATGGATTTCTACTATTACTACCTATACGTTACAATGAAGTTAATTACAATTTTTTATATTTTAATATTATTAATATTTGTTCACTATATCAATTACATTTTCATTATTCATATCATATATTATACTATTACTAACTATATTATACTATTATTACAATCAAGTTAATTACGATGGCTTTGTACTATTACTATTTATAGGTTACATTGAAGCTAATTACAATGTTTTTGAAATGTAGTCATTCTCTATTATTTAATTGCTTCACATGATTATTTTAGGTACGAAATGAGAAAAGAGATATAATATAACATAGATATATCAGATATATAACCATAAACACAGAGATACAATAATACACAATTTCTATTGATGAGTTAAATGTACAAAACTGTAGAAATACATAGTCAAAGACTTGCTAGAATGGTGACAGTTTATCTCTCATAAGTGATTTGACGTCTATGCTCATTCACAAGAAGAATATTGTTACAATGAGGCTCCAAAAACATTTCTAACATAAATAAAATCCAAAACCCTAACCTCAGAAGATGAAAATCCAACAGTATTGTGGACCCCATTTTAGGTAGTTTGGTGTATCAACTTCCCAGGGGCGTAACTTTGGCATATGATCTATGTTTGGGGCACACAATAGCTCATTAGAAAGGTATCGATGTGAAGCTTCATTTTGGGGGCTCAATCAAAGATTATGACTCTTATCGAGGTGTTCGATAGTTTAGGCCCTCAAAATGGCCCCAAAAGTTTAGGACCCAAAAAACTGCTAAAAATAGTAAATTGTCAAAAAAACGTTTTGAGCCAGTTGGAATAGGTGAGTGGTAACCAATATCCACCTTGATCAATCCTACCTCCTTAGGAATCAATGGTCTCCATTGTGTTCATTTACCAGGGGAGAGGGGAAAACATTTGTTGAATTTGAATCTTGGTGAGCTGATTGGATTTCTCGAGAAGTTGCGCTGCTTAGCTTGTTGAACACTATCACGAACCTATTGTTGGTGGGGTTGAATTCGTTAAACCCACCTATTGTATCTTGGCTTGAATATGTAGTTTGTAGACACCCTTGTAGGTGAAGAAACAATATATTATTTATCTTCTGCAATCTGCTTATGTTCGATAGAAAGGTCTTGGGCCAAGGTTGCAGTGTCTTTCTGTTCACCTTTTGAAAAACTTGTGAAGAGGATGAATTTTGCAATATGAGAGATCACCTTTTGGCATTGTTTTGGTGGGACAATAGTCAGAACTACCTCTGGTATCTTGTAGAGATGACCCCCTAGAGTAACAATGACATTACAGGATCGAGACTTATAAATATCACGACGCTTCCACATATATGGATGGCCCAAAAGATCACATACATCCAGCTGGGAAACATTACATAATAACTCATCCTTAAAGGGTTGGATGTCATATGACAATCAGTACTACTGGCTGAAACATAGATCTCATCCCTAGCGAAGTCACCCAATGTTGTATGGTTGTTGGTGTTGTGTTGTCATCAACACCAATTGTTTGATGACCTCTGCTGAGATTAGGTTATTTTAGTTGTCGATATCAACAATAAAATACAATGGGGTCCCCTTCACCCACATCTGTGAATGAAAAATTCGCCCCCCCTCTTCAGGATCTATTGGTTCTTCTGGTTAAATTGTTGCGGTCACGACAGTAACAATTGGGTCTGCATCGATGATCTGTCTTCTCCCATTATTTTCTAGATTAGTTTCTAAATCAGGGTTCGACTCATTTTCTTTGATCTCGGCAACCAATTATTGTTTTGAGCGACATTCATTAGTGCTTTTCTAGGGGATTTTGTGGAAATCGCACCACTTTTTAGTGTCCTTCTTCATCTTTCTGTTAACCTTCTTTTCCTGTGGCTTGGATTGGTTTTCTAGAGGCTGTTTGTTAGGGTCTTCTTTACCATACTTTGGTTGTTGCGGATTTGCAGAATCGAACTTGCATTTGTTCTGGTGCATAAATTTATGCTTGATTTTGATAACATATCGATAGGCAACTCCCAGTGATGAGATGTCCAAAGAATCCATTTCGGTTTGGTTGTACCTATGCAGAGCGTCGTGGTATTTTAGAACTAGATGTCACTCGAAGTCTTTGATACCCAGCTTGGTGTGAAAGGTATGGAAAGTATTTGTGAACTTCGACACTATTTGGTCTCTCTCTTATCACAGTGTGGTCCATCTCATGTACTAGTCATCATAGTTACCAACAAGAAAATATTATTCCTTGACCGCATCCACAAAAAAATCCCAAGTGGGCTCGACCCCATATATTCCAGAATCCTCTATTGAACTTTTCTCCTAGTAAGTTTCCAACCAATGTTTGACATGGGGAAGATCCTTAAGGAGTGTGAAGGTGATCTTTTCCTTGTCGAAAAAATTGTGAACAAAGAAATAACCTTCTACCAGATTTAACCATTTTTCTAGGGCATCCACATCTATCTGACCTTCAAATATGGGGATATAAAAATTAACTTGTACCTTGAAATGATAGGTACTTCCAAAGTGGCCACTTGATGAATATGTTCCTGTTGTTATCAGAATGCGTTGAAGGATGTGGAATAATTCTCCATCATTTCATCCCTCTGTCGCATGAGAGCTTGCTCAAACAACAGATTAATAGAATCTTCTGCTCCATCGTTTTTCTTTTATTCCACCATGGAGGGTTTATTGGGCATGCAAGATAAATTTCCCTCAAGATATACAGTCTCGAGACCCAACTTGATATACTCGGACCTCGTCAGGGACATGCAGTGAAAAACGATCAAGAGTAGTTTGTTATGATACCACTGATCTGAAATTTTTAGGCACGAAATGAGAGAAGAGATAAAATAAATAAATGTACAAATATATATCAGATATCCAATAATATAACAAATATATGTCAAAGATATAACCATAAACATAGAGATACAACAATACACAATTTCTATTAATGAGCGAAATGTACAAATTTGTAGAAATACAGAGTGAAAGACTCGCTAGAATGGTGGTAGCTTATCTCTGAGAAGATATCTGATGGCTATGCTTATTCACAAGAAGAATGTTGTTACAATGAGGCTCCAAATAAATTTTTAACATAAAGAAAATCCAAAACCCTGTTTTGGGTAGTTTAGTGCATCAACTTCCTAAGGATGTAATGTTGGCATACTATCTCTGTTTGGGGTGCACGATAGCTTGTTGGAAAGGTATGGATGACGAACTTCATTTTGGGAGCTCAATTAGATAATTTAATTATCATTGAGGTTCCCAATCATGAAAAAACGTCGTTTAGGCCCTCAAAATGGCGTCAAAAGTTTAGAACCCAAAAAAATGCTAAAAATAGTAAATTGCCAAAAAACTATTTTGAGCCAGTTGGAATAGGTGGGTGGCCACCGATATCCACCTAGATCAAATGCACCTCACCTAAAGGTTATTAAGATAGAGATTATTTGAATTGTAAAATTTGATAAGCGGTTATTTATGCTAGCTTGTGAAATAGATATATGTATTCTTTAAACTAATTTTAATTCCAATATTTGATAGGTGATCATTTATGTTAATTTGTAAGGTGGAGATATGTTTTTTCTAGATTTACAGTAAAGACATGCATTATCTAGATTTACAAAATCTAGCATATTAACATAGATTTATTTTAACTTCATATCAATTAAGCATGGAGAAGGATTAGAAATAAATTATGATGCAAATATCTTATTACTTAAAAGATTTAAGATAAATCTATTAACCATGGAAATGGATTAAAAATAAATTATGGTGCAAATATCTTATTACTTAAAATATTAGAGTTAAGATAAATGCACAATGGTATGTCTACTAATGTTTGGTGTTATTTTCTTTCATTTCTTTTATATTTTGATTTATAAGTAAGGATGTTACACATATCATCCATACCTCACATTAAGCATCCATGACATTAACATCTCCCTCATACTAAGTTGTTTCTTTCATTTCTTTTATATTTTGATTTATAAGTAAGGATGTTACGCATATCATCCATACCTCACATTAAGCATTCATGGCATTAACATCTCCCTCATACTAAGTTGTAAAATACATTTAACTTTTATTTTATCAGTGCAATCATATCTTCCTTATTTATATTTTATTCTTTTTTCAAATTATTATTAAACTAAAATTAATGTTTTTATTTTTTTAAATTGTTCCAATAAAACATAACACCATTCACATATTCTAAACAAAAATAACCTCTTCAATCCATATTATCCTAATAATAATAAATAAATAAGAAAAAAAACATAACATTTAACAAAATTATATTTACAAAATGGAAATCACTCTTATCACTCACTTATCTCACATCTTCCCCTTAACACTAAAAATTCATAATAAGGTAGCTTATTTAATATTGTTGGTTAACATGTTCAAAGAGAGTCGACCCATTTCAAGTGTTAATTCCTTATACACTATTATTGCATCATTGCATCAGTTGATAAGCATAAGGTTAATTGTTTGATTTATCTACAAAGAGAAAACAATATGTCAATGGTGTTTGATTTGCCTACAAATAAAAAACAATATATCAATGGATTAATTTACACTTAGAAAAGTGATCAAGCATAACGTTAATTGTTTGATTTATCTAAAAAACAAACAAACAATATGTCAATGATGTTTGATTTGTCTACAAAGAAAAAACAATATGTCAATGGATTAGCTTACAAAAAACAATATGTCAATGGATTAGCTTACACTTAAGTTTAAAAATAAAAGATAAAAACATATTGTTTTGGATTTTTCTCTGCCTTAAAAGTGAACACCCTTTTATACATGCCTTAAAAGTGAACACCCTTTTATAGATGATTGAGGATGAATTTCATACTTAAGTTAAAGAATAAAAGATATAAAACATATTATTTTGGATTTTTTTAAAATCTTAAAAGTGAATAGCCTCTTATAAATGATAAATAGAACACTAATTTTCATTGAGTGATTGAGTTGATTCACCCATGAGGCCATTTATTAGAAACAATGGATTGATAACACATGATTTGCAACAAACCACTTTACACAATAATCAAGATATTTTGCTTTAGTTTCTCGAAAAATTGCATATCAACTTTGACTTAGAGTATGAGGTGAACAAATCAACATTCAAAAGTTACAACAAATAAGTATGGGTTCGACACAAGACCAATTAGGTATAGAGAGATTAGATCAAAATTCTAAGTGATTGAGTTGATTCACCCATGAGGCCATTTATTAGAAACAATGGATTGATAACACATGATTTGCAACAAACCACTTTACACAATAATCAAGATATTTTGCTTTAGTTTCTCGAAAAATTGCATATCAACTTTGACTTAGAGTATGAGGTGAACAAATCAACATTCAAAAGTTACAACAAATAAGTATGGGTTCGACACAAGACCAATTAGGTATAGAGAGATTAGATCAAAATTCTAAGTCTTACCTACCTTTAAGTTATGCATGATACGTTTTGTGAAACACAATTATTTTTCCATACCTTAGAGCACAACTTGTTATCATCTTAAGAGAAAGATTGTTGTGATATAACACTTTTGTCAAGATGAAATACCATTAGGGTTTCTGAGGGGAACATATATACTGGTATGTTTAAATAATGTATTTTGGAAAAGATATAATCATTTTTATTATTAGTGCTTGAAATATAATTATATATATTGTATTTTTTTGGCCCTTGATCAAGTTTTGGAGATCCTTGGTTATGTTTGATCTCTTTTGGGATTTTGATAGGCTAGTCAAAGGTGGAGCACAAGTTGAAGCAGAGATCGTGGGATCTCGGCCCCTTTTTAGGGAAGTTTTGGGATTAGGGTTTATGTAACGGGTATGAGATGTCGGTCCATGGGTTTACCCATGTTTAAGCCCATTTTGTAATGTATAAATAGATATCTAGGCGATGTAGGAAGAGACCAATGTGCTAAGTGTGAATATTTGTGGATGATTTGTGCATGCTATGTGTTAATAACTTGCAGAGCTAAGTGAAAGTGATTGTAAGAAGGATTTGTGCTTAAACCTAGCTTGGGGAAGGAGGATCGGGTGAGGTGCGCACATATCTCATGTTTTGTGTGGAGTGGGTTCCTGTGGTTCTATGCTTGTAGAAGATTGAGAGAAGATAATAAAGAAGAGAAGAGTTGGTGGACGTAGCCCCGCACTGGGGTGAACCACGTATATCTTGTGTTATGGTTTCTTTGTGCATTATGGTTCTATGTTAGTGATGTGATTTATGCTCAGTGCCAATATCTTTATGTATGATGCATCTGGTATACTAGCTTAGTTCTTAGTAATGTGAATGAATGTTAGATCTGATCTCTTTCTATATGCTAAGTGCTTATATGTGTTAGATCTAGTTGAAAACTGTGTTGCTCTGTAATTAGGATTTGGATCTGCGATGTGAATAAGGGTTAAATACTAATGAATGTTAACTGATAAGTGCGTTGTTAAGTGGTATAATCACATATCGGTGTCCGAGCTAGGTTGTAGACATTTGAGTCCCGCAACCACCCCTGCCTCTACCTCGGGTGAGACTTCATCTACTTCGCAGGTGTTGCCGAAAGGGTCGGTAGTTAGGGTTTTGTTGGTGTGTTGTTGAAGCGTTGAACCCTGGATCTGCCCCTATGCCAACAAATGGTTATGTTGTCGGGACCCGAAACTGTGATTGTTGGGAACTGAGGAAAATAATTATTTGTGCGTAGATCTGTTGCTTTAGTGAGCAGTATTCTACTTGACTTGTGAATCTCTTTGCTAAGAAGAGAAGTCCGATCTGAAGAAAAGAGGTAAGATATTGAAGATTTATGCTCTAAGAAAGGTAAGATAAGTGAATTTTTTTTTTTCAAAAGAATGAATCTAGGTATGCTTGATAAATTTTGTCCTAGTCTAAAATCTAGGGCACAGTTAGATGAAATAAGAATTGATATGAATAGATCTGATAGAAATAATGAAAGGTATGTTATCCCTATGCATAGAAAGAATGTTTGGAATAACAAATGGATGCAGGATCCTAGAAAGAATTTTTTGCAGGTTATTTACTGTGATCCATGTGCACAATACAAGAAGGGTTGGGGATCATTTAAGAAAAAGAGAGAATTAACCCTTTGTTATAGTTGCAGAAGGCTAGGACATCTTGCTAATGAATTCCCTGGTAGAAGACCTAGTTGTATTGTTGTAAAGCTATGGACCATGAAGTTTTGGATTGTCCTAGAATGATTGCTAAAGTTGAAAAGATGAATATGAAACAAGAAAAATATGAGACAGGCAAAGAAACTAAGGATATGATAGAACCCCTGAAATAATCAGAGACTGTATTACTATAGATGAAATAAACCTTGAATCACCACAGAAATATCAAGTTGTCAGAGGTATTAAAAGAGAAAGAATACATAGAAACAAGAATAGGAAACTTCGACATAGACTGTGTCCTAGATGAGGAAACACAGGTGAATATCATGACAGAAAGAACTTGGAAAAATTTGGGAATGCTATGGTTCCTTCATTAGGAAGAATAGGATTATTTAGAGGAAAGATGATAACCCTATGTGGAAGACTTACCCAAATATCTATGAGTGCTCATGGCACTTCGACAGAAGAATAATTTGAGATCGTTAAATTTGTTGAGAACAATGCCCCATTTTCTATATTGCTAGGAAAAACCTGGATTGAGAAAGATCGTATACGAAGAAAACAAGAAGAGGAGGATCTAGAACAGAAAAAGAAAGAACTAAGAGATTTCATGGCTAGGAAAATAGCACACTTGTTGGAAGAACAAGAGAACCATTCGAAGCTACTACAGACCAAAGATATGGATGTCAAATTTGAAAGGACACAGGAAGACTGGAGACACTTGTTTGTACAAGAGAATAGACCACCTACCCCAGAAAGAGAAGAAGTATTACCCTTGCACCCTATGAAAGACCCTCCACAATGAGAATTTATCATGCTAAGAGGAGATAAGAACGAAAATGGAAAGAGGAAACCAGTGATTCAGATCACAAGAAAGAAGGCCAAAAATCTCAGTAAGAAGAGGGGGAAGTTAGAAAAATTGCAAGAAGCTCCATAGAATACTTCGCAGAAGAAAGGTTTCCAGAACTCGAACTTTGCTGGAATATCAGTACAACATAGATTGGCACTTCACCATGATGAAGTAATATGACCGTTGGAGGCATTATGACCGTTCGATCGGTGCTCCCGAACAATTAGGAAAGAAGTTATGGCCCAAAAGTTCGCCATTGGATCGTTAGGACCGCGCCATAACAGATGGAATTGCATTGAATAAGGCTTTGTGACCCGTTGAAAGAAACCATTACAGGGATATCTATTTATCCCATCGAGCATTGCACCGAGAACACTTTTTCCAATTGTGATTATCTAAGCCCACAAAGAACTAGTTGATTTCGCATAGTGATCATTGAGACCTCGCCATCCATTCTGTTAACAGTGAGTATTGTTCATCGACCTGAGAAATCAAATCTCGAGTGTTCATGTCGGACGAAATTAGTGCAGCAAAAAAATTCGTCGAAGAGATTCTAATAGACCTCATGGCTGAGAAGGTGATTTCTGCAGGCATCCAAGGCTCATCGATGTGAGGAGTGCAATCCTCCCCATCGACTGCTCGTGGATTTGGACCATCCCGAGCTACGACCGAGAAAAGATCCAAGCATCGTGATGACTTGGTGAATGTGAAGCTAATTCCATCCATCCTACCCGACTACATCCCACCCCTGGTCGATGTGGTGAGTTGTGACAGTGTCCTAAGGGACTTCGATTACATAGTCATCACTGCATACCTTCGGAAGGGAATACAAGCAATCAGATCGCAGATGGAGAGGATTCCAACCTTGAATATCAGTGAATATAACCTAGGATACTGCAAGAGCTATGGCATGTTCGCACCTCAAAAATATTTGACCAAGACCAAGGGGAAGAAGTCAAATATCATCCCCCAGCCGTGGACTATGGACATCGCGAGGTCCACTATCTTGAATGTGATGAAGATACCACATTTTGGAAGGCACCAGGAGGTTAACGTGTGCATTAAACTCTTGTTGTCATGCTTCCATGGAGAGTATCTATGGTTAGACAGACGCATCACCGTCGATCTGGTGCTGATCCATAGGATCAACGGATTGAGCATGCAGGGACCAGTCCCACAAAAATTTTATCTAGGGAAGGCTACAGACCGCACCCTGGAAAAGAAGATCAAAGACACCTACATCAATGTAGAGAAAGAGATGTGAGGATATAAGGTAGCCTCCATTCAGAATGGCTCAGTGTGCCTTGCTTTCCAGTTTATTGTTGGTAAGCTAGTTCAAAATGACAGACCCACATAGGTCACAGGGTTTGTCATTGACCTCGCAGGAAAATGCGTGGTAGGAATATAGATGAACTAGGACAGTTACATAATCAATCAGTTAGAACTGGATTTTCATGAAGATCAGGATCACAACTATGAGTTTCATTTTAGTTGGATGTTGATCCTCATCGCATTCACTGCTTAGGAGATGTCGAAAGGTGTGACCTTCCCTGACATTGAGTTGTTCGAGCCATTAGATGGAAGTTCACCACGCTCTAGTATTCAAGTGATATGGGGAAACAATGGTAGTCGAACGTAGTATTCCATACCTAATACCTACAACTAAAGAGGGCTATTGAGTCTTTCCCTCATATGATGTTGAATACCCTAGATAGGTTCAGGCCTCTTATGAAGTTCTGCGCATGCAGACGAAAGTAAAGAAGAGATTCAGTCCTACTACAAGATCACAGAGGAGGACTTTGAAGAAATCACTAAGGAATGGCTCGTAGAGTTCCTTATTCTAGTCGACGAGGCAACATTGTCCGATCCCAACCTCATTGGAATTCTGGTGGTTACTCGTGTAGAGTATGATGCACCCAACAACAACAGGAATAAAAGGAAGGAAGATGTACAAGAAATAAAAAACACATCAAAAGATATTGCATTAGATTCACCTAGTGGAGGAGGAGACGATGAAGTGGACAAAGAAGAGAAAGAAGGGGAAGAAGACAAGATGAAGCAAGGAAAAGTAACACTACCTAGGAACCCCCTTGAAGAGGCATAGACATCCAAGAAAATAAAGGTTTCCCCAACGAAACCTATATCGCGAAAGAAGTCCAAAGCGAGTAAGATGAAGCTGCAGACTATGCTTATGGTCGATGACTTCGACATTATTATCACGGTTGTATCAGATTCCTCAGAAGATATTTTGCAGAGAACTGAAGCCAAACAATAATCCATGTATGATAGAATTGAGACAGAGCTAAGAGGTGTACAACAAGCCATTCATTATAGCCATGTAGTGTCCACTGCGCCCCTGCCACCAGAAGAACTAGAGTTGGGTGATGAGCCTGCCCAACTCCACATAATAGTTGATGCGACTGAAGCTCTCCTTCATCGCGTGCATGAAGAAAAAGAACAGGAAACAGTGGCCCTAAAGCAAGCACAGTGGGAAATCATGTAGAAACGTTGAGTTGCACAACAAGAAAAGGACGACCTCCAAACCAAATTCGAAGAAAATAAAATGCAAATCCAACAGGAGAAAGAACATATTCTCGCGGAGCAGGTCAGAGTTAAAGAAGTAGTTAATAGAGCACTTCACTTTATAACATGCTTGGAGAAGATGGAAGAAGACCCAGTAGTAAATCAAGTCGTGAAGCTTGTTGAATCCATTCTTTAGCTTCAACAGAGGGTCATAAAACTAGAGCTAAAAACAGTGCCAAGAACTCTGCAGGAAGTGCGAAACAAAAGAGAAGCAACTGCCTATATCACAGTTGAAAGGATCAAAGCATTAGTTGTGGAATGCAACCAACTAAGCAGTCACAGTGCGTAGACTTATGAGTGCCTTACCGAGGACCCTCAATTGAAGACACTGGAGTCACAGCTCTAGGAAGCAAAGAAGCAAGCAATAGTAGTACAAGCGTAGTTGAAACTCTTGTCAGTAGTTGAGAGGATGAAAAGATCCCAAGAAAAGAGCACACCTCAGCAATAGGTCCATGCCATACAAAGCAAAGTCATGGAAGTGACTCAGAAGATCCAGCCAATCCAAGATGCATCTTGCCTACTTTTTGAGGATATTGAAGGCCGAGGAGCAGAGCTAGAACAAGTAGTCACTTCGGTAGAAAATGCTTAGAAGGACCTGTGAACAAGGCAGTTATTCAAGAGTTCATCGAGCAGGATGCCTTGGCACAATAACAAGTTGAAGTAGCTCGAGCCAAGCTCGAGGATTTTGAGGCAGAGTTACCCAGACTAGAGTGAATCGGGACGAGTCACAAGTGAGTGTTGGGGGCTTGTTGGCCCTTGACCAAGTTTTGGAGATCCTTGCTCATGTTTGACCTCTTTTGGGACTTCGAATGGTTGGTTGAAGACGGAGTGCAAATCGAAGCAGAGATCACGGGATCTCGACCCCTTTTTAGGGTAGTTTTGGGATTAGGGTTTATGTATCGGGTATGGGATGTTGGCCCATGGGTTTACCCATGTTTAGGCCCATTTTGTAATGTATAAATAGATATCTAGGCGATGTAGGAAGAGGCCAATGTGCTAAGTGAGAATAGTTGTGGATTCTTTGTGCATGCTATGTGTTAAGAACTTCAAGAGCTAAGTGCAAGTGATTGTAAGAAGGATTTGTGCTTAAACCTATCTCGGGGAAGGAGGATCTGGTGAGGTGCGCACAGGATATGTGGAGTGGGTTCCTATGGTTCTATGCTTGTAGAAGATTGAGAGAAGATAATAAAGAAGAGAAGAGTTGGTGGACGTAGCCCCACACTGGGGTGAACCACGTATATCCTGTGTTATGGTTGCTTTGTGCATTATGGTTGTATGTTAGTTATGTGATTTATGCTTGATGCCGATATCTTTATGTATGATGCATCTGGTATACTAGCTTAGTTTTTAGTAATGTGAATGAATGCTAGATCTGATCTCTTTCCATATGCTAAGTGCTGAGATGTGTTAGATCTGGTTGAACACTGCATTTCTCTGTAATTAGGATTTGGATATGCGATGTGAATAAGGGTTAAATACTGATGAATGTTAACTGCTAAGTGCTTTGTTAAGTGGTATAATCACAGATCTGTGTCCCAGCTAGGTTGCAGACATTTGAGTTGTGCAACCACCCCTGCCTCTACCTAGGGTGAGACTTTATTTGCTTCGCAGGTATTGTCGAAAAAGACGATAATTAAGATTTTGTTAGTACGTTGTTAAAGCGTTGAACCCTGGGTCTATCCCTGTTCCAACAATATTTAATGTTGAAACCCATTCTAAAATTATTTTAAAAAGACCATAACTTCTCCTTCTCCTTAAATTGATATAGCATTAGCTACTATATATTTTTTAAACATAAATTTCACACTAATACTATCTTTAATTTTATTATTTATCACTTTACCATAATATAACAAAACGTGTTTGATTCACTCCATATAAGTGTTTGTGTCACTACATATAAGTATTATTGATGTGAGAGGACGGTTAATATTTTAATTTAATGAAAACAAACTATTTTTAAAATGATTATTATCATTTTATTTTATATATTTAATTAGTTTAATATATATAATGTATTTGTGTCACTAAACATAAGTATTATTGATGTGAGACTACATATAAGTATTATTGATGTGAGAGGATGGTTAATATTTTAATTTAATGAAAATAAATTATTTTTAAAATGATTATTATTATTTTATTTTATAGATTTAGTTAGTTTGACATGTAAATGGTTATACGTTATTATTAAAGAGAATCACGCCCTATGTCACAAGGGTTGTATATGTTTTTTATTATCTCTGTTATTAAAATTATACAATATACCATATTGCAAAATAATTATAATAAAAAATGGATGAATTAATAAAGCTTATATGTTTTTTTTATACATAATTAGTTTGTTATTTAAAACAATTTATGAATTAATAAATTTGATATGTTTTTCATTTCATGTATAATTAGTTTGTTATTTAAAACAATTTATGAATTAATAAATTTGATATGTTTTTCATTTCATGTATAATTAGTTTGTATAGAAAACTTGATATCAAATTTAGGAAATCCAATCTCTTGACATTAATATAAATATTAAAATTAATATTTTTTAAAATATTAATTTATTTTATATTTATAATTTATTAATTTTTTTTAAATAATTTAAAAGTAAATATTAAAATTAATATTTTTTAAAATATTAATTTATTTTTTATTTATAATTTATTATTATTTTTTAAATAATTTAAAAGTTATAAGAATATCAATTTGATATTATTTTAGTTATGATAATATTTATAAGAATTATTAATAAGGAAAGAATATCATTTTGATTTTATGGTTGGTTATGGTAATCT
>ML803201.1:68266-78686 GCA_009831015.1 Picea engelmannii | reverse complement strand
TATATATATATATATATATATATATATATATATATATATATATATATATATATATATATATATATATATATATTATTATTATTATTTTTATTTTATTTTTTATTTTTATTTTTTTTGAACACGTCATCATATAATGGTTTATGTTGATATTTTTGTGATATATATTTATTTTAATAGTTTTTATTTTTTATAATATTATTATAAATTAAAATTGAAATTTGATATTTATAATTATACAATTATATAATTTTCTATAATTTTAATAAGTATTAGTTGAAATTTTATTTAGTTAAAATTGCATGTTTGATTTATTATTGGTTTAAATCTCATTTTTCCTTTTTAAATATGAATGTTATTTATCAAATTATTTTGTATAAAAGGAAGTCTTACTCTCTTTTAAGAAGGTTGTTAAGAGGAAAATCACTTTATGGTATGGGGTAAACCATAACAGATGGAAATCATTGCATAAATACACTCTAATTTCAAGTATTCTATATAAATAAACATGCTAACAAGACAAGATAAATAGCCTATCTCGTCTAGACGCTCGATGAAGTCCACCGTTGAGCACTTGACTCAAAGCAATACACCTACAACTTGTCCTCAACAACCAAGATACACAAGGATATGGTGATAATATATAAAGTTAGCACATACAATAGCATAATCCATCAATATTCATAACAAATATGCCCATGGAATAACAAGTCAAATATTTGTAAGACATTAATTAGACGAGAAAATAGTATTTCTATCAAAATGTAATCAACAAAAGTGTATGAATGACAAACTTCCATGTTGAAATGTTCGAAACCGAGAAAATAATTCCCTTCCAGTTCAGCCTCCACCAATTCAATCCTCCACTAAAGGCAAGCTCATACAAGAGAGACAATGAGGTTCTCCATTAAATAGGGAAGAGCTTGGGGGATGAGCAATGTATTCAAACTTAAAAGGATAAAGGGATGCAGACTCAATATGAAGTGAATAATTTCTCCAGAGTAACTTTTCTCTCAAAGTTGAATTCTTCTCCTCCTCTCCAAAGCTTGGATAAGACCCATTTATATCCTTCAAATGGAATTGAAGGGCTGAGTCAGAAAGTTTCCAATATATGGAAGGTCAAGGATCATGGATCCTGTGACGTGACATGGAAACCCGACAACATTTTTTAATTTTGAGAACAAAACCTGATGTACACGTGTTGTAATGGTGCAACCTACGTATACACATGTTGTATAGCTGTTAGGGTGCGTATGTGTGGAAAAATATGCTTTTTATCTCTAGGAACCACAAAAGGGGATGTCAAGTCTACATAGGGAAATGGAAAAGGCTTTCTGAGGAAGTTTGCATGAGGTGAGGAAAATCTTGCTATAACAGATTCCCCCTAATATGTGAGGTCAGAGGAGTATTTGGGATGACCAAAATACATTATAATTCCCAGAAGTGGAGTAATGGAGACCCAACTGGATGAACTAGTTGTGCATAAGCATATTACAATCCATAATGACTTTGTGCACATGAATACCAATTTGAATTACACTGCAGATCCATGTGGAAATATACCAAACAACTATTCATGACCATGAATGGGCAATAAAAAAAGTAAATATATGCCATAGGATTTCATAGTCACGAACAAGGCCCAGTGAAAACCAATCTGAAGATATATGTATACAATGGAGTGCAATCTCATCTCCCATGATCACTTTAGGTACTATTCCAATGAATGATAGCAACAACTCATGAAAGCTACGACTATGAACTAATGTTACACATTATTTTCGTCACCCACATGACCACTGATGATATGTGTATTTCATATTTCTCTATTCCCTGAAGACTATTGAAGAAATAAGACTTTCCCCTGAGAAATGGAATCATCTTTTCCTTATTGAAAAAAACTATGATTGAATATCGTCACACCTTTTCAGTGTTAAGGGTGGGACGATCCCCAATCATCGCATGATGCACCATAGTGGCCTGCAATGTCGTCACAGGTTGCTAATTTTGAGGGTGTGACGATGCTCAAACCAAAGAAAAAGGTAAATATATTGAAGGTTATAGAATGGAATCTTCGAAAGGATGAGGTGGCCTCCGATCGGTTTGGATCTCACTCGCTTCTCTAATTTAGTGGGATCATCCTAATCTCTTCATCCATCCCTCTTCACTCTTTATAAAGAGGGATCTCTCATGGGAAAAGTTAGGTTGGCTTATGCATGAACAATTCTACTGAAGATTGTGCTTGTGATAGCTTTGCTTTATCTTTACAAGCCAGGTTGTGTATACTTTTCATCAAAATAATTGGAGCAAAGGTGTGTGTGTTGAGGCAAAGGGCCATCGGAAGGGACCTTGCAAAGTCAATGCATAGGTTATATCCTCCACTTTCATTAATATAATGCAGTAATACATTTCTTCCCTCTAAAAGTGTCTTCATTTTTATTGCCTAACTCCTTGATCTTATGCATAGGTTTTCATTGGAATATATATATATATATATATATATATATATATATATATATATATATATCGTTTCTCTCTCTTTGTTGGTTTATGTTTCTCAACAGGTTCAACATCCCATAGACCTTGAGATGGAGCAAGGAAAACACTAGCAAGGATCAAACGACATTTAAACGATATGTCATTTATCCCTTATTGAACTAGCATACATTACAATGGAAATCTAAGGAGAAGTTTGTATTCTGTCATGTTTTGTTCTAATTTCTTGTTGAAGTTAGGAAGATTAGTTCATGTAAGAACTTACTTGTTTGTCCAGTAACAAAATTGGCGACCATACTGGGGAACACCCTCTTTTGGTATTTTCTTCTTTTTCTTTTGGCTTGCCTTCTTTTGTTGATTTTTCATTCTCCGAGTCACTGGGTGATCCAAGTTGACTCCCAAATCCTGAAAGTTCATTGAAAAACCATGTCTTCTTTTCATTTTTTCTCAAGTTTTATTCATCGTTGCACCCTGTTGTGAGAACCAGTGTGACGTCGTCACACTATGTCCTTCTACTGCCTATGACGATACTTAAACATCGCATTGTACCCTTCTACTGCCTGCGATGATTTCTGGAGAATATTTTGAGTGACATTCTTTCTCTTTGCCCAGATCTTAGATATAGTTTTGGGTGAACTTTTGGGTTTGATTATGGTCTATTTATAGTCTGCTTGACAGTTTTGAATCCGCTTTTGGCCATTCTTTTCTTTTTTTTAGCATGTTTTCTTTTGAAATATTTGATCTCTTTCTTTGAGTGTCTTTCAGTTATCAAACATTGTTTTTCTTTAGAATTATTTAGTGGAAGAAATTATTTTTCTTTTATTGAATAGTTCGTGTTAAAAGAGAAAATTGATTTGGGTTGCTTTGTTTTTAAAGAGATTTTCTATTGCTTTTAGCTATCTTTGAAAAAAAAAAAAAACTTGCTTTGCATTAGACTCGGGGCATCTTTTCATTTGAAGTAGCGAAATTGCATGTTTTTTGGAATTTTTGGGTCTTGAATCGTGTATTGGTGTACAATCTATTTGGATCATTTCTTGAAGATCTTGATATTGATGAGTTTAATAAAATATTGGGACATTGTGCATCTGGGAATGATAAACGTTTTCTCCTTCTCGTAATATAGATTTCATCGAAGTGAAGTATTTTCGTTCTCATTTCTTTGCATTGTTTAGAGTCGATCAAAACATCAATTAGTCCATTCCATTTTCCTCTTGAGTAAACAACAACCTTAAAATAAAGCGCTTATAAATATTGATTAGACATTGTTTATATTTTTTGATAGAAAACCTACATTATCTTAGGGTGTAGGGATTTGGAATAGGTTTGAAAGATAACTTTCCAAAGCTATAAACAAACATAGAATATTGTGCCAGGGAGTGGTAAATCCACTTATTACATTTTTTCCTGGGAAGCCCTTTCAACAAAAGGGTCAATCACAAGGTTGCATTAAGGCCATCAGAGTTACTCACCCTGCTTTGTTGTTCCTAGTGTAGTGATTGCGTGTATTATTGGGGCTCACTTGAGAAGAAAATCTTGTGCGGACCTTCTCGAGGAGATTTCAGGCTTAGATACCCTGCCCTTGCATGTATCTCAGAATGTCGACTTCTTCCCCGGGAATCATTTTTGTAATTGGTAACCTTAATGGCCTTTCTCTTTAGGGTAATACATGAGGTGACGGTGAAAGGGAAGTCTTCGTTGTACCTGGAATCGACGTTGTCCAAACTCACTCAGGCTCCTTGGACGGTAAATCCATGTTTATTGTGTGGAATCTTGCACCAAGGTGTAAGTCCATTAATAAGGTCATCAACGTAACTTTTCCACCCGCTCTATCTCATCCCCTTCTTACATTGTTCTCGCGACATCAGATTTCATCACCAACTAGTGCGTTCATTGTGAGAAGGTTTTGTTTGTTTTCTTTATTCCTAGATTTTTAGCGTGTGTTGTTTATTTTCCCTAGAAGACTCTAGGTTGGATCTATGTTTAATGGCGTTAGTTCTCGGAATGACCAATGAAGCAACCCCTACTCCGGGGGAACCTTTTGTGTTTCCTTCTTACAGAAACATTGGTCCTTACATCGCTACTTTGAGCCTTCCATGTCTCACAATTGGATTATTGATATGGTTGTTTTCCACTCAGGTAAACCCGAATGTAGTTGGTCCTTCGGTTGTAAGCACTTCCCCCCAAGAGCATCAACATCATGTTGATCCTTCACCTTCTTCGCCAATAAGATCTTCTTCACCCTCTTCAGATTCAAGGTCTTCTTCCGTTTCATCTTCGTTGTCGAGTTAAAGCTCTAAAGATAGTAACCCTGTCAATAAGAAGAAGAAGAAAAGGAAGATTAAGAAGAAGAAAAATAAGCAAGGTTCCAAACCTCCAACCACTTCCAGACATGTTGGAAAACAACCAGTTACTAATAATCATGTTGGGAGTGTTTATGATTCCAAGATCACCCAAACAACTTGTAAGTCCAAGTGCCCGTGCAAAATTTGTAAGGGTATCCATCTTCTTGAGGATTTCCCTAGCCTATCCAAGGTTATAGAAGCATGGTCTCCATGCTCTCACCAACCCATGTCGTCAACCTCTGAACAACATGTTTATGACCTCCCATCAACTAGTCAAGATACCATTGGGAATAAGAAAAGTAGACTCAAGTTCCCATGTAGGTTATGCGGAGGGAGTCATCAATATCACCTTTTCCCTCATATAGAAAAATCCTTGAAATTACTGGAAGACATCACTGTTTCCCAACCTCAACTTCCAGCTACTCTCAACACACCTGTTAGGTTGATCAGGTAGTCAATATGGTCATGTCCTTAGTTGAACCAATTGACAAAGTGGTCGATCCGATCCCATCCTCGGTCGATCCCACTCTCCCGTTAGAGAGTGAAACCCAAGTGGTCGATCCATTTCCATCCGTCAACCTCATTCTCCCCATGGAGAATGCAACTCAAGTGGTCGATTTGATCTCGTCATCGATTGATCCTACTCTCCAAATAGAGAGTAAACCACATATTGCCCACATTTTTCTTATTGATAAAGAATCTACCATGCTAGGGGGAATTCCTCCTTCTCTTGTGGAACCCCCTCCAAGTAATGAAGATATCCTTTTTTATTAGGGTGCGCTAAGTGGACCTCGTCTTCCCTCACACATTTCTTTCAATATTATCATACAGGTTTGTGTTCGGGACATTCCTAAGACACTGATAGATGAAGGTGCGTCCAATAATATTTTCTCCTCTATTGCTTGGAAAGCTTTGGGTTATCCTCAGCTTGTGCCGGTTACGCATAATATGTTAGATTTTAAAATAATAACCAATAAACCTTTAGGGATCCTTCCTCAGTTTCCCATAACTTTGGGAGGGAAAAATGTATGTATTGATGTCATGGTAGTCCAAAACCCCTTGGATTTCGATTTACTCCTTGGGAGAGATTATGTCTATGCCATGAAATCTATCGTGTCCACTTTTTTTTGTGTGATATCTTTCTATCATGATGGAAGAATTATGACTATTGATCAGCTTTTATTCATTGGTCATGCCTTGATTACCAACTCAATGACCTCCCTAAATGGTTCTTATATGCAGACGATATTTCCCCCACCATAGGTCAATTATGTGGCATTGTCTCCCATGCCTTCAACTGTCGATAAATATGATCCTTTCACTGTAAGCTCAGTCTCTTATGACTTGGATCCAGTAGTTGACATGGTAATCTCTTCGATAGGGATTTTAGAGCCTAATCTCCTTACCCCTGTCACGACCCTCGACATGTCTTCCTTCCAAAGTGTGTTTATTCCATCAAGTGAAGATCTCTTGGAAGCCATGACCAATTTTTGTCCCTTGACATGGTGTCCTTCCAGAGCATTGTCCTCTTGGAAGCCATGATCAAGAAGAGGAGTGTTTGAGCATGGTTTTATGATTTTAAGCTCATTAAAAAATGAAACCAGTGTTGAGCATGGTTTTCTGATTTCAATCTCATTAAAAAATGAAACCGTCTTTGAGCATGGTTTTCTGATTTCAATCTCATCAAAAAATGAAACTATCTTTGAGCATGGTTTTATAATTTCAAACTCGTTAAAAAATGAAACCAACTACGAGGATAGTTTTGCGTCTCTGTGGAAACCTTGTTAAAAAATGAAATAGAGCCTATGAGGAAAGTTTTTGTGTCTCTGTGGAAACCTCGTTAAAAAATGAAACAAAGTTTAAGAGCATAGTTCTTCTCCTATGTCAAGATCATTAAAAAATAAAACCGCTCATCTCGAGCATAGTTGATCTAGATGGATATTGGTGGCCACCCGCCTATTCCACTTGGACCCATACCATTGTTTCTTTCAGTTTTTTAGTTTCCTTAATTGTAGCACAATTTACTATTTTTAGCAGTTCTTCGGGTCTTGAACTTCCGGAGCTGTTTTGAGGCCCTAAATGGCATTTTTTGGGCATGAATGCTCCGACGAATATAAGTCTGTTTCGGACTCGATATTTGTTGTCAACAGTGTATTCCTTGGACAAATATTTCTAACGATGTATCATGTGCGTCAAACGGAGATAATATGCCAAAGTTACAACCCCAGGAAATTGATGTACCAATTTACCCCAACGGGGCCCATATTCTGGCGTTTCATCTCCTAGGGTTTAGTTTTTGGATGTTTAGGGTTTTCCATTGTTTCTCAGTAATATATAGGCCTTTGAGCCTCATTGTAATAGGAAGTTCAGAGGCCAGTAGCCACCACATCTCTTCTCAGAGATAAGCTACCAACGCCCTAGCTAGTTTATTTCCATTCTATCTGTAAGCATTTTTCAGTCATTTGTTATTAATGAAATGAAGTCTTATTTCCGCTGCATCTCTGCGTTTATGTGTATTTTTGTATTTCATTTTGTTCCTACATAAATCCGGATCAGTGGTATCAGAGTGGTCTGCTCGTTCTCGATCTTTCTTTGCATGTCCCCAACGAGGTCGGGGTATAAGGAGTTGGGGCTCAATATAGTTGAACCTTTGCAAGATTAGTCTCGCAAACCCCGACGACCGCCCATGGGGGAAGAAAAGAAATATGAGGGAGAAGGAGATCCTATCAAAATGTTGCTCGAGGAGTCCCTTAAGAAACAAAGGAACGCGATGATGGACAACTTTGCCCAAATTCTCCAACAGATTCCCACTAGCGGCGCATTGACATCCAACAACCACTCTGGAGGTGCCACTCCTTTTAAGGTACAAGTAAACTTTGAGATTCCCACGTTTGAGGGCCAAATAGATGAAGATGTCATAGATAGATGGTTGAATCTGTTAGAAGGATATTTCTTGATTCATCAATTTTCCGACCGAGAAAGGATTATTTTCGCACTCCTCAAAGCCGCCCCCCATGTCAAGGACTAGTGGGAAACCTACTCAGAGCAACAGGGAGAGGGGGAACCCTCTCTATTCTCAGCCACAACCACTTGGAATTCTTTCCGAGACGCCATCCAAGAACAATATTATCCCATGGGGAGCTATGATGACAAATACATACAATGGACTACACTGCGGTAGCAAAGGGACCAAGATGTGCATGAGATAACAAATATGTTTCATACCCTACGCACAAAGTTGGGTATCAAAGATTCAGAGAAACATTTGGTGTTAAAGTACCACATTTGTCTGCACATGTACATTCAAGAGGAAATGGAGTTCCTCGACATCTCCTCGCTTGGTGTGGCATACCGATATGCTGCCAAGATTGAGCAGAAGTTCAAACAGAAAAAGCAAGACTTTGGGTCTGCAAATCAGAAGCAAGGGAAAGGTACCCCCAAATCGCATAAAAAAGGACCAAGCCAAGGTGGGGCGGCCCAGGATAACCCGCCAAAGGCACAAGCAAAGAACAACACCATGAAGCCAAAAAAGGACATGGGGAAGTGGTGTGAGTTCCATAAGAGATCCACTCACAACACCAGTGAGTGTCGGGCCAAGAAGTCACTGGTAGATGAGTTGAAGGCTTTTGAATCGAATGCATGCTCTGACTCTGAATCAGAAAATGACAAGGGGAATGATAGGGGGAAGTAGATTATTGATGCGGAGCCCAATGCCACCGTTTCCACCACGAAGATCCAGAAGGAGGAACCAGAAGATCCAGAGGAGGCAAAGCGTCTCTTCCATTCCAAGATGTGGGTAAAGGGTTCCCCGTTGCAATTCATTGTCGACAGCGGGAGCCAGAAGAACCTCATCTCGGTAGAGGTCGTGAAGCGGTTGGGCTTGCCGACCACAGCACACCCACAACCATACACCATCGGGTGGTTGCACCAAGGACGGGACCTCCGCGTCAACCAACAATGTCGCCTTCCCTACAACATCAAGCCCTTCACGGATGAGGTATTATGTGACATTGCTCCTCTTGATGTTTTTGATGTATTATTAGGCCAACCGTACTTGTGGAAGCAACATGCTATGTATGAGTCTAGGCCTCGTGCTGTTATTATCACCTTGGGCAATAAGTTGTACAGGATACCGAAGATAGCATCACCTACCACCATCTCTTTGGTTACTGCAAAACAATGCAGTAAGCTCATTTCCAAAACCAGGAAATTTGTTTTCCTGATGATCCGCCCTAAGGGAAAGAGGAAGACTGTGGCCATGACCTCCAGATAGGGCTCCGCTACACAAAAACAATAGATGGATAAGGTCGTGGAGGAGTATGAGGACATCTTCACCTCCCCCGCAGGGGTGCCTCTACACTGTCAGGTCAAGCACCCCATCGATCTGACCCCAGGTGTGCCGCTGCCCAATGGACCCATCTATTGGTGCTCTGTTCTGGAGAATGATGAAATCAAGAGGTAGATTCAAGAGTTGTTGCAGAAAGGTCACATCCGGCCGAGTTCATCACCCTGTGGGAGCCTGATTGTGTTGGTGCAGAAGAAGGATGGGACTTGGAGAATTTGCATTGACTATCGGGCACTGAACAAGATCACTGTTCGGAATAGGTACCTGATCCAATGGATTGATGACCTTCTGGACCAACTCAAGGGGGCGAAATATTTCAGCAAGATCGACTTGAAATCGAGGTATCACCAGGTACCAATCAAACCCTCTGATGTGTAGAAGACTACCTTCAAATCCAAAAAGGGCCTTTTCGAATGGTTGGTCATGCCATTTGGGTTGACGAATGCCCCTGAAACCTTCATGAGGATAATGGAGGACATCCTATGGCCATTCACCAACTCATTTGTAGTGGTGTACTTGTATGACATTCTGATCTTCAACCAAACTTGGGAAGAGCACCTCCACCACATTCGACAGGTCCTCCAAACATTGCGAAAACACAAGTTGTGTGCCAATATGGAGAAATGCACTTTTGGCATGACCCAGGTTCAGTATCTGGGATACATTATTGATGAACGAGGGGTGCATGTGGATCCAGCAAAGATCCAATTCATTCAGGATTGGCCAGCCCCAACCACCCTAACAGAGCTCCACAACTTTTTAGGTCTTGCCAATTTCTACTGTAGGTTTGTGTTGGGATTCTCTCATATCACTTGGCCCTTGAGTCAAGTCACCAAGTGAGGAGATAAAGAAAATTTCTTTTGGTCTGAATCTCAACATAAGGCATTCGGGGAGTTGAAGAATCACCTCTGCTCTGTACTAGTGCTCACATTACCATACTTGCAACAACCATTTGAGATTGAGACATATGCCTCTGACTATGCCATTGGGGCAGTCCTTACTCAACATGTGCATCCAGTGGCATATCACAGTGAGACACTTTCCGACACAGTCCAGAAGTATCCCACTTATGACAAAGAAATGTATTCCATTGTGCGGGCTTGTCGGCAATGGAAGCATTACATTTTGGGAAAGGAAACAGTCATCCACATAGACCACCGACCCCTGCAGTTCATACAGACACAAGGGAAGTTGCAGAACGATCGCCATCAGAAGTGGTCCACATACCTGCAACAGTTTC
>ML803201.1:15691-62065 GCA_009831015.1 Picea engelmannii | reverse complement strand
GGTGTCTATTTATATGTGTTTTTGTCTCATCATCCATTACAATTTATTACAAAAAAACTAACCCTAACATTGTTAGGTCTTCCATGCAGGCACACGTGCTTCTTTTTCTTCCAGTTGTCGCTTTCCTCTTGCATGCCTTTCTTCCCAAAATATCCTTTCTTTTTTATTTGACCTACTTCCAACAGGCCCCCAACACTGACATGTGGCTCATCCCGAGCCACCTAACCCTTGTGTGCTTCATCGATGTCTCTTGCGATCGCTTGCAACTTCTCTGTGAGCTTCATTGCTTGTGTTTCAGCCTATGCGGTCTTCTCCTTGAGTTCATATAATACCTACACTGCAATCGCATTGCTGACCATCCTTGCACACTCTGCCTGGGTTTGTTCCATATTTTTTTTGTCTTCCTCCACTTGTGAAATGACCTATGTTGGTTACTCATGGAGTGGTTCCATTTGAGTCTGGTGCTCCTTTTTCTATGTTTGTGTGGCTATGAGTTATGCCTGCAGTTTCTTCATGTACTGTGCTCCTTTGACATTCTTTGTGATCAACATTTTCTTCAACCTCTGCTTGAGGTCCTAGATAGTTGTACTTATCCTTTCTCCTTCCTGGTCCCACTTCTAGATTTTCTCATCCTCTTCCAGCCTCATCCAGAGCTGTTCTTCTTTCTCGAACAAGTTGATCGTCATGTGGACTTGTTTCTCTATCTCTTTTATCTGCGTTGTTTTCGTCCGCTTCCTTTGCCCCTTCACCTCTGGTGGAGTGGTAGGTGTGAAATTCTCTCGGAGGTGCTCGACCTCCTATTGGTATTGATCGATTGTCTTCACAATATAATTAATCTTCTCTGTCATCATGAGTTCGACCGTCTGCGCGTTCTTTGGGATTTTCTCATAGGCTATGACCAATTTCTATTCCATCCCATTCACACGGTCCTTCTCATATTTGGTATCAAGATTAGCCTACTTGAGTACCAATTCCAACGTGTCTCAATTGTCCTTTGTTTGCTGCAATTCTTTTTCATCTGTGCGTACACGAGACTGTACCTCTTGTGTAACGTTGACTTGTAGTTTATACAAGATCTTGGTTGGTATCTGCGTCAATACCAACTGTATTTGAGCCAAGTACTTTAGGTGTGTCTGCCCCACGATTTCATCCATGCGCAACATGTATGGTGTGACATGAAATGCAGAGCTCGGTTGTGTTGTCGTCTAGATTCTATCCTTCTCGCTTGATCCAGCTTCGCCTCCTTTCTATGATGTTGATGGGACTATTTCTACGCTTCTTTCGGTTGTCTGCGCTTCTCCAAGCTACCTGAGGAGTTGTTGCATGTGTGCCATCTCTTCCTCTATCCTATCCCTTTGGCGTGAAACATTATTGAAATCCATGATTGTGCGATCCTGGATCATTTGGGCCACCATGTTTGCATCATCCTCGTTTATCGTGTATTCTAGGGGCATTTTGTGTGCCTTCGCCTTCTTACGCGCACCCCCCATATGGATAATTGGCCTCTCAGTCTAGCCTTTCTCTTGTGGAGTAGCACTTGATGTAGGTTCCTGTGCTACCTCAACATGTTTCTTTTATACCTGTGGTGCCTGTGTGTTGTTCTTATTCCCCGTCTGGGTGCCTGTCTTGGATGTCCCCCCTTTTTTATGTTGTGCCTTGTTTTGACCTGTCCTTGGTTTCTTGGGCATTGTTACCTCCTCGTCTTATGTCTGTTCCTATCTTACCTCCTCCTCCTCTACCTCTGTAGGTACTTCTTGAATGAGGACTGGAATCCTGTCCCTTTGGCATGCAACATTATTGAAATCCTCGACTGTGCGATCCTGGATAATTTGGGCCACCATGTCTGCATCATCCTCGTTGATCACGTATTCTGGGGGTGTTTTGTGTGCCTTCACCTTCTTGCATGCACCCCCCATATGGATAATTGGCCTCTTAATATATCCTTTCTATTGTGGAGTAGAACTTGATGTAGGTCCCTGTGCTGCTTCAACATGTTTCTTCTATACTTGTGGTGCCTATGTGTTGTTCTTATTCCTTGTCTAGGTGCTTGTCTTGGATGTCCCCCCCTTTTTTTGTTGTGCCTTGTTCTGACCTATCCTTGGTTTCTTGGGCATCGTTACCTCCTCTTCTTGTGTATGTTCCTGTCTTACCTCCTCCTCCTCTACCTCTATGGTTATTTCTCGAATGAGGACTGGAATCCTCTAGTCGTATTCCCAATCCATCATGGCCATCTCTATGTCTGCCTCCTTGATGCAGTAGGACAATTGTAGCCATTGATTGTCAGGATATTTCTGCAACTTGATCCACATCGCATGTCTAGTGGCTTTGAAGATGGCTATTCTTTGATACTGTGCGATTAATTCTAGTGTTACCCTCAAAGTTTTGGTGATGTTGTCATGTATGTCGCTGAGATAACCTTTGAATATGGATGCATTCATTTTTCTGTTCTTGGGGTCCGAAGTGGCTCCGAGCGATAAGTATCACGCTAAGTGGTAGGATTTGGGTCTAGTGGAAAAAATTGAATACTTTGGCTCCTTCCATCTGATCAATGCTATCAGGATGAGTAGCCATGAAAAACGAAATTTTGTCCCTAGATCCTATGCATCCTTGTAGTCATCTAGGAACAGATTCAACAAATAAGGGGCCCAACTGAGTGTGGTGCCCTCTGCACACTATGTTGCAGCTGCGACAACCTCGACCGTGACTTCCTCCTTGTGAAATTTCCTGAGAAATTTGCATACCATAATTTTTGTGTCCATTCTTGTCATGACATCACTAATACGCCTAATGATGATTCCACGCAACCCCCTTTCAGTGCAATATTTATTTTTCATTTCCCTAGCCAATGCTTTCTCCTTTGTTTTTTCCTCCAAGAACTGTACGAGATCCTCACCTCGTGATGGCATCCCTATGATGTATGCGATGAGATCTACGTCTATTGAGATGAGTTGTTCTAGCCACATATATTCTCCATGTGTAACTTCCATTAGCTCTTGACGCAGTTGTTTACATACTGGCCCCTCCTAAATTGCGGTAGGTCCAAAAGGCCTATAATCCCATTTTTTGCCAGTCTTGCTACCCACTGGACTGGTTGATTAACTGGTTCACCAAAGGGTTCTATACCCATAGTTTGTAGGTAGAATTACTTGGAAAACTCTGAGAACTTTTCTATGTCCATCACATCATGGTCTGAGTACCTCAATTTATCCACATGTCCTAACAGATTTGTTGGTATATGTACCCCTTCAAGAATGCACGGCAAGAAAATAGTTGCGGTGAGTTACATGTGCAGTGACCTAGGTACCATCTTCTTGCCCTTTCGTTGTGGTGTTTGGCTCGAGGTTTTGGCCTCTAATGTCCGTTCTTTGGCATACTCCTCTGGTCAGCTAGTGACATCTTCCACAGTTCCCTCCTGTGGTTGTTCTAACGTGGTTGTCTGTGATATTTACGGCGTGGTCATTTCTTCCTAGTTTGGAGCCGTCCCATTGACTCTCAGGGCTTCCTGAGTGTTTTTGGGGTGCACCTGGTTGCTTGCGTCTTCATCATGTTCTTCCTGTCCTTCTACCAGCATATCAATTTCCATGCACGATGGTGTTTTCTACTGGGTTTCCTCCAAAATGGATGTGTGACTTCCTAGTGTCATATCAGGTGACGAGATTTCATCCATGTTGACGACTTCTAGAGGCTAAGATGGTTGTTGTTCACTACCCTGTGTTGGCATTGGTGCTCTGGTGCTGCTTCGAGGTTGTCTGGTAGTCTGGATCGGTTATCCTTGTTTGGTTGGTGCCATGGTGGTAGAGATGTCATTCTCTGAGCTTAGTGGCCTCTGCAACCTCTACAACTCTCACTTGATGCTTTGTATGCTCTCACTAGTATATATTGTAAGAATTTCGACATTCTGTTTGTGGCGTTATGGACAAAATTGTCCATATTGTCACAAAATAGAGGAAAAAAAAAAAAATCATATTGCTCGATAATGTCAATATTTCCACATTGACGTCTCTCTTTCCACGTTGACGTCTCTCTTGCCACATTAACATCACTCTTTCCACATTTTCAACCTAGTCGTCTCTCTTGCCACATTTGTGACATGGACGTCTCTCTTGCCATGTTTGTGAAGATTGTTGTCTCAATTGTGACATTTTGGAAACTAGGTTTTCCCCCTCCAACGGTCACCTTAGTATGTTGACCAAGTTAAAATACTAACAGTCACTTAGGTTTTTTTAACGTTGGAATTGCGACGTTATAAAATCTATAAATATGTTTCATTTGACGAATGTTGCAACAAGTTTGGTATAATAACGATGCTTCAAAAAGGGTTTGCGGGTTGATAAGGAGGATATATAAATATGTTGCATTTGACAGATGTTTCAACAAGTTTTCTATAATAATGACACTTCAAAAAGGGTTTGCGGGTCTTTGCGACATTGTGGAAACTAGGTTTCCCCCCTCCAATTGTCACCTAGTATTTTTACCAAGTCAACTTTGATTTGGTCAATAATAGTCGGAATTGCGACGTTATAAAATCTATAAATATGTTGCATTTAGGGATGTTGTGACAAGTTTTCTATAATAACGACAATTCAAAAAGGGTTTGTAGGTCTTCTCGGTTAGAGTACAACTATTAAAATACATTGTACTAGGGCTCTTCTCATTTTGTTTTAATTTTATGATCGGTCGAATTTTAAAGGAAACAACTATTAAAAGACATTGTACTAGGGCTAGAGTACATGATGGGAAACAGTGACTTGTGAATGGGGCCAACGTTGAAATTTTTTCAAAATGTTTTTGTTTGACATCATACATCCTTTTGAAACCCTCCCATATCATCAAGGCATGTGTCTATTCTAACCATGTCAAATTTTGATGCATACAAGCACATATTGAAGAAATTTCGATGTTGGCCCCATTCACTGCTCACTATGCGGGATCGGTGCATGACATTTTTGGTGGTTGAATTGGAAGTTGCATGACATTTCAAGAGAGTTCCAACAAAAATTATACAGATGGAAACAACGACATTTGACAATGAGACGCCCATTATGAATATTGTTGCAAACATGGATGATCTCAAATATTATGTGGTTGGGACATCATACACTTTGAGTATTGAAACCATCCCATACCGTCAAGGCATGTGTCTAGTCTAACCATGTCAAATTTCTATGCATACAGGCACATATTGAAGAAATTTCAATGTTGTCCCCATTCACTAGTGCTCACTATGCGTGGTTGGTGCATGACATTGTGGTGGTTGAATTGGAAGTTCTATATTATAGACCCTCATCAACGAACACCATCAATGAGGATGAAACCCAATAAGTAGACAAAGAAACTCTTGCATTCAAACCATTTCCACATGATGCAAACATAAACTGACACATGGGATGGGATAGACAACAATTGTTGCACACATGTGGTTTGTGCAAATTGGTTCGTAATTTAGACGTAAAAATCATCGTGGATATGACCATAATAAAGAAACACCTTTGACATAATAAAAGTTATAATGATTGATCTAAGAAAAAATCCATTAAAAATTGGAAATTATAGAAGAAGGGTTAGACAAAAATAATATGTGTGGCCCTTTATTTCAATCAACGAAGGGTGTATGGGGCTAAATATGATCTCTTTTGAACTTGTTCATTATTTTTTAATCCCTTTGAATACTTTATGCCAATGTTCTATAGGGGGTACTCAAGAATTAGGTACTGCTCCATTGTAGGCTCCTCTAAAGATACCAACTTCTTCTTAATGAATTCCACTTTTGAAGAAAATAAGGTTAAGAGGATAGAAGATCCTTTTGCAATATCTCAATGCTCTTTTTTTGACCACCAATCATGCCCATAGAGAGATATTTTACCATCCATTATGAATTGATGTATGCCTTAAAAGAATTTTTGTGACCTCTTTTGACTAATTAATGTAAGGAGGATGTATCCTTCACAATGTTATTTTCTACACTTTCCTAAACAATGTCAAGAACAATGCTAGCGCACTTGGAAGGTGGAACTATAACATTTACATAATCAAGAGGCCAAGGATAAGCTTGATCCAAGATTGGTTCCACATAATGGTGACCAATCTTAGAGTCCTTCAAGCCAAGTTGGATTCTAATTTATGCACTTATTTGCATGAGAAGCATTATGAGCTTTAACTTTCAGACATGGAGTAAGTAGATGGTTGCACTCAAAACAAATCCTATAATTGGGTTCATTATGCAATAATCAGGTCCAAATACAATCATTATAACTTAAAACAATTTTTCTGTGTAGATCCTTAATCAAATTACTGTCAATGTATTTGAGCTATGGAAAATGCCAACAAATTTGTTGTTTCTAGAGCCAAGGAAACAATCTTACTTACAACATTTCTAATGGCCTTAAGAGAGTTGGCATTTCAATTTTTAAGAGGCTAGCTAAGATTTCATGCCGAAATTGGGATTAAACATAACAATTCAACAAGAAGATTGAAGAGTAGAGAAAGGAAACATTTTCCCTTGTGTTGTGTATGCCATGGAAGAGATATTTTCCCTTATACTCAAAGATCACTCACAAACCCACTCTATATATCGTCTTATATACGCCCATTATGAACGTTGTTGCAAACATGGATGATCTCAAATATTATGTGGTCAAGACATCATACATCCTTGAGTCTTGAAACCCTCCCACACCATCAAGGTATGTGTCTAGTCTAACCATGTCGAATTTCGACGCATATATGCAGAGTTTGAAGAAATTTCAACATTGGCTCCATTCACTACTCACTATGCGGGGTTGGTGCAAGATGGCATTGGTGAGTGAATTGAAGCTTTTGTGACATCAACTCGACTTGGTAATTCAATAATCAAACCCTCCTTAAGTCTTATGTGGTGACATCAAATATCCTTAAGTATCCACTACTACATATTGAAAAAATTGCAACGAAAGTACTCTTTCATCACAAACTTCAAGAGAAAAAGTTCAATTTTTCAATTTTGATCTAAATACACCCTATATTCGTCTCTCTCTTGGTGGAAGAAAAATTCCATCTGTGTTTTCTTCGCAAGATCGACGCTCACTGTTGACCGTTACACTTTTGTCTGTGTTTTTGTCGAAAGAGAGACGCTCACTATAACTGTTCCCATCTTCGACAAAGTGACCTAAATATAACAAACAAACATCTCTCCATTTGATAGGTAATACTAATTAAACAAATAAACATCTCTCCATAAATTAACAATGGTAATCCTAGTCAATAAATTTCAGAGACTTCCTTTCGAGAATATAACTATAGCGTGAAGAGATTAAGTCTAAATTATTCCCTATTATCATTATATCAGTGGGAAAATGGGCCAAAACATAGGTGGCCTAAGCATGGATAGATTCAGAATTTTGGTACTTACCTGACTCGTCTGGATGTCCGGATCTCCTCTCGGCATTCGGTCAACCCTTCTCACCTTGTATTCCTGCGATTTCAAATCCACAACATTTCGGTACTTACAGGTTGTTCTCTTTCACTCCTAAAGGGAAAGTACATGATTGGTATAGTGTATTACCTATTCAATCAATTCAAGGCTAGAAGTAGTTTAAAGAAAATTTAGAAATTCATTATTGAAATTCTCATCATGTAATTGAATTATTACAATAATTGTGCGAAAAACATCAATAAGACAAAGAGTTTGTATGATATTTCAATACAAGGTTACATTATATGTATTACTCATTGCACAAAAATCATAGGCCCCCACCATAGTTGGCTTGTGTTTTGTATCTATGATCTCTTCCCTTCACAATTTCTTTGTTCATTATGTATAAAGGAATTGAAATTGTAGATTTGGCACAAAAAGAAGCACACATAATTGAAAATGAGTTGTATATGTGTCACCTATCTCCGATTTTGTCTCCATATTTTGAAGACTCCATGGTTGACAAAACAAATTTTCCAATATCAAGCATAGATCATGAGGGAGAACATTCATTTGAGAATGTGATCATATTTTAATTGTTGCAATAAGAGATAAATAATAGAGTAGATGTTGGTATGCACAATGTTGTTGAGGGAATTTTTCGTTAAGTTTTGGTAGGAAAAGTATGTGCATAATAATGAGAGTAATAACACTTTGAATTTTTATCCTTGAGTGCTAACATAAGTTCTTAGATAATTGAATGATCCATGTCACCTATGGTTATATAAAAAAAATTCCTACAATACTACACCTACGAATATGTAATTTTTCACCCTAAACATATTGATTTACCTACAAAAGTAGTGTTCCATTTTAATACTACTCACAAAAAAAATGTTCAAGATTAATGAACTCAAGAATTAGACCCAATTTTAAAGATCCTTTAGCATTGGCCAACAACCAGTGAATCTACAAATCATTACATATCCCATGAAATAACCTTCAAGGTCATCCTTAACCCATGAGGGTTTCAACGATACCAAATCCAATAGTGGTATGATAGTTGCAAATCCAAATCTATTTATATATTTTTTGGGGAAAGTATGGAGGGTGGTAAGAACTTCACAAAGTAAATTGGAATTTTGTTGCATGTTGAGGTTCTATATGGAAATCCTCGTAATACACATCCAACCTCGAGGTTTCATGCACCAAATCGTAATTGAGGCAGCTATTGCACCCCTCTTAGGACTCATTTTTCTCAAGTGCCTTTATTATCCCCCCATCTAGGATTAGTTAGAACACTCATGATGGCCATGTTGAGTTTATGTAACATTACCTTGGGCATCCATGTATGGTACTTGTATATTCCTATCCCTCCTATGACCTACATTCCAACTCCTCATTTGGTATTGATCCTTGTCCAACCAATGGGTACTACCCATGTATCTTCCACATAGTTCCAGTTGTCCTTGACCAAAGTTGGAAAGGAGTTGACAAAGGGGGTAAAGCTAAGAAGACTAGGGGCACTAATAACTCCTGACAAGATATGGCCACCTAGACCACTACACCTAGAATCATACCCGCATGTTCTCTATGTGACATGATGGAGATTCATACACGTAATGGTTTATTTAGTTGATTGTGCTAGTTTCTTAGACATGTATTAGCAATATTAGTCCTTAAGAAGTGGTTTCCCTTCATGTATCCCCCCACATGTTCCAGCCTCATTGTTTGATTCGATATATATAGATGCAATTTTATGTATGTTGGTCCCCATCCTCCTCCTTGATGGGTTTCCTTGGACTAGTATGATGAGAGAGTCCTTATTTCTATCATACTTGGTAGTAGATCACATGCTCAACTCCAACTCATTATCGCACTATTGAGATTCAAATATACTCCAGTGATCCAACCTCAAATGTAATTCCTTAGATTTGATTGGCTTGATTCAACTATTCTTAGAGCCATTGGTATGAGCCTTCATTCTACTGGCTCATTTGAGATATTTGGAGCCCCTTTCCTGTTTAGTGGGGCTTCTCAGGTTGTTTCATGTTCATCAGGTCTTCTCAGGTTTATTCCTTCCCCCTCCCCCTTAGGGTAGGGAATAAATTCCTATGTTTCCATATTATTTGCAGTCATGATGCTTCTATGTTGGACCTGACCCCATTGTTATAGGAATTTCTATGTAGGATTGTTCATATTACTATATTATACTTTGGCACATATTTTCCATCCCCGTGTTGTACTATATTGAGACCCCATTTTGTCTCATTCACTTGGCTCCCTTATGCCATGCATACCATTGTATCATTTTTATGAGATTTCTTAATGAGTATGGATATGCCTACGTTGTCCCTATTGGGATATTGTACACCTATCACCTTTTGAATTTGTTGTTGATAGGTGGTACTCTATGGTTCATCCAAAGGTGGTCGTCCTTCCTTTGACACTTGTTTCCCTCCTTGGTCCTCTCTGAGCATTGCAAATAAATTTGTGATGCATTGCAAAGTGGTTGATCTCTAAAATAATATTGATCTCTAAATTTTAAAGAAGTTCTTCAACATGATATGTTGTTGGCACCTTTGTCAGTAGAGTTCAAGTTCCTCCTACTTAGACTACATATAGACTTCAACTTTGCTTCAAACTCCTTGCCATATGTGCATTGGAAAATCAACAAGGATTTAAATACTAGAGTCTAAGAAAGAGAGTCAATCCCAAAAACAAGGGTTTCTACAAAAGGAATTAGTCATAAAATTCCAAGGCAAAATTCTCAAGATAATGCTCCAACATAAGGGTACTAGAATGGTTGGTTCCCTTTCTCCAACATTTGAACCCAATTTATACTATCACAAGTTGGTTAAGTTTGTTGGCAATAATAATTAGGGTTGTACAACTACACAGATCTTGTAAACCCCGCTTAGGAGTGCATAATTAATGTTGATTTTTTTCTTTTTACAATTTTGGGAAAACACCTTGCCTTTCTTAAAGGAAACACATGGGTACCAGTGAATTTCTCAAAGGAAGAATGTGGGTATGAGGTAAAAAAACAATTTAACATATGTTTCATGTGGATCAAATATATTCAATGGCTAATATCTTGGGCAACAAGGAATCCATGGTCACTGGCAACCAAATAATGTTATAACATGAGGTGCTTTCAACTTCCAAACAAATTTCCTTTAAGGAGTTGGTTAGAAAAAATCTTCAACTACAAAAAATGCTTACAGTCTAGTGTTGAATTTATCAACTTACAGGACATCTACATGATATTTATCCCCATGCATGAGCTCATCCTTCAAGGGAGAAAGGGACCAAATCAAAATAAAAAAAATTGGAATTTTACTAAGCAACCAATGTCAAATGATGAAGTTTCTCTTGCTAAGGAAAATAAAAAACCATTGACTTAAACAAAATTTGATATAGTCTTCCTAGAAGAGTTGATTGGGGGACCTTGTCCTCTCTCAAAGGATGGATTAGAGGCCATTGATATTGTGTTTGCCTTCTCAAATATCACAATTGTACCTGATGCCCCTCTAGGGGGAATGAAGTGACTTCATGAAACTAAAATATATGATTCTGATAAGGATATGACATCAAAGTGGTCATCATGATGTCATACCATGATGTTATATAAGATGCTTAAAAGAAAGGCTATGGTAAACATTCCTTTTATCCTTCATTCTTTACTACAAACACTTACTCTCAGGTTTTTTTCTTCATATATCTATATCAATTAGACTTTCTAAAAATTTATATATGTTTCATGTCCTTGAATCTATGAGGATTTACTCATGCCATGTCATGCATGAAGTGACGTTTGGGAGACCTTACTAGGATGTACTTAAGCCAAATGAGATTCTTCATCCACCCATTTCATTACAATTTCCTACATATCTTGTTGCAAATGTTGTGTAATATATCCACCCTTATTTCTCTATCTAGTATAATTTATTTTAAGTTAGGAAAATGTTGTGTTAAGATGTGTTAATATGTCAATGGGATCTTGGTTTGATGGTAAAGTGAGGGGGGTGATATTTCTCTTACTAAATTTCAAATCCTTAATAAACATGTTTTGACCCTCATGGTTGTCTCACCTATGCAAGCCAATATGCGATTGGGTCTAGCAACTGGGCCTCAATAAATGGGTTGTTTGATGTGGTTGGGTCTAGGTGTAAGCTCTAAGAATATTTGGCAAAATACGTACACCCTACTCATGGATTTTCAATGAAGGGGATCTTTCTATATTGTTATTTTTCAACCACATTCCATTGTGATACTTCTATACCAGGGAAAGCCGATTTTTAGAACTTTCTATACTAAATTTTCTACATGTAAGAATACATACACCCCACTAGAGGCTTGTTGACGGACGAAATTGACCGCTCATCAACTAGAGGAGTGAATCTGGTCTAGCGTTGTCTAATTAACCCAAGCCGTTTGAATTAATCCACTCCGACGAGTTTAGCAGCTCCGTTGGCCGATCTAAGTCCTAAAGAAAGCGAAAAAATAAAACTAAAGAAAGTGCAATAACTTGGTGAAAAAACAATCCCTAAAAACTATATATAGATCTAATATATATTCATAGTTTAACTGACTAATATTTATAAAATAACTCTACTTATTATATGTACAATATATACAGCTGATTCTATTTCTAAGATATATATAATATGTACACAATATGAATTTTAATCTAAATCTGCCAAAATCGAATATAAATTGAGTTTTTTAAACAATAGTAAAACTATTATTTAATCTATTTATATTCTAGAAATGGAATATCAAACTGTCTAATTGAAAACAAAAATAACAGATAGTGGAAATTTTTTTAACTGCAGGAAATTTTTGTATTCATTAAACTAATGAAATCAAACTAACAAACTGACCTGTTATCGCATCCAATATTTGTTCAGCGTATAGCATCCAATCTCCCTATCTGATGAGGTAAACCCGCAACAGATCCTACAATTGCTTCTCATAAATGTGAAGCAGTAATGATTGGATCCGAATGATAGAACATGTAAGAGATATAATCACAACAATCTCATAATTTCACAAGTAGTCACATTAAGATAAATCCTGTTGTGAGAATTTGTGTATAAACGTTCAATAAAGGATAAAGATAAATCTCTGTCTGATGAGGTAAACCCGCAACAGATCCTACAATTGCTTCTCATAAATGTGAAGCAGTAATGATTGGATCCGAATGATAGAACATGTAAGAGATATAATCACAACAATCTCATAATTTCACAAGTAGTCACATTAAGATAAATCCTGCTGTGAGAATTTGTGTATAAACGTTCAATAAAGGATAAAGATAAATCTCTTAATTCAATGTTTGAACAAAATGATTGTTGTGTATTAAATCTAGAACATAAAACATGGATAATATGTAAATTTTATCATAACAATCTGTAGTAAACCACGACAGCGAAAGCAATCATAATTTAATTACAAATCGAAATAATCATGACTTGAATAAAAACACGATATGGAGAAGCTAAAGCTGTGACAAATATCATATTCCATTCAAGTCTGTAAATGAGAAATCCATAGTTTTTGCTCCAGGTAGAGATGATCTCATGTTTACAAAATAAAATGCTTATATAGGTTCCAGGAACACAATGTTTCCTATTGATAATATCAAATCTGTTCAAAAAATATGGGGGATGCAACCTCACTGATTTTACTTGATATCAAAATACAAACAGCCTAATCTATTTACTAAAAACACCAAGTTCATATAGATGGAAGATCTCAACAGTGCTTCATATCTCTTTGAAAATTATGGGTTCCTGAAAACAAATAAAAATGGCAAGATTTAAGATACGTTTTCAATTGTGAAATCAAGCAATTCGAATTTTTCTAACTAGCTACAGAATCTTATGATTTTGTAGCTAGTTATAATTATAACTAGAATCATATTTTATTCAACAAACAAAAAAAACTGAAGAGTAATCTATTCAAACAAATCGAGTATCCTAAATTGAGAGTGACAAAATCATACTAATCTTTGAAAAAGATCATACCTCAAATCATGGGATTAAAACAAATCAAGCAATCTTGGAGTTTACTATTGTTGTCGCTGCTTCCACATTCTTAAAAATGACAGATCCTGTAGTTTTTTGTTGTTTGTCTTTGGCTTGAGCTATGGATTGGAGTCTGTTGTTCTCATTTGTTAATGAATCCACCTGGTCTTCCAAAGATTTAAGCCGGGACTATAGTAAAGGCACATCCGTATAATACCGGTCGATCCAGGATCGACACTCATTACACTGTGGTTATAGGGACTGTGCATTGACACTGATAGCATTAACAGTTGGAGAATCATCCATTTGACATGTAGGTTTGTCACAGAGTTGGATGCCAGGAAAAAGAGGATTATCCTTTAGACACGGAGGCAGGTTACTAACATAATCGTAGGCTCTGTCAGGGCAAAGTCCATATGACAATGGATACTCTTCGGCCAAGAACCTTTCAATTTCCGAATCTGATCCTTCACTTAATTCAATTGTATTGTTTGTGTCTGCACAGGGTTTAGATTTGTTTCGAGCACATCGTGAAATGAGACGACCGGTCCTTTTATTCTTATAATTAACATCGACACTGCCCTTGTGTTTCTTCCCTGTGGGTTTTTTAACGGTTTTAGTGCAACTCTCAGGGTGCGAATCCGGTTGATTGTCTTGTTGAGTAGCATCACGGTAGGTCGAGGGTTCAATATTAGGGGTAAGATCACAGGGCAGGAGCGGTGGAGGAGAGGTGGTAGGTTTCACAAGGGTTTCTGTGATAACAGGCTTATCAACCTGTCCCAACTCACTACTGCCAAAGCCATTTCGTAACAGAAAAGAATTCCAACAATCGTTGTGTAATTGCAACTGAAGAACAAGGATAATCTTAATCAAACCATGATGAAATAGACTAGAATCAAATTGTTGCCTCATAAACCGCTTTCCCATCTTGTATAGACTTCTAAGCAGGAAGTAGGGCATGTTTAATGGGAAGTCAATGAAACTCATAAGCAATCGGAGATGATACAGAAAGACTAACCCAAATCTTCCTTCACACGTAATGAACTGTTTCACAATAGAAAGAAGATCATGCCACCTAGGTTTTAAAGATGAGACAGGCATACCTCGGTCGCAACTAGTAATTTTCCGTGAGGTGAACAACAAAGTCCAGGGGACCTCTTCAACTTTTTCGTTCTTGAACCACTTTTTCCTGACAGCTGGTAAACCTGTAGCTTGGCTTAAAAATTCTTCAGTCGCCTCTAGCTACACGTCACCTATCTTATCTCTGCAACTGTCGAAGGTCAATGCGAACTCTTGAGAAACTCTCAGATTGAAACCCTTAAATTTTTCAATGAATACACGCCAACCGTTCCTTTCTAAATCGTCTCTGGCGTTATCATACGATAGCAAGGTCTGGATTCCATTGGGCTTAATCCTTACCACTGGAGCCATGGCGAACAGAAGGGAATCAACACATAACTTGGAGGAAGGGTTTGATAGAAAACCATAGAACCATAGGCCCGAACAAAACAATGCTATGACAGTTCAAAATTGGTAGGCAGAGGCGTTAATTACCATGCATGGGAATGAAATCATGAAGCCCGAGGCCATACAGAGCATCAATATCACGTTGTACTTCATATTGACACCTTGGCATATAAGGATCAGAATAGTTGAAAACCATAGTACGCACATCCATGACTTGATTACAAAGGTAAATGTATCAAATAAACATTGAACAATTAAAAGTTTTATGAATCAAAATCCCATTGATATTAATCAAATATTAATGAGTGGAGGTTTTTCACTTATGTAACCAAGGCACGTTTAGGACCAAGGGGTTATAAACAAGGGAAACAATCAAGTTCATAGAAAAATACGACAATTCGATAATACACCATATGAACAGTTTTCCTTAATAAAAAATCGAAACAAAGTGTCAATTCCAGCTGTGAGTTTTCATGCTTACAGTCATGAAAACAAAAATCGAAAGGAAGATGTGTAAAAAGAGACAAGTGACAAGTGTCGTTTAGTGAGAATGGTCATGATGAGTAACGAGAATTTAAAGATTTTGTGTAGGCAACTTATAAAAAACAGAAATTATATTATTGCTGCCAACAATGGTGACACGCTGGGAGAAGAAGTTATCTCTGCCAAATGAACGAGTTCAGATTAGGATAATCAGAAAAAACTTCAGATCGAAAACAACCAGATAGTTGTCTGAACATCATTATCAATTATAATGCATTCTAGCTTTAGATTACCGTTATTTTAAAGAGACGAGAACCGATGACAATCTTAACAAAAGAGAGTCACGGTATTAGAGTTAAAATCTTCAATACTGTTGACAGGGTGCTTCTGCCAGGAGGCGTCCATAGCCTCGACAGGGATGTCAATTAACCCACTCCGATGTATGTATCTTATCAAGAAGTTCCATATTAGAACAAAGGACATTAAAGGTCAAAAGAATCCATATCTAAGAATTTTCATATACATGACATTGCTTTGCTGCCAACGGGCCTGTTCAGTACCCCAATGAAGTTATCTTGGCGTCATGCATGCATTTACCCGCTACCAGCAGACCTGTTCAGTATCTCGGCGGGTTTACAAGCCTTCCCACAACTCTTTGAAAGTTTATTTAGTTTTAAATATATTTAATAGAGCGGGGTGACGTTGAAAATCCTGGTTTTGGACACATCTTAGTAAATTACAGACCTTGAAGAAATTTCTTAGCTGTCCTTCATTAAGATCTAGAAATAGTTTGTTAATAAAACTGACTTTCAAGAGCAGGGAGACATCTCTAAGTTGTTCTCTTAAGGAACAGGGACAGTGTAAAAATAATTTTTATGGATAATCGTGAGTAACTTCAGTTGCAGATTGAAATCAAGAGACGCTTTTCAAACCAACAAGTTATCTTTAACATGGCTGCAAACTCAGAAAAATATCACAGTTGATGTTTAAACAACTTTTAGCAGTCGTTTTAGAGGGGAAATTTTTCTGTTCTCTTTGTTTGAACTAGCCCATGATGCAGGCATGTGTGTTTCAAAAATAAAGACTGATAAGCATAAAGGAAAAATCAAAACAAACCAGCAAAGAAAAACAAACAACAAACAAAACAAAAATATTTACACAGTGTACATGGAAGTGTCATCTGGCAAAGTACCTTTTTAGAGCTTGGCCATTCACCGGAAAGGTGTCTGGCTGTCCTTCTAAATTCTGTAATCGAAAGGAACTGGGACCCAATTTCTCAGCAATTAAAAATGGTCCCAACCACAAGTTCTGAAACTTTGTATGCTCTCCTTTTCCCTCATGAGGTTTATCCCATTTTAGGACAAGGTCACCTACCTCAAAATTTCTGTTAGAGGCAAAATTGGAATCAAACCAGTTTTTAACAATGAGTTGATGTTGATCCAATTTCCGTTTTGTTTGAGCCCTCACTTCTTCTAATTTTAATAAAGCGTTAATTCGACTCTCCAAAGGGGGACAATCCTCTTCTTGTACTTTCTGCGATAACTGCAGAGACGGAAGAAGGACATGTGGTGGAAGAATTGCCTCTCTGTCGTAAACGAGAAAGAAAGGTGAGTTACCCACAACCGTTTTAGGAGTTACTCTATCAGCCCAGATTGCATTTAACAATGCGTTATGCCAATTTTTATGGTTTTCAGAGACCATTCTCTTGATAATTTTGATCAGATGTTTATTAGTCGATTCTACCAAACCGTTGCCTTGGGGGTAATAGATGGCATAATACTTTAATTTAATTCCTTTCTCTAAAGCGAAATCACTCATTTCAAGAGACAAAAAATAAGAAGAATTATCAAATACCAGGCATTCAGGGATACCAAAACGAGTAATAATATTTGAATTCAAGAAGGATATTACCTGGCTGGTATTTACAGCTTTTAATGGGGCAGCCTCAGACCACCTGGTGAAGTAATCTGTGGTTGTTAAGATATATTTATGCTACTGTGAGGATGGCGTATTGATTGGGCCTATAATATCTAGACCCCACTGCTAAAAAGGGGAGTCTACTGAAACTGGTTGCAAAGGGAAAGTTGGTTTTTGTATCCGTCTGGCTGCTTTTTGACAAATTACACACTTGCAACATAAAGAATGAGCGTCTTTAAAAAGGGTAGGCTAGTAATAACCTGCTCTTAATACTTTATGGGCAGTGGTGTCTCCACCAAAATGCCCACCAGCTTCTCCTGCATGCAATTCCAATAAGACTTTTTCTGCTTCATCTTTCTCAAGACAGCGCATTAATACTCCATAAAAATTTTGACGAAACAAAATACCATTAATTAGCTAAAAAGAAGCGAATTTTAATCTTAGTGCTCTTCTTTTTGTGGGATCAAGGTGATGGGCAGCTGATCCGTGTATAAGACAAAATTTTATGTCATCATACCAAGGACTAACAGGGTTTTGTGCACAACAGATTTGATTTTGAAAGTGTTGTCCTGGATTTAACATATCATTTTCTTCTTGTTGTCCTACAGCTGAATCAACGACCAATTTTCATAAACCTTGGCCTCTTACAATTTGTGCTGGGATGATTTCTATGTCATACTCTTGCAAGGATGTGACCCAGTTTGCCCTTTTTTCGCCTAGTTCTTTCTGTACTAATAGATTTCTGACAGTCGGGTAAGGGATAATGATTTTAGTCCTAGATTTCAACAGATAAGATCGGAAGTGCTTTACTGCTTTGAAAACAACATAGGCTTTCTGATCTACTACTGGGTAATTAAGTTCCTCCCCCTTGAAGGCTGAGCTCATAAAGGCGATTGGGACTTTGTTGTTTTCAACGTTCTTTTGAGTTAGGAGGACAGCATATGAGCGGTCAGAGGCAAACATGTAGAGGGTGAAGTCTTGCGAAAAGTCGGGGCTCATTAGAGAAGGAGCATCTATTATGGCCCTTTTTATTGAATCAAAAGCCTGGCTTTCTAAAGGTCCCCAATGGTACTGTACATCCTTTTTTATTAGGTTTTCAATGGTCTCAAAATTTCTGAAAAGTTGGGGACGAATCTCCTAACAAAATTTATCTGAACTAAGAAAGATTGCATGGACTTTTTTAACGAAGGAGGGGGAAGTTTCGAAATGACTTGAGTTCTTTCAAGGTCAATAATCATCCCTTCACTCGATATAATGAATCCGAGGAGTTTACCTTGTTCTACCGCGAAGAAAGATTTTTTAGGATTCAAAGAAATGTCGTACTTATGACATCACTGTAGAACTGATCTTAAATGAGCTAGATGATTTTCTTTATTTTCGAGAAGATAGTGACGTCATCCAGGTAAACTACGACTGATTGGTTGATTAAGCCTCAGAAAGCAATGTCCATCGCTCTCTGGAAAGTGGCACCAGAATTTATGAGTCCAAAGAGCATCTTTCTATAAGCGTAGGTGCCCCATGGAGTGCAGAAGGTGGTTTTGAGTTGGTCTGGAGGGGACATCAGGACTTGGTTATACCCTGAAAAACCATCCAACAAGGATAATCTTTTAGAACCGGATACCTATTGAAGGATCTGTTCCATGGGAGGGACATAGTAGTTGTCTTTATCAGACGCTCGGTTAAGATTTCGAAAATTGACACATAGTCGGATTTCACCACTCTTCTTTCGGACATGGACAATATTAGAGACCCATTGTGTGTGCCTAACTGGGAAGATTATCTTAGCATTTAGGAGTTTGTTTAATTCCCTCTTGATCATTGGTTCGAGTTTTGGGTGCATTTTCCTTAACTTTTGTTGGAAAGGTTGGGTTTGGGGTTTCATGGGGATGACGTGTTGTATGATGTTAGGATCAAAGGTTTTCAGGTCGTCGTACGTCTAAGCAAAAACATCTTTGAATTCCTTAAACAACTTAATAAACACTACTTTTTCTTTCTCAGAACACCCCACCCCTAAATTAATGCACTGTGGGTTGTCTTTAGTTCTTAGATTTACTTTTTCATGCGTCAAAGAGGAACTATTCGTTTTACAGTTTACTGATTTTCTAAACTTGTCGTGAAGATCATAAAATTTTTCTAATCTAACTACATATTTTGGAATAGAGTTTACCATGTCTGATGAAGATTTTGGAGATCTCAGATCTGGTATTACCATAAAATCACGAAGATTTTTGTCATGGGTACCTTCGTCAATCACCACGCCCTGGAAGGTTTCTTCCATACGCAGAAAACTTATAATTTGTTGATCGTCATCAAAGACTCTCCAATTCGTGATGTTGTCTGGGATGGACGGTCTGAACAACAGTTCGACGGAAAATGCATTCGGAGATAAGCCTTATGCAGGAAAAAGTTTTGAAGCAACGTTAGCTAACAAATCAACTTCTGAATTATTCAATCTAGGAATAGAATTTATGTTAAATGCAGAAAACTTGTTCATCAGATTTCATACCTCAGTTTGATAGCTTTTAAGGCGTGGGGATAAACAGTGGATATAATTTTTTCCATGATTTTTGAATCACCAAAGATAGTCAAATTTTGAATGTTCAGATCTAATGCTTTTCTGAGGCCTTGCAGGAGTGCCTCATATTCTGCTGTGTTGTTTGTACATTCGAATTCTAACCTGCAAGCAATCAGGGTCTTGTTACCTGCTAGATCTATGAGCACGCAACCTGCACCAGCTCCTTCCTTGGATTTTGACCCATCAAAGTACAGAGACCATATTTGATTTTCATCGGTTGCATGTGTCCACTGAGAAGAAGTTGTTGGTTGCGTATATGTCAAAATTTTAGACTGTTGTTCCGGGTTAGTGATAGTGGAAGTTTCGGCCATGAAATTACTGAAAAAAGTATCCATCCCCTGTATTTCACGTGAATCGACAGAAGGAGTGAATGGTTCATTGGGATCATTTAAATCAGTCACCGTGAACTTCAGATAACGTTCACGATTTACCTTGATTATGTTGGGATTTCCATTCTCGGGCAGCCACATGTGAGACCAATCCGTCACAAAATAGCTATGTAATTGTTCTGACCAGTCTCTACTTAAAAACAAACCATAAAATTATGGGATATCTACAACAATAATATCAATCACTTGATGAACTTTAGGATTAGACGACAATCTTATAAGCACATTTCTTAATTTGCCTATCACTTTAACACTAGTTCGATCAAGTTGGATGGTTGAAATTCGACATTAATCTTTTGACAAACAGACCAAGGCATTACGTTAGATGATGCACCTAAATATACCATACAGTTATGTACGTTCCTATTGAAAATTGCAAAAGTTAACAAAAATGGAGGGACATTTCTACGAGTATTAACAGTGGAAGTTTGTTGCTTTTTACTCGTAGTCTCTAAAAATGGTTTATCTACTTTTGTTACATTATTTACAGGAAGGTCTCTTTTATCGTGAGGCTCGGGTGTAGTTTTGGCAGAGGCCCTATGAGAAATTTTGGGGTTGTTTTGAACATCTTTGTTGCTGTTCGGATTGTTCTCTGCAATATTCTGCAACATTTTTTGTAGAAGGAAAAGGAAATTTTAATAATTCGTAAACAAAAATGTTAGCCCTAACTTTTTTTAGATCCTCAACCAAATCATAATCTAAACTTGGGTTTACTGAATTCTGTTTAGTCTCAATTGATTTAGACTGTTTTGGAGTCAAAGTCGTAGTGATTTCAGAAGAAGGCTTATTTGTTGTCTTCCTCCTAGTATTGTAAGGGTGCATTGTTTCGAAATAAGCTTGAAAAATGCTATCCGAAAAATGTCCAAAAATGTTCGGAGAGGATTCATCTTATTCTACCATTTCTTGTTCAGCTACTTCTTTAGGAATCTCAGGAGGAACCAAGTTATCGTGTGCTTCTATAATCGTTTGAATAGCAAATTGCAGGCTTTCTAGATTTAGGCCTTCAGTATTTGAATTAGGTCAGTTGGTGGGAAAAGGCTTCCTAAAAGGGGGTTTGTAAGGCCCTTTGCTCAAAGAAGATTCTTCAGCCATCCTTTTCAAATCTATAACTTGGTTGGACAATTTTTGAACGAATTTCTGTAAATTTTCTAAATATGAACTTTCAGGTTGAGCTTTGTTTTGGGAAGGTCTAGGGAGGATTTCGATTTTCTTTTTGGAAGATGAACTAGTCTCTATTTTGTTGCTAGTAGTATCTTTTAAAATGAGAATGTCTTTCTCGATTTGACTGTCCTCTTTGAAGGCTTCTAACAACGTGGCTTTCTTGGATCTCTTTACCCAAATGGCTATGTTTTGATGTAAGGCTTTCGTATAATATGCGATAATAAGATTCTCGATAGGCATCGATTCTGTGGGGATTCAGTTCTTTAGTGTCAAGAACCTTTGATTAAAGTCTTTGATCTTTTCTTTGGGGTTCATTCTTAAAATAGAAATCTCCATGACTAGAAATTTAGGGGACTTTTCATCTCCGAACTTCTCAAGGAAACATGATTCAAATTTCTCCCATGACATGATGGTGTGGGGTTGTTGGGAAAAGTACCAGGTAGAGGCATTTCCCTCAAAGGTGTAGGGAAACAATCTATAGACTACGTCTTCGTGCTCAACACTACGGAGTCTAATGGCTAACATAAACTTTTTGATGTGATCTTCAGCGATCTGTTTGGAGTCTGGGTCAAATTTAGGGAGCCATTTCTCTGGGTGCTTGGGTAAAGGATGTTGAGGCCCAGGTATGGCCACTACATCTTGGTCGAGCTAGGGTCTGGCAGGATTGTTCTGGTTTGCCATAGGTGTGGGTGGTGTCGAAGGCTGAGAGGAGGAACTTCCCTCGTCAGAGGACTCTTCTCCAGAAGAAGAAGGAGATGAAGGAGGTGGTGATGGTGGTATACCAGATCCTCCTGCTGCAGGAATGAGGATTGGATCTGTAGGGTTTAAGGTAAGTTCAGTACCTCCAAGTTGTTCTCTGATATCAGAGAAGTCTAATGGTTGATTCAAAGTTCAGTTTGGTTGTCTTATACGGGCTAAGGCACTGTGTGTTCTTATGAGAGATTACCAAACAATATCTTGTATGTCACCACCCATAGGATTTGGAGTTACTGGTTCGACTGCGATCCGTAGATCATCGTTTGATGTGGTTGTTGTTTGAGGGACAATGTTGTCGTCTGAACGAATTCTAGTTACTATAGGTGAGTGGGTAGGTGGTGGAGGAGTCTTACGACCTCCTCGTGCCATTAATAATTTCCAGGCCCTCCTTCTAGTGCCATTTGTTGACAGACGAAATTGATCGCTCGTCAATTGGAGGAGTGAATCTGGTTCGGGGTTGTCTAATTAACCCAAGTCGTTTGGATTAATCCACTGCGGCGAGTTTAGCGGCTCCATTGGCCGATCTAAGTCCTAAAGAAAACAAAAAAATAAAACTAAAGAAAGTGCAATAACTTGGTGAAAAAACAATCCCTAAAACCTATATATAGATCTAATATATATTCATAGTTTAACTGACTAATATTTATAAAATAACTCTACTTATTATATGTACAATATATACAACTGATTCTATTTCTAAGATATATATAATATGTACACAATATGAATTTTAATCTAAATCCGTGAAAATCGAATATAAATTGAGTTTTTTAAACAATAGTAAAACTATTATTTAATCTATTTATATTCTAGAAATGGAATATCAAACTGTCTAATTGAAAACAGAAATAACAGATAGTGGAAAATGTTTTAGCTGCAGGAAATTTCTATATTCATTAAACTAATGAAATCAAACTAACAAACTGACCTGTTATCACATCCAATATTTGTTCAGCATATAACATCCAATCTCCCTGTCAGATGAGGTAAACCCGCAATAGATCCTACAATTGCTTCTCATAAATGTGAAGCAGTAATGATTGGATCCGAATGATATAACATGTAAGAGATATAATCACAACAATCTCATAATTTCACAAGTAGTCACATTAAGATAAATCTTGCTGTGAGAATTTGTGTATAAACGTTCAATAAAGGATAAAGATAAATCTCTTTATTCAATGTTTGAACAAAATGATTGTTGTGTATTAAATCTGGAACATAAAACATTGATAATATATAAATTTTATCATACCAATCTGTATTAAACCACGACAGCGAAAGAAATCATAATTTAATTACAAATCGAAATAATCATGACTTGAATAAAAACACGATATGGAGAAGCTAAATCTGTGACAAATATCATATTCCATTCAAGTCTGTAAATGAGAAATCCATAGTTTTTTCTCCAGGAAGATATGATCTCATGTTTACAAAATAACATGCTTATATAGGTTCCAGGAACACAATGTTTCTTGTTAATAATATCAAATATGTTCCAAAAATATGGGGGATGCAACCTCCCTGATTTTACTTGATATCAAAACACAAATAGCCTAATCTATTTACTAAAAACACCAAGTTCATATGGCTGGAAGATCTCAACAATGCTTCATATCTCTTTGAAAATCATGGGTTCCTGAAAACAAATACAAATGGCAAGATTTTAGATACGTTTTCAATTGTGAAATCAAGCAATTCGATTTTTTCTAACTAGCTACAGAATCTTACGATTTTGTAGCTAGTTATAATTATAACTAGAATCATATTTTATTCAACAAACAAAAAAAACTGAAGAGTAATCTATTCAAACAAATCAAGTATCCTAAATTGAGAGTGACAAAATCATACTAATCTTTGAAAAAGATCATACCTCAAATCATGGGATTAAAACAAATCAAGCAATCTTGGAGTTTACTATTGCTTTCGCTGCTTCCACATTCTTAAAAATGACAAATCCTATAGTTTTTTGGCGTTTGTCTTTGGCTTGAGCTATGGATTGGATTTTGTTGTTCTCGTTTGTTAACGAATCCACATGGTCTTCCAAAGATTTAAGTCGGGACTATAGTAAAGGCACATCCGTATAATACCGGTCGATCCAGGATCGACACTCATTACACTGTGGCTGTAGGGAGTGTGCATTGGCACTGATACTATTAATAGTTGGAGAATCGTCCATTTGACATGTAGGTTTGTCACAGATTTGGATGCCAGGAAAAGGAGGATTATCCTTTAGACACAGAGGCAGGTTACTAACATAATCATAGGGTCTGTCAGGGCAAAGTCCATATGACAATGGATACTCTTTGGCCAAGAACCTTTCAATTTCCGAATCCGAGTCTTCACTTAATTCAATTGTATTGTTTGTGTCTGGGCATGGTTTAGATTTGTTTCGAGCACATCGTGAAATGAGATGACCGGTCCTTTTATTCTTATAATTAACATCAACGCTGCCCTTGTGTTTCTTCCCTGTGGGTTTTTTAACGGTTTTAGTGCAACTCTTAGGGTGCGAATCCGGTTGATTGTCCAGTTGAGTAGCATCAGGTTAGTTTGAGGGTTCAATATTAGGGGCAAGATCACAGGGCAGGAGTGGTGGAGGAGAGGTGGTAGGTTTCACAAGGGTTTCTGTGATAACAGGCTTATCAACCTGTCCCAACTCACTACTGCCAAATCCATTTCATAACATAAAAGCATTCCAACAATCGTTGTGTAATTGCAACTGATGCACAAGGATAATCTTAATTAAACCATGATGAAATAGACTAGAATCAAATTGTTGCCTCCTAAACGACTTTCCCATCTTGTATAGACTTCTAAGCAGGAAGTAGGGCATGTTTAATGGGAAGTCAATGAAACTCATAAGCAATCGGAGATGATACAGAAAGACTAACCCAAATCTTCCTTCACACGTAATGAACTGTTTCACAATAGCAAGAAGATCATGCCACCTAGGTTTTAAAGATGAGACAGGCATACCTCGGTCGCAACTAGTAATTTTTCGTGAGGTGAACAACAAAGTCCAGGGGACCTCTTCAACTTTTGCGTTCTTGAACCACTTTTTCCCGACAGCTGGTAAACCCATAGCTTGGCTTAAAAATTCTTCAGTCGCCTCTAGCTGCATGTTGTCTATCTTCACTCTGCAACCGTCGAAGGTCAATGCGAACTCTTGGGCAACTCTCAGATTGAAACCCTTAAATTTTTCAATGAATACATGCCAATCGTTCCTTTCTAAATCATCTCTGGCATTATCATATGATATCAAGGTCTGGATGCCATTGGGCTCAATCCTTACCACTGGAGCCATGGCAAACAGAAGGGAATCAACATAGAACTCGGACGTAGGGTTTGATAGAAAACCACAGATCCATAGGCCCAAACAAAACAATGCTATGATAGTTCAAAATTGGTAGGCAGAGGCGTTAATCACCATGCGTGGGAATGAAATCGTGAAGCCCGAGGCCATACAAAGCAATAATATTATGTTGTACTTCATATTGACACCTTGGCATACAAGGATCAGAACAGTTGAAAACCATAGTACGCACATCCATGACTTGATTACAAAGGTAAATGTATCAAATAAACATTGAACAATTAAAAGTTTTATGAATCAAAACCTCATTGATATTAATCGAATATTAATGAGTGGAGGTTTTTCACTTATGTAATCAAGGCACGTTTAGGACCAAGGGGTTATAAACAAGGGAAACAATCAAGTTCATAGAATAATACGACAATTCGATAATAGACCATATGAACAATTTTCCTTAATCAAAAATTGAAACAAAGTGTCAATTCCAGCTGTGAGTTTTCATGCTTACAATCATGAAAAATAAAATCGAAAGGAAGATGTGTAAAAAGCGACAAGTGACAAGTGTCATTTAGTTAGAATGGTCATGACGAGTAACGAGAATTTAAAGACCCTGTGTAGGCAGCTTATAAAAAATAGAAATTGTATTATTGCTGCCAACAAGGCTTCTCGACCAAAGGGATCTAGACTACATTCATTATATTACTCCCAAATTTGGGGCAAGCCTACTTTGAGAACCATCTATAGTAAATGTTTTAGTCGCATAACAATGAACCCATGATTTCTTAGCTAGAGGGATCTTCTTAGAATGTTGTTATTATTAATTTAATAAATAATAATAAAACATTATATATATAAATAAAACATTAAAAAAAACAAAAAAAAAACTACACATGCCAAACTATGTATTAAATAAAAAACGAAATATAATAAAACATTAAAAAAATCCCCTTTTTCACATCTAGACTAGGACTAGGGGTTATTTCGACCATATCTGATCGGAGACCGAGACTAGACCTTTGTACAAGGAAGCTAGCTGTGAGGGGAATAAGGGTTTGGTTTTAGTGGTTATCAAGACCGCAGAGACTCTCGGTTGTTGAGTATTCACTGGGGGATCGATTTCTTATTCATAAGCTGAGTCTACTTGTGGCATCACTATTCCTCTCTAGACTGGGTGCACCTTCATTTGCGTGGGCTTGTATTGCTTGATGGTGGTGCTCTTAACCTAGAGGTTGAGCTTATTGTAACCGGGGCGCTATCATGGTCACAACAGATCAGATATCTCAGCCATAATAAAGGAGGTCGAGTTTTCTTAAGAAATTCGTGGGTCCTTATCCCCAACCATTTGTTGTGAGTTTGGGAACACATTACCTGAAGATAGAAGGGAGAATCTCTTGTGGGAATAGATAAACTCCATTGCTGGATGTATTCCAAATTACAAGGGTCGAGTTCTTGTTCATAGAAGACGGATTTTGGGTTTAGGGGACGAGTTTCCCCTTACTGGGTAGTGACACATTCATTGGGAGTTCAATGTAGCTTGTTGGGGGATGAATTGTCATTGTTGGGTCAATTTCTAAGGGAGGAGGAGGCCGTGAGCCTTGCTGGGAACATTTTACATATAGAGGAAGGCACAAAACTCCCTTGACAACTAAAATCGTGGATTAGAAGGCTATCCCAGGCGACTGATAGGTGATTCTAATAGTTATTACAACAACACCAAAGTTCACTTCTCTTGGCAGCGAGATGATCCATCACCATTGTATAACAGGCCCAAATCTGTGAGTGTTGTTGCCAATAAACAAGTGTAATTGTTCTGCTATGTTTCCCTTATTCAATGATTGTGAGTTTGGTTCCCATTATGTCTGCTGTCATTTATATTTTCTGTGATGAAAGAGAATAGTGAGGTCACATGAAATCTATGCCAACAATCTAAAACACTTCAAGAATCCATCAAAATATAACCAAAATAGTACTTGAGATTGATGTTTGAGGTTATAATGTTGCATGCAAATGAACCCTAGATTCCTTGTTCCCAAAACCAAACCTCCAAGTCTTCACACAACAATGCTCCTAGAGTCCTCACATGACACACTTCCAAAACCAACCTTCTATCTGAAACCATACCTTCCAATTGGAAGAAACAAAAGGATAATGGAAGAAGAAGACCACTCCTCCAAATCCATATCTGAAACTTCGATATTCCCATTTGAAAATGTAGAAAAATCCCACTCGCTTTGTACCATCCCATCCTACTAGGGATAATAAATAATGACTCCTACAGGATATAACAAATAACATGACAGAGTACCCATATAGTCCTTTGCAAATGCATGTTGTATATGTGATTCCACTTATTAGGATTTTTATAATGGTAATTTAATAAGAAGGGGGTGATAAGAATAAGGGAGGTTGCAAACTACCTCTTCCTCCCTATTTTTCCACATACAACCAAGAGATAAAGATAAATCCTTATCGACCATTACATATACTAATCAATTAATGTCTTTGAGGACATGAAAGAATTTAACTTCCTTAAAAAATACTTCTAACAAGGTGTGACACAACAATCTATTGAGATGAGGGTCTTTAGGGAGAGATTTGTAGACCAAGTGACGTATGACTATGATCGAATCTCCAATCATTATAATCTTCTCTTGCCTTCATTCTTCATTATCCAATATTGTAGTCCAATGGCCAAAGATTCAACTTAATTATTAGAGATTTTGCTAATTCTCCAAGCATAATTATAGACATAATTCCCCCAAAAATTATTCCCCTTAAAAAGTAATCTCGTATATTTTTTATTGTGATTTAATCATAACTATAATGAACATAACTATGAAATATATATTACCAACCCTCAATCTTATATTATAACATTATTTGGAATAATCAATTAATATTTCCTTGCATATTATCAATTAAGTTGAGACCTAACGTCTTGAAAAAGAGCTTCATACCATCATTTAGAAGAAATTTTCTTGGATATAATCAACCGAGTCAAGAGGTAATGTCTTAAGAAAGAAATTATTAGGAGAAAGAGACTCTTAAATCACTCTCTAAAACTCCATTGTGCAACACCTTGCTAGCAATGGTTGAGAGGGAAATAACCACAAGGTTGTAGTTAAACATTCTATAAAACAACATTGTGCAAACAAAAGTCTCATATTCATAATTCCTTTATGCAAAGAAACTAATTTTATGCTCGCGCCCATTCATGAACTCGTGCCCATTCAAAGGCATAGATATCGAGCTCGAGATCATGGTTAGAGAGAGCTCTCGGAGGGCACAGGTAGAGAGATCACAAGCTGCAAGGTTAGAGAGAGCTCCCGGAGGGCATCGGGAGAGAGCTTGTGGAGGGCATCGAGAGAGAGAGCGCTCGTGGAGGGAACTGTCCAGGAGAGAGAGCTCACGAAGGGCACAAGCTAGGAGAGAGATCTCGTGAAGAGAATGGTAAGTTGTTGAATTTACTTCTCTGTATTCTCATAAAATGCCTTAGGGTGATTAGTGATGTCTTGAGCTTAGAATTCATTGTGAATGTGGAGGATAATAGCGGCATCCATGTTGACCATTCCCAACTTCCGTAGAAATCTCATTTGATCTTGAACCAGTGAAAAGGTCCCTTGAGTCTACGCCATCCAAATCTTATCCTCTTGAAGAAAAATTTATAACCCTAATATTATGACGGTGCATGAGACAATGATGAAAGGAGAAAACACCAACTGTTGGAAAGTATGTTGGATCACAAATGTTGGAAAGCATGTTGACAATTTTATAATTTTTGCATCATTGATCCCATCAGGGTTGTTGAACAAAGTTTTGAGAAGATCTACCCCTTCCTCGCCAATCTCCTGAAACTTTCAAACCCTAGTTCCATCTACCTTGCTAATTTTCCAAATTGCATTGGAGGATTTCCTCGTGTTGGCATGGTTGTCAAAGAACTTGGTATTCTTGTCCCTTTGCTCTAGCCAGGTGAGCCTACTTTTCCACCTCCACTATATTGTTCTCCAATCTAAAATAACTTGTTTGGCATACTCCACCAACTTTAGTTCATGTATCTCATGTTCTACAAACACCCCAATGTTGTTATTTAGATAAATATGCTCAATGTGTCTTTCTATAGTTATCAGGTCCTCTACATAATTACTATATTTTTCTTTACCCCTTTCAACTATAGCTTGTTTAATCTTCTATAAATTCTTGTCGCACTAGCACATAGTTTTTTCATTCAGCAATGAATCAAATTTGACCTATTCCTTTTTAACAATATTTTAAGATTCTTATTCAACAACTAGTGAGAAATGAATTTGTGGGGTTTAGGTGGATTTTTATCCTCGACTTATATATGCAAAAAGATGGAATAATGGTCAAATCAGTCATTTGTGCTACCCACTTTCTAAATTTATCTACAAACCCAACAATGTCTTCACTCACCAAAAACCAACAAAAAATCTCATGGAGATCCCATCTTCACTCAACTTGATGTTTCTCCGAGTGGGTGACGATTTTACTAGTTCAATGTTAATAAGGTTCCTTTCCTCTCTGTAGTGGGTAAAATATCTTTCCAATTAGTCCATTCCATCACTATCATCCCAAACCTCTACATGTTTTATAATTAAATTCAAATCACCTCCCAATATCACATCATTCCATTTAATAGCTTCCATTTCAAATAATGTATCATTATGATCTTCTTGTTATTATGAGGTCCATAAAAATTTAACAATAATATAATCTCATTCAATTCTAATGAATATGATTCAATCCACTAGATATTTAAGTAGCTTTCGTTTCTTTAAACAAAAGTTCCTATTCCAAGCCATGGTGAGACCACCCAAGTGACCTTATGCATTGAGAACCATAAAATTCCAATGTTTAAAAGCCCCTTCAAAATCCTATTCACTATGGAACTATATACCATAGTTTCCTAAAGAATAATGATGTATTGCTTATGACAAACTACTAACCTATCGAGAGCACTTATCCTTAGGGAATTTCTCATAGCCCTGATGTTCAATGATAAGACTATCATTTTGTAGCCCTACCTGAGGCATTCCTTGCTTTAAGCGACCCCAAAATAGATTTTTGTTTTCCACAGTGGATTTCACATTCCACTTTATATTTTGCCAAGAAATATAGGATTTCCTCCAAGGGTGTCTACTCCCTCCCAACTAACTCCCCAAATCTCCTAACCCTCCTTCAATGTTAGGTTCTAGTTTGGCTATAGATGCCTTCATGGGATATCTTAGAGCATACCTAGGGTTCTTTCTTCCACCCATAGATTATGAGATTGAATCACTAGAGGCAGTGAGTGAAGCCAATTGGCTATATATCCTTCCTCGATGATTCCCTTTGAAAGGCTCGAGCTTGTAATTACCCCCACATAAATGTTAACATCTTGCTTGTTCTTGAGAGGCTTACAGTAGGGGTTGCGAGACTTTCCACAATCATCGATACAATTTAATATTCAAGTAGTTCAGGTGAGTCCTTGTAGGTTAGATTCATTATTTCCATGATACAAAATTTTTCATCTTGAGCCAAGTTGAGAATTGAAGCATCCAAATAATGTTTATGGGAAAATAACATGCTTGCTACAAATTCCTTTAACTAGTTGTTTCAGTGGCTTGATAGTCCTTCTCCAATTTTATTTGTAATTTCCACATTAGTAAGAGTCAAATTAAGTGATCATCGAGTATCATTTAAGTCCAAACCCTTAACTTGGTCTTCTATAGTTTCATCTAATGAGAGTTTTTTTGGGCTTCGACCACTACCCTTCACTCCATTCTTATCATTCACTTCTCCCACCCCACCTTAATGTTGATGATTTAGGGCTTCCAACCTTCTTCCATTTAACTTGAGGTTGAAATAGGGTGCATTCCTTCTTCATGTACTCTTTTCATGCATTGCAATGAAATGGAACATTTTTGTAGTCTGATATTTGAATAAAAGAACATTTTCCATATACAATCTCCATGATATCCAAAATCCCTCCTTCAAAATGATCTCCATACAAATTCACGCTATCACCCCTTGCACTTACAGTTTGGCTCATTCATTAATCTCAATAAATCAGTTGATTGAGTTTCAAATTTTCTCTCATATGTTTGGCATCCAAAGTTCATTGGGGAGGCTAGGAAGTTTGAACCATACATGTTTAGCCATTGAATCCTCCTTCATTGGGTTGATGTATGGGTTCCATGAGTGAAGAATTAAGAAACTATTACTCTAGAACAATTTTCCTTGCAATATTTCTCCCTATCTCTATCTAATTTGAAAGACAAGGTGATCCTTCCTTTTGCATGCATATGAAAAGATGGCATGTAACAAAAATATGTCATATAGGAGTCCTTAAACCTATTTCACACATAAGTTTTTGAAATATATCTTCCATGGAATTTACCAACTAGGGAAAGAGGTCGATACTCCAAAACTTATTCTAGATAGATATCTTCTCCTAGGATTAGTTTGGTCTCCCTATTCTTCTTCTCAACACATTTTATTTTCAATTGTTTATTGTATGGATTTACTCCACTAGTACCCATGTTATCCTTATGCTTTGCATCCTCAAACCATTCTCCACAAAACCATAATGAAACCTCTTTACAAAACCCAATTTCATTCTCACCTTTAACGATATTATGGTGATTTTCATAGTCCAAGGCCAATGCTTGTTGTCTATAAGGATAAGTTTTAGGTGTGATCTAGGAAGATGAACCAAGGGAAATTAATATTGCACCTCATGTCAAACAGAGTGACAAGTTAACCAAGGGATTTCCCAACAAGCTTTTCAATTCAATGTTGATAACATTACATACTAGTGTCAAGCATCTGCCAGTTGTAACAGGTTTGTATGAGTGAGGACTTCCATATTGAGTAGTCTCTTGAATTGATAACTTAGGTCTCTCATCATTGATCCTATTATTTGAAAAAGGGGCCCCATGTTCCATGAATTTCCTATCCCAAAGTCTCAATTAGAACAACCCCCCCATCTTAGTAGTAGTTAGAATTCAGGTTGGTTATGGGTAGGCACAAAATTTCAAGATGCAAGGAGGATCAAACAAAATTTCACGATTTCATACCCTCATTTTATCTTAGTTTTTGTAGTGCAGAGGAAGAGGATATAAGCTCCATTGTATATATGATTTCGCTATTTTGTTTTGTTGATGTAAATATTTTTTTGTAAACATATGACGTATTTTTCAGAAAAAAAAGTAGGCTCTTTTTTTCTTCTAATGTTGTTGTAGATTATGTAGTGGGAAAGTATTTTCAAATTGTAATAAGGTCCAAGTGCAATGGCCTTTTGAATGAATATAGATCGATGATGTGTTTTTGATGTCATTTTTCAATTTTGTTTATGAATTTTTGAATTTTGTGGATGTAGATGAGTTTTAGCTATATGCACTCTGATAGCAAGCAATAAGGTTGCGTGCATCAACTGGTGTCAGAACAAAGGAAGCCTAAGGTTTAAGATAATTCTAGCAAAGAGTGAAGGGGTTGGGTAGAATTGTTTGAGATAAACAACATGTCGATTTTGACAGAAGTTGCAATATAGAATGGTGGGATGAGGAAGACCTAGAAATGCAAATTTTGGTGAAGATGTTGCAGAAATGTTGAGAGTGTTAACAACATTGGATTCCATAGAAGATCCCATAGAACAGGAATCAAAACAAATGTGATTGATGAGAATGAACATGAAGGAGAAGTGAAAGTTGCAAGAGAAGAACCAGGAGAAGAAAGTTCCCTAGAGGAAAGAATGAAGGGAGCCATAACAAGTTTGGGAGGTAGACCTAGACATGGTACCCCTATGTATTGTGGAAATATGAATCCATAGTTGATGGATCACATTAAATAGATGAAAAATTGTTTTGAGTGCAAGGGAATTGAAGACCTTAGAAGAGTGACCTTGCTCTATGATCACAATTCTATACTTAATGACAGTGATGAATGCGCTTTGAATACTGGTATTTATTCATTTACTCTTTGGCACCGTTGGCACATTTTGAACGAGCACCTTTTACATAACATATTTTCATTATTGTGTGGCATATTCTAAATCTTATTAGTGAACCTATGGTAAACACTCTCTACTATGAATCTTCCTACTTGAGAGGAATGCTGGAGTTGAGGGGAATTGACTTTGATCAATTGCTTAAATGATCTCCACAGAGAAAAAGAGACATTTTTGCTCAGACAATGTAACTTAACACCTCCTTAAGGAGTTTGATGAAACCCTTGCATTTGTGAAAGGAGAGAGCTTGAGGGGAAGAATGTGTTGAATGGTCCATGTTCCCATTGAGTTTGATATTCAAGGAGAAGAGATTGGGGTAGTAGAGGCATTCACCTTCATTAGAAAAGGAAGGCTTCTTGTGGTCCATTCACGACAGAGACCCAAAAGAGCAGAGGTGTCGATAAAGGGACCACATGAAAATGCCCACCACTTCTCTAGGGGGCGGCCTTTGGAGTGGCTATGCTGAAACCTTGACAGACCATGGAGAGATGAATGTAATTATGTTCTCAAGCAACATTATTACTCCTATTCTGTTTTCCTTGCTGGTTATATCATTTTTTGCTAAAAAAAAACACGAAAAAAGTAATTTCCAGTATTTGTTGTGTGGTATAGATCTAGTTGCTTTTCTTCCAACCAAGCTAGATAAAGCAAAGTTGGGGCAAGGAAATGGTTAGATTTCTGGGGTATAAATAAATATCTTTGAATCAAAGACAACTTACCAAGTTATGAGGCTTCAATGGCTTCTCCTTCAACTTCCTCCGTCCAGGTAAACATTTTTCTGGTTCTGAGTTCGAATGGAGCTTTAACAGAAATTGGGTATGCAATAAAATTTTGCAAAATTATGACAGGAAAAAAGCTACGGAAGTGCATTGGGCTAGGTGGAAGCTCGCATAGATTGTCTCCATCTGCAGGTTTTTTTGTTCTGATCTTCGCCATATACCCGTCCTTGACACTCCCTGCAAGGGGTAACTAGCTTATATTTCACATTTTATGAATTGGGTTTTTCGAATTTTGATTATTTTCCAGGACCCAGTTTTTGTGGTTCTTTTTAATAAATTAATATTTATTTATGGCTTGGCATCATTAAGTGCAATTAATGCAAATCCAATCTCTGAGTAGATAGGTTCCCAACAGAAAAATCGCAATGGTATTAGCCATGATAATCAGTACAGACCTAGAGATTTAAATGATAGCTTGCCCACTAGATTATCAAGGGTAGGTAGCCTAGATAATCACTATTTTCCCCGGCCCTAGAGAATACCAATGGTATCCTTGATAATTACTATTACCCCAGGAATGGGATTCAAAGGTAGCCTACCGAAATATTAGTTACTGCTAGACTGCACAATTATAATTTGTGACTAGTGAGGATAGTACCTGAGACTTGCATTTGACAAATCCCCTACACGACTGTTAGATCACAAGCCCGTGTCTTATGTTATTTCTATGGGACAGTCTGTTGTGAATACTTTCCGAGAGAATTCATGTGGTTAGAATGGGTTCTCATAACTTATAATGTTGAATTTTAGTTTTAGCAAGAATGTTGCAAATGATCTAAGTACCCTTGACACGGAGTACCTGCACTTGCACCGTGTTTATTTGTGTATGTGGGCGTGTGACAGTTTTTTGTGAATAGTTTCTTAGGGGAATTTCATATGGTTAGAATGGCCCCCCATTATTTGTTTTGTTGAAATTTAGTTGTAACAATGGTGTTGCAAATGATCTAAGTACCCTTGACCTAGAAGACCAGTACCCAAATCCATTCTCCCTGCCTACCTTTTATATATATGTGTGTGTCTTCCAGCGTCCAGGCTGTTGCCAAGTATGGCTCTTTAACAATTTCGGTCCTCCCATTTTAAAGGGCCAGGTTCAAATTGTGGCGGTTTCCAAGGGCATTGGCTAAACTTTCTACATCTTGATTTTTTTGGCCGGAATCTGGCGATGTAAATTTGGACAAAATCGTTATTTTGTATTGTTTAAACTGTGTTTCCGAATGCATAAATGAATTCAACGTGCTGAAAAATCCCAGGGACACTTCGATTATACAAGATTAGCCACTCAAATATGCAAATCCAACCATTCCTCACTGGATTTTGAGCAAAATCAAATGGAAAAAATTACCAGAAAAGAGCCAAGAGGTAGAACATTTAGACTACGCTATTTCCAAGTGTGGATCCTTAACAGTTGTGGTACTCCTTTTTAAAAGAGCATTTTGTTGGGTACTGTGCTTATCTGTACATTTACCTACACCTACACCCAGGGTGATCTGTACCAGTACTTGCACCCAAATTGCTTAGATCGAGTATGGTTGTTAGGATTGGTATGAAGGGCTTCATTCAGTATAATTCTCACCAACCCTGCAATCTAGAATAATATTTTCCTTCAAGGACCAGAATATTACAAAACCCGGAAAACATGTAAAATTGATGAAGTCATCCAATTCCAACTCTTCTTTGGAACTTTCCAAATTTTTGTTTTAATTTCTCTTCATACAGTCTCGTGGGCATAATAATTAAGCATATGTCTAGAGACTTTGGCCCTTAATGCATATATATGTTCTTGATATATTCTGCCCCTTGGTTAACCATTTCAATATCACATTTGACCTTCAAAAGGACCTTTTATGATTACAGGGCATTTAAATCTCATTGAATTGTAAGGTTGTATGAAATTTGGTTGTTTGGTTAACCATTTCAATATCATATTTGACCTTCAAAAGGACCTCCTATGATTACAGGACATTTAAATCATATTAACTATAAGTCTGTATGAAATTTGGGTATTTTTCTGAGATGGCATTTGGTATCAGAATGAAAGGACTTCTATGTTATGTCAAAGGACACAAACAAATGGGATTATCATCTAAAATGATGATGCTGCTTTCTTTTGTGTTTGATAATGCAATTGTCAAAATTTCAAGTGTAGGAGGTCTTTGAGTATTTCCATGCTTAAGCATTTTGCATTATCGTTAGTTGTATCTACTATCAGTCAAGCAAAATCAACAATGTAGAATTTTGTTCTTATTACAAGGCTTATAATTAAGAAGCAGAGCTGAGCATGGGAACTATTAGTTGTTTTTATAACTAGAATTGATGTTAGGATGTCAACCTTCCACATATTCTCTTATCAACCCTTGGTGAACAAAGAGACATTAAGTAATCATAGGCGATTACTTTTTTCCATTCAAGCATTAAAAGGCCAAGTTCATGTTAAGGGTGAATACTTTGTTTCAGTGAGGCATTGAAAGACCTTCATACTAGGGGTGAAGGGCATTTTATATTGGTTTCAATAAGGATTTGAAATGCCATGTTTGTTGGATTAATGGGGCATTGTGTCCCAGTGAGGCTTTAAAAGGTCTTCTTATGGTTTGGGTACTCTGTTCCAATTAGGCTTTGAAAGGTAGGTCTACTTGCTTCTAGTAATACTTTGACCAACCCTATTTGGTATGTCATTTGGGGTGCTTACTTCATTCATACTCTAGAGCTAAAAGGTTGTTGTATCCTAAATAGTATCGATATGAAAGCTACTATCCCTTACTATCATCACTTAAACTATATGTTCTTTCCAGTATCATTTAACCTTAAACCCACACATAAAACCAAATACTACCCATAATATAGTTTAAACTCATAACAAGAAAATACTCTTTTAATTCTATTGATTTAAACCTTTAATATTAAATATTGTTTAGTCTATTATAAGAATATTTTTTATTGCCCATTTTAAAATGTCATTCATGGAAGAGGTAGATGGACATAAGCACACCAATTTGTTTTTGTGGGTACTGTGAAGTTCACAATTTTTAATTTCTTTTTACATAAAGAAACATTGAAAAAAAATGGCAGGCTGAATTATCTTTCAAATGTCATCTTGTAGGAGTATTCCTCTTTTGTGGTATTTTGTGGTAGGTGTATTATGAGGTTAAACAAACCTGGCATTTGTTATCATTGTTTTTGTCACCTGACAATGAAAAATAACATTTTTCATTTTATATTGAACTAACAAGGGTTTATTGCTCCTAAAATAATTGAGGCTGCAAATGCACTAATGGGCTGCACAGAGTCTCGAAAAAGGTCTGCACAGAGTCTCAAAAAATGGAAGATTGAGATTCAATCTAGATAAGTCTAGACAACCGTTTCTCATAAATGAGTGTGAATCTTCAGATAGGCAGAATGTACATTCCACTATCAATGCATCAGGTTAATCTATGTGAAAAGTTATGTTGTTTGCAGTTTTAAACTGTGACTCCAAGTGAGTTTTCATCTTGCTTTGAATTTAAATTGTAGCGGTGTTCCAATTTCAATTTCATATAATTGTTGTATCTGTGGTTTTTCCCAAGATGAGCTCTTCACGATAATACCAGTATGGTTTGGATTATGGGATGATGAAGCTAGTAAAAGTTAATGGTTTATAATGTTACGATGTCTCTATAGTTTTTCCTTTTTTTTGAAACTTGCACTATGACTATAGCTTTGTTTAGAGATGTCTAACAACTTCAAGCCATCCTTTCTAATTTGACTCAACATCCTTGATAGAACTTTTGGACTTCATGTTATGCAGCATGTCTTTCAATATGGTACCAATCAAAGCATTCCTCTCAATTCTCAAGTAATGTTTGGTATCCCAGAGGTTTTTCATCATTTTTGGACTGTATGGTCCTTGATGCTTTGGATGGAATCCATGGAAACAATCGTCCAAGCTCCTTCCCTATAACTGTGGGTAAAAGAACTTTATCACCAATCCCATATTTTGCTCGATGGACTTCTTATTTCATGTCTTCCACAGTAACAACTTATTTTCCTACAAAAGAATCAACAGGATTTTATTGGTTAGATATTGCATTGATAACTTAAACTGGGGATACAAATGAAGTAATAAGAAAGATTAATATCATGTAAAAAAACAATTTTATTGCTAAATATTGGCTAAATTTTAGCAGAAAATTGCAAATACAGTATACCAGATTTAGATTTTGAGGCAAACCAGAATATGTACGAAATCTACGTCAATAGTAGAGAGACATACTACGCTGAAAATATTCAAAGTTTGCATAGACAAATACTAGAATATGTAAAGTATCAACATGCTACAATGTCATCATTCTTCAGAAACAGGCGGGCTAAGCAAGAATAGTTCCTACAATGCCATCATGCTACAGGTGGGCTAAGCAAGAATAGTTCCTTGGAACCACAGAAAATTTGCATTTGCATAATGTAGTAGTGCCAAGGCAATTTGCTGATTGATTGTTTTAATTTTAGGGGCAATTGCAATGACCATGTTTTTACGCATGAAAATGCATCACCCGACTGTTAATGATGGAAACCTATACATGGGAGTTCTCTTCTTTGGACTAGTCTATGTAATGTTCAATGGTTTCCCAGAATTATCAATGACAGTTAGCCATCTTCCTTTTTTCTACAAGCAAAGAGACTTTCTGTTCTATCCATGTTGGTCTTTTTGTTTAGCCACATGGATAATGAGGATTCCACTCTCTTTGCTAGAAGCAGGGATTTGGGTTTGTGTTACATACTCTGTTATGGGTTTTGCACCAGAGGGCGAGAGGTAATTCTTATAGCTTCTATACCTAAATGAATTTCCAATAGGAGCACGAGAAGTCTTACTGATCCATTAATCAATCAGTAAACAAATTCATTTATCTTTTGACTATTCTGTAGATATGGCTGGAAGAATGAGAACTCTGACTAATATATTTATGAATCAGTCACACACACAGACACCCCTTTTTTGTAGATGTATAGGACTATGAAAGAATTCACTATGTTGTTGTATATAAAAGTAATCTGATAGGCCATCTTCAACTTGTATAATATGCAATATATGCCCAACAAAGAACTGCCAAAAAGTAAATTTCCAGAAGTGCTAGCCAAGTATTTTTCTGTATAGCTACATTTTGTACCATGCTCAGTATTTGCATTATTTAAATTCGCTTTCAGTTTTGGCAAGCTGCCTTACATGAATATAAATAAGAAAAATTTAGTTTACAGTCTATTATCTCTTCGTCGATATCCCAATTCAAGACAGTTAAGCGACTACAGGTGAGATTGGATACAATCAGATGAACTGATCTAATTATGGACATTGAAACTTCCTAGGTAGCCTGAAATAAAAACAACACTACAAATCTCATTTACATGAAATGGTACCTATGAATAAATGATTGGAATCTGGATGAACGGAAACAAAATGTAACATCCTCTTTCACCAAAATGTAACAATGAAGAAGAAAAAGAAAGCAGGCACATCAAAATTGTGTTTTGATTGTCAGAACACTAAAATATTCAATGAGTAACCCCAGACATTGCCTATATTTTTTCAGGTTCTTTAGGCAATTCTTCCCCCTCTTTATGATGCATCAGATGTCGTTGGCACTTTCAAATTCATAGCCTCAATGGGTCGGAACATGATTGTATCACAAACATTTGGATCATTTACTTTCCTTATTGTGTCTGTTCTCGGAGGATTTGTGGTATCAATAGGTATTTGACAGTATAGCATGTGAAAATATAATTATTTACTCCAAAGAGAATAAGTTTTATGGCTATCCTGAGATTTTCAATTAAATGATTTCAGGTTACAAGAAATGCTTGATTTTATTCACGTTTCTGGAACAGAGAACATACCTAGCTGGTGGATATGGGCATATTGGTGCTCACCGATGTCCTATGGCCAAAACACCATAGAGGTGAGTGAATTTCCGGCTCCCAGATGGAATAAAGTAAGTGATATCATGTGCTGATTGAGTGTCCTATCATCATAGTCTAGGAAAGAAATATTGAATATTGCCTTTCATCTAAATATTTCATCTTTGTGCAGCCCATCAGGAATAGCTCCAGTGAAACAGTTGGACATGCTGTACTAGAATCTCGTGGATTATTTGCTGAAGCTAAATTTTATTGGATTGGCATTGGAGCATTGATCGGGTTTTGTGTGCTTTTCAACGTTCTATACACTGTTGCTTTAACATTCCTGGACCGTAAGTCGGGCATTCCATTATAATGTTTGGTTTGTGCTACTATTTCTCTTACATTCAAATCATATAAAAAGTGAGATCTAATAAAACCTCGTCCAACTACAGCTTTGGGGAATTCACAGGCTGTTATATCTGAAGATGTTATTGAAGATAAGCAAGCAAACAGAACTGGAGAAAGCAACCAAGGAAAGAAACATCATTCTGTTGAACTGGCATCTCAAAAAAAGTCCAGTGGTATGTTGTGAGCTCTCCAGAAATCCTTTCAGTACTTGTGAATGTTTCAATCTACTGCTCAAAGCTAAAAGTACATGTTTTCAGCCAGAGAGTGAAACATATTTCAAAATGGAGACAATGGAGTGAGAAAATTCATTGTCTCCATTTTGAAATATGCTTCACTCTCTGGCTGCAACAATCAGTTACAATGAGCAGTTTGTCACTTCATTGTCTCCATTGTCTTCAATGGAGACAATGAAGCAATGGAGACAATGAAGTGACAAACTACTAATTGTAACTAATTCTAATCTTGCTATAGACAATGAAGTGAGAAACTTGAATGAACTATAGAACTTCTTTGTAACACCTTATGTCAGACAACAGAGTGAGAGATGTTAGAAAGCCTTTGTGATGATCTTAACTGAGACTTTGAACTTGTTTTAGCTTTTTCTCGAAAGAAAGGATGAAACAATTGAACTGCAAAGAATGCAATCTAGAAAACTATATAAACTAGTCACATCCAAAGATTTGAAAGTATATTAAAAAGCATGCACTATTCATTCATAGATTTAACAATTTTGTCAGTCACGCTTACTTGTCAGATAGGAGAGAGAGTCTAACCTCTAAAGACAATTCTACATGTGATGGAGAAGTCAGTGTCATTCAAGTCTCAGCACAACACAAGAAATGGATGATCCTTCCTTTCTATCCATTGTTGATGGCTTTCGAGAACATAAACTATTATGTTGACATGCCAACGGTATGTACATCTGCAAATCATCCAATTGAATTTTAATCTGACAGTAGTTTGACATACCCAGGTTCTCTTCACTAGAACATTTGGAACTAATGTTAATTTTGTAATAGGAGATGAAAAGTGAAGGCTTGGCTCAAGACAGGCTACAACTAATTTGCAATGTAAGTGGATCCTTTAGACCAGGGGTACTTACAGCCTTGATGGGAGTTAATAGTGCTGGAAAAAATATCCTAATGGATGTCTTGGCTGGAAGAAAATCAGGGGGATATATAGAAGGGAATATAAGCATCTCTGGATTCCCCAAGAATCAAGAAACATTTGCTTGCATATCAGGATACTGTGAACAAAATGATATCCACTCTCCAAATGTGACAGTCTTTGAGTCACTTGTCTTTTCCGCTTGGCTTCATCTTTCTTGCGAGGTTGATGAGAAAACTAGAATGGTTGGTCAAAATTTCTACCCCCCTTGCATTCAGTGCTTCAGAGTGAAGATCTCTTTCCTTGTTAACGAGACTATGCAAACGACATTTACTCACAAATTTTTGTTATTACAATAACTGCAGATGTTTGTGGCAGAAGTCATGGAGCTTGTGGAGCTCACTCCTTTAAGAGATGCTCTTGTAGGGCTTCTAGGACTAACAGGTCTTTCAACAGAGAAAAGGAAGAGACTTACCATAGCAGTGTAAAAATAAATCTAAAATTTAATTGATTATTATATTTATTATGAAATCTAACCACTCACATTATTTAGCATGACTATGAGATATCACAAAAATGACACACTTTGTCAAGAAGTTTCTAGAGAAATTATCATATAATTCACTCATGCAAATATAATTACTAGGGTCATCGAATGTTAAGTTTTCTAATTATTTGTTTCCAATTTGGTTTTCTTTATTTTAATTGTATGCCACATTAAAAACAAATTATTATCCTATAAATTTTAGGAAATTAATATCCAAGTGAAAGGCTATTAATTTCAATAAATTAATATCAACTTGTATACCATTGTTATTAAATAAATATGATGTCCCAAGTACAATTAATCATTACACAATCTCTCAACAATTGATAATTTAGCAACTTTGCAATTTACCATCTCGATATCATTGTGTTTATTACATTGATCATGTCATTACAAATTTCTCATGATTGTTATTAAAAAATGTGTTAGCGGCTAGATACCATATGCTTTGTAGTCACATCTAATATTTTGGTCACTTTAGATGTATTAATTCTTATCGTTAATCTAAACAATAAAATCTTCCCGATACTTGTAGGATTTTAAGTGTCGACAAAAGGATTTATGAGCCAAGGCTTGGAGAACCAATTGATTGGAGTAAATGACTTTGGCCTCGGATGATCCACACTCAGTTTCATGGCAATTGAAGTCGATGATTTTTTCCAAAATCACCCACTATGTCATCTAACCATGCTTGGTTAGAATCCATGTAAGATGCTCGAAAACAAAAAGATCATATGGGAGAGTGAGGGCTCTCTTGTGGTTGAAATCAAATTCCTCTTGGACCTTCTCTAGTAGTGCTTTAAACACATGATAATTCAAGTAATCCATTGGAATTATGAACTGTTTTAGCTCCTTCCTCATATAAATAGTCAAATATCAGGGAAGAGCATCTTGTCTTACTGCAATGTTCATGCAAATTGCTTCATGCTTTCTTGCATGCTTGACCTTGGAAAATATTAAACACCATGCAATGAGATAAATGTTTGATGCATCTTGTTTATTGGATACACATTATTTATCATCTAAAGAATAGGATGTGCCAAGCATTGAGCAAAACGAGCATGATGCACAAGCATTGAGCCATCTAGATGGATCAAGAAAATGTATGCGGTGTCACGTAGTATCATTATGACAGAACCACGTGTAGCAAAGGCAAATGCAAGAGTGTCAGAGGCAGAGAATAAAAAAGTAGAGGTTGATCAAACTGGATTGTCACAAATGAAGCTTGCAATATGTCTATTTAGTGTTGTCTGTTGCCATCCATTGACCACAATGACTGGACCAATTATATATATAAGGTAAATCCAAACGCTTTAGTGGTGGCATGAATTTTAAAGAAGGAAATCAATTCATTCTAATGATTAGTTTGTTTCTTTTGTCGTTACATGTCCAAATCTGTTGATTTACCCAATTTCACACAAAGGTTGTATAGGCTTCATTAGTTGCATTGAATGTACCTACAACTGAGAATGAAGGTCTAAATAATTGGTCTAAAACTTTGACCATTGACTACCCATGGCTAAATCTCTTTAAGTCCTCCCAAAAACAAAATCTCATGGTCTTTAAGCAAAGTAACCACACCAATTCACTTTGGTGTTTCCTTTCCCTTGCTTAGGGGTATGCTAGTTATAGAAGTATAACAATGAAATACCCAATAAAATTACTTCATTGTAGGACACTAAATCCAATCTTCCTAATGCCATTGATTAATTACATGATACTAATGAAATACTTCAAAATGAAGTTAGTTCTTTGTATAACAATATTCTAGTCTTCTTGAGAAGAATATTTTGCACAAGAAACTAATATCCAAGTTCAAGATGAGATCAATTCAATATAGAACTATATTCCCAACTTTGTCTAGGGACTAACAATTGCATATATCCTTTTGAGAATAAATGTTGTATAAGTTTCTGAGGAACTAAGATGTCACCGTATCTAGCCACAAAATGAAGAGGATAGAAGACTTGGAGATCACTTGAATTTGTTTTATGTCCCGTCTTTAGTGCATCCCAAAGAATTTGATGGACATAAGAAACAAATCCACTTTATTCTGATATGATTACTTCATTCTATTATGCTATATTTACCAACCCAAGATCAACCCTTGCAACTAGTATCTCCTTGAATAGTCTTGAAACCCTAAGGAAGGATTGAGAGTGATCATCCCCTTCCCTTGTTTTATCCATCTTAACTCATTGAAGCATTCAATGTTTTCCTCAATGGTTAGGAGTGGCTATCCCCTTAAGTGTTTTCTTGGCTAGGGTTTATTTCTAGGGGTTAGAAGTAGCTATCCCCATAGGGTTTAAAACATAGTTGTCTTGATCTTGTGCTAGTAGTTCTTGAAGGGATATGACGACACCTATTGTTTATGAGGGGATAAACTCTAGGTTTTTCTCTCCTAGGAGGTTGACCTACTCTTATGAGGTGATAATCCGATGATAGACTTTCAAGTCTTATTTTTCCCTCGATCTCCATTGAAGTGCTACATTAACTCCATATGCCCAATGAAAAGACATTGATCTTGAGACCTCCAAGTACTTTCTTCAATAGTATAAAGCTACCCAAACACATTTTTCTCGGACTTCACTCTCCACATTGAGATTCCTTTCCCTAAGTCCTCCCACTCTTAATTAAGGGAAACCCATTTAAGTTGGAGGAAAGCTGGCTTGAAGTGAAAGAGGGTTGGTGAGGTGACAGTGGCCTTCCCTCTAAGTTATGCATGATTTCTCTTGAGCTTTCAGAGTTTAGTTCAACAATTGCGAGTTCGTGTGATAACACACCCGAGACATATCTTAGTGATCCTAAACCTCATTAGACAAGACCCCTTTTACCATTGGAAGTTAGTCCTCCTCCTCAACCAACCTTGCCTAAGACCGATGATATAGATTTAAATATTGATATGGCTAGTATTTTAGCAAATGTTAATGTACCTATCCCTCTTAGTATTGATCTTGTATTTTTTTTTTAAATACCTACAACATAGTCTCTATTGTGATGTCTTGGAGTGTCGCTCCCATAGAAACCATGTCGGAGTTGATACCTCTTAACGTCGCTCTTTCTAGCTCCAAGACCGATGATATAGATTTAAATATTGATATGGATAGTATCTTAGAAAAGGTTAATGTACCTGTCCCTCTCAGTATTGATATTGTATTTTTTTTTTAATACCTACAACACAGTCGCTATTGTTACGTCTTGGAGTGTTTCTCCCATAGCAACCACGTTAGAGCTGATACCCCTTAACGTCGCTCTTTCTGCCTCCAAGATGTCTCTCTTGCCACCTCCAAGACGTCACTCTTGCCACCTCCAAGCCATCTCTCTTGCCACCTCCAAGACATCTCTCTTGCCATGTCTAAGACGTCTCTCTTGCCACCTCCAAGTTTTCTCTCTTTCCACCTTCAAGACATCGCTCTTGCCACCTCCAAGACGTCGCTCTTTCCACATCCCAGATATCTCTCTTGCCATGTCCAAGACGTCACTCTTTCCATGTTCAAGATGTCTCTCTTGCCACATCCAAGATGTCGCTCTTGCCACCTCCAAGACATCGCTCTTGCCACGTCCAAGTTGTCTCTCTTTCCATGTCCAAGACGCCACTCTTACCATGTCTAAGACATCTCTCTTGCCATGTCCAAGACCTCGCTCTTGCCACCTCCAAGACGTCGCAATAACGACGAAATCTATGTCGTCAAAAAAGCGACGTCATGTGAAACGATGTTTGAGGGGGTCCACTGTTTGTCGTTCTCCCAACAATATAAAGTGGCAATTGCATCAAACACATCATCAGAATTTGACCCAAATGTACTAGTGTTTATCGCTCCATTCCTATCCATATTTCATAATAACCTTTCCGCTCCAACATGCTTTCTTTGTATGGGGGTCATGTGAAGCTTGTTGGAGATGTTATCGTGATTGTGATTTAATTAAACTGTTGGTTCCCATGTACTTGCCATTGATTTCCCTTGTCGTCGCTAGTTGGAGTGATTAATGTGGCATCTCGTCAGTGGTTTATGGCATTCGATTTTGATAGTTGCCGTCAGTTGGTGCTTCTTTTGTCGTATCCACCTTTTCCATTGTTGTCTCTTTGTAATGACCATTGGTATTGTCTTTGTCAGACTAGTGTTGCGGAGTGTGCGAACTCATTCTATTTTCGGTGCACTATGCCTATATTGTTATC
>ML803200.1:442037-464627 GCA_009831015.1 Picea engelmannii | reverse complement strand
CTCTGATAAGGTCATGCAGATAGACTTCAGAGTAGTCCCATCTCTTCTATACGTAGGAGAGTCTGACTAATAATAAAAAATAGTATAAATTTACATCTCTTCAAAACAAATTTTAATGCAGTTCTGGTTCAATCTGTCATCTGCACGTCATATTAAATATAGAAATTGGGATTAATTCACCAATGACACTCTCATAAGAGACTTTGTTTCCCATGTGATCCGTCAGTGCTAGTTGCAGTTCATCGTGAGTAGCGAATAATATCCAGATCAGTCCGAGTTCAGTGCAAATGGTGCGGTCACTTTTTGCATTCGCATCAATCCTGCATTAAATACTTACAGCGCCTCAAGATGCCGGCCTTCCAGCATTCCTGTTAGTTCTTCCCGGTCTGCTTGTTCATGTGCCACTGTGCCTTCTGAAATCATATTATCATACAACAATGGAGGCCCACACGAGTAGATGTGGATATGGATTCCTGCACATACTTCTACCTCTCCTTGTGATCAGCACAGAAAGTGCCCTGGCAAACAAGGACATGCAGAAATGGAACATTCTGAATCTCATGAATGATAAGATCAGCCTCAAGAACTACTGCGAGAGCTGGAGAATGAACGTGGAGCTGAATAATATGAGGAACTTCGATGTCGTTCCAGGAGAATGCGTTCTGTACATCGGCAAATATATGACTTCTACTCAGTACCGAGTAGATTTGGAGAGAGCCGTTGAACAGAGCTTGCTGTATCTAATCAGCTTAAATTTGGCGGGCCATGGAAAGGACGCCTGGATTTTCGATGTAGATGACACCCTACTCTCCAGTGTACCCTATTTCAAAGAACACAGATTTGGGTAAAATCCCTGCCCTCGTTACATTTTCATTTCATATTTATAGTTTCGTTCCCACTCTGGGTGTTCACATTGGTTTTTTGGGATAAGACAGTATCAAATTTTCTGCTGTCTTTACATTGGAAATCGAAGTTTGATGGATGTTGAATTTTAATGGGTTTTTGGAAGATCTGAGTCAATTTGGGAAGACCAAAAGTCAAATTTTCTCCTATATAAATATGATGATGTCACAGGAAATTAAAGTTTGATGCCCAACTTCAATAATCTGATGGTACAGGAAATTAAAGTTTGATCGATGCCCAACTTTGATGGAGTTTCCTGTGATCTTTTTGAATTTGTTAACAGGAGAGAGATTATGGATAAAGCATCGCTGGAAAAATGGATGAAGGAGACGAAGGCGCCTGCTCTGGAACCGTTGTTGCTTCTATATAGCAGTCCTACCACTGCACTAATAAAACATCCTATCTTCTTATTGATCCAATACTCATTGATGTAATTTATTTTAGTTATGACACGCCTATTAACTTTTCGATCCCTTCTCAAAGAGGAGAAAACACCAAATAATGTCTGGTAGATGATACAAGTAGAAAATGCATCCTTATTTTTAAAAATTAAAAATATCAACTTGCCATGCCAGCCAATGATCTTTCACAAATGATCGATTTCAGATTAAGTATTTGCTAAGAAATAAACAACCTACATCGCAGGTGCTATTTTCACTTCAGCTATATATCCAGATCCAAATTAAACATGACCATGTAGAATCAAAGACATTCCAAATATACAAGAAACTAGAAGGCTGATAGCCTTGCATTTGATTTCTGTCTCCAAATATGCTAACAATCCTTGCATTAATCCTTGCATTTGATTTCTGTCTCCAAATATGCTAACAATCCAAATATAGTCACATGAATGCTTCTTAGCAGACTCAATATGTCTACCTCAATATTCTCACAATTTACAAAGAAAAACAAATCTGACATGATAATGAAATTTTCTTTTGACAAGAAGCTTCCCATTATCACTCTGCAGAAAGCATGCCCTTCCCAAGTCTGGTAATATTACAATGCAATGTAGCTGGTTTTGTAGCCGGTTTACAACATTCTAGAAAGATCTCTTCAATTAAAATAATCCCAGGAGTGGGGAGTATCTATTCCACCAAGGTCACCCAAGGGTTACACCTAGGGCCAACCATTTGAGATGATCCGCTTGCATGGGCAACAGTCCCAGATGGCAAAACTTGTCCCTGGAAAGGATTTGAACCTTGGCAGGGGGAGTGAAACACCCTTGCTTTACTACATAACCAAGCCCCGTTGACAACAAGATAAGTTCACTCTTGTTATTCCCCCAAGTCAAGCCAATAGAATTGCAAGTATAGACAAAAGTGGAAAAAGTTCAACTAAAGAAACCTTCATACAAGCCTCAAGGGCTAACACCACTTGCATCTAACAAGAATAAACTCAAGATGTAAGAGAGGACCTAAATGATTGAAGACACATAAATAAAGAAAAATAAACAGCAGATACGGTCTCCTGTGTGAATTAAAATAATGAAATACCCCGGTTTGAGTTGGAAGACACACCAAAACTATTCCTTAAAAAATAAACAGCTTGAAAAAACTGTTAATGTAATTGTGAGAAAAAATGGAGAAATTAGTTAATTTTAGTCAATTCTCATAAACATACTCTTTAACTCTTGTGCAAAGTTAAGTTAAACTATAAATATGATTAAGCCTTAAATTATATGCTAGCACAAGGTGACCATTATTCCATTTGGGCCAACTCTAGTGCCCTGTTCCAAATGATCATATAACATTGTTACACACAACTGAGACAAATAGATTTAAAGATTGGAACTCAAGTTGCAATAACTTAACCCTAAAAGGTTAAAACTTATGCATTAAAAAATGATCATATCCTAAATACCTGACGAGAGGGCTCAAAAGGAAAAAATATTGAGAGTAATATGAAAGTCTAATTAAAACAGGACTTCGAATTAAGGCCTTAAGTATTGTGGCAATCCCAACAGAAATTCAACTGCAGTAGTTAACCTTTTTCTCCATCTGCATTTGTGACTGCTGTATGAAGACAGAATTCAGCAAATAAAGGAACTAATCAATAAGTTGTCCTACAAATATTCCTAAATCGACAAGAAACTGTACAATGTATTTTGTTACAAAACAAGAAAAAGTAAGTTAACTGAATTTAGCTCAATAAACAATCAAGGCCCATGAGAGAAGGAAAATTGACCAAAAAAAATGCAAAACATACTATACAAGAGGAAAATTGACCCAAAAAAATGCAAAACATACTATACAAGAAGAATAAGGAGTTACTAGAGATTAAAGTGTTGTACCATGGCTACACTGAATGCAAGCTCCATGCTTCTCCTTGCAGAAAGAACATATTAATTTCCATCCTGCTTCTTTTATCCCTTCAGTATTTTTTATTGGTTCCATTGTCTCTGTGTTTTCTATACATATCTCTGGAAACCACTGACAACAGAATAAATGTGCAAACTGTAAGCATCCATTATTTTCCCTTTCTGAACCCGCCCTTGCCACTGGCTTCAAAGCACCGCCTTTTCTTGGGCACAATATACAAGGCCGTGCATCATCACCCACTCTGTTGTTGGTTTGCTTATGAATTATAGAATCATTTCCGGCTCTACCAGAGATTTTACGTTTGGATCGAGACCTGTATGAGCACCAGGAGCACAACCATTGGCCATCTGGTATTTTCTGCACACCATTTTCCCTCCTCTAAGTGCATCTGCAAAGTTCCTATAAGACTCAGTGAAGCTCATGAGCCCCTGCTCCACTATTGCCTACCTCTTGTTATACAAATATGACTAGCGATGCTCATGAGCCCCCTGCTCCACTTCTTGCTACTTCTTCTTATACAAATATGACTCAACATGGCTCTTCATTGGCATGCAAGACTGCCACATTTTGGGATACGTGGTTACCGATTGTGTGGAGGTTTCAATAAAAGTGACCATGTTCCACATCAATTCATCTTTGTATACAGAAGATAAATTCATCTTTGTATACATAAGATAAAGATAAGTAGAAAATGTTAGAAAATAAGAGGAAGAATAAAATTAAAAAATGTTACAAAATAAGAGAATAAAATGTGCAGTAGAACTAATCATAAAAAAGTTCAATTTGCAATATAAATATATATTTGTATTACATATACAACAACTTGATTTGATTTAGTACTCTGTTTTACTCAAATTTTCCATATACATTGTATTTTTGTTCCAACACACAATACTCATTGATCACTAGAATAACCCTTACCTGGTAATGCTCTTCAAACTTTGAAAGTTGCTGAAGCCTTCTCATTTTATTTCGATATTCGACGAGCTTGCAAAATTATTGTATACTGTTAATGATAATAAGTTATAAATAAGATGCCCAAGAAACATAACATACTCACTACTAGGAAGTTCATTAGCAAGAAGTGGGTGTAGAAAACACAATTGTTGTAAGTGAATTCAATGCTTTTACAGGAATAAAATAAGGAAAGAAGAGATCAAGTAAGAGTAACAAAGTTCAAATGAATATGAATAAGGCTAGTTTTGGATGACAAGATAAGAGGGTGTTGTTGCAAAAAAGACAACTTGTGAGAGGTAAGCCAACATAGAGAGAATCACTAACGCACATGATTGTACTTTTTGGAAATTTTCATCAACAATCATGAGAATGAGTAGAGTATTGTTTTAATCCTTCATGTCTAATGTGTTGTTGTTTCTTCTTTCAAGTTCATTTGTGCCCTCCTATTGCATAGTTTACATGGGTTTATAGAGTGCTTAGTTTGACCATGCATAAAAGGGGCTCGTTATGCTTTCATATGCACCATTCGGTATCAATGTGAGAAGAATTTGTCGAGATGGGGGGACTGTGACTATAGAAATCACATTCAAAGATGAAAAGAAATTTGTGATCATATAATTGTGGAATTTCATGAGACAAATAGAAGAATTGAAAACTTCACATAGTGGTGAAGCTTAAGAAATAGATTATGTAGAAAAACTTGAGGAGAATGAAAAACAAAGTGGATCGGACAATGATCTCACAATTAATTGATTAAAATTTCAAAACTAGAGAAAAATGTAAAAGTAGAAGTCTCTGTTGGCACAGGGGTAGACCCAGGGTTCAACGCTCAAGAGCGCACCAACAAAACCCTAACTATCGGCCCTTTCGGCAACACCTGCGAAGCAGATGAAGTCTCACCTGAGGTAGAGGCAAAGGTGGTTGCAGGACTTCGTTAGATAGCACAACACTTCGTAGATAGCACAAAGCATCGCAGTATATACTTAGATTCAAGATAATTCAACACTTAGATACAACAAGATAGATTGGATCCACCAGATCAGGCACTAAGCATCTTATATATCAGTTCTAACATTCATTCCTATCTCAGAAGCACAAAGCATAACTAAATCTACTTAATCACATCAAGCACTTAGCCAAGAAGGAGATAAACACATTAGGTCAAAGAACAGAGCGCAATACACAAAGTTACCGTGGTTCACCCCCACCCTGGGGCTATGTCCACAAAGTCTTCTTCTTTATATTATCTCGGTCAAGCGGTTACAACACAGAGCTTCAATGACCCTTACTTCACACAGGACAAAAGATCTGCACAACTCGCTAGATCCTTCTTCTTTGCACTTCAGCACAAAACTACAACAGCTTGCACTTAGCTTTTCAAATTCCTTACAATCATGCACAGAGCACTTGCAATATACATCCGATCACACAGATCTAGTTACTAGCACTAAGCCATTAACTATACATCACATAGATGTACTACCCTCTTCTACTTACATTGCCTAAGTATCTATTTATAGATTACAAAATGGGCCTAAGCATGGGTAAACCCACGGGCCGACATCCCTTTCCCGTTACATCAACCCAAAACCCTAAAGGGACCAAAAAATAGGTCTAGTTTCCCTAATTTCCGCTTCGCGTTGCACTCCATCTTTGGCAAGCTGTTGAAGTCCCAAAAACGGTCAACTATGACCAAGTATTCTTCAAAACTTGGTCAAGGGCCAACATGCCCCCAACACTCACCTGTGACTCGTTCCGAGTCACTCTGGTCTGATCAATTCCGCCTCGAATGCCTCAAACTTGGCTCAAGTTGCTTCGACCTACTATAGTGTGACAACCTCTTGCTCAGTGAATTCCTGGATCATTGTGTCATTGAGCGGTCCTTCCAGGCATTGTTCTGCAGTGATGACAACATGTTCGAGTTCATCTCCCTGGCTTTCAAGTCCAGCGAACAACTGACATGCCTTTTCTTGGATTGGTTGAATTTGTTGGGAAACTTCCATCACTTTACTTTGTAGCATATGTACCTGTTGTTGGGCTATGCGTTGTTCTGCAAACCTCTTCATTCTTTCGACTAGGGTCAAAGTCTTTATTTGTGCCTGTAGCGTGTCTGCATGTTGCTTTGCTTCTTGGAGTTGTGCCTCTAATGTCTGCAATTATGGATTCTCTGCGAGGGTTTCATAAGTCTAGGCGCTTCTAGCGCTTAAATGCTTGCATTCCAGGGAAAAGGTTTTTAATCGGCCAACTGCGCTTCGAGCAGTGGCCTCTCTTAGATCTCTTATTTCTTGGGGGGTCTCGGGCACGATGCGGAGCTCCAGATCTATGATGTGTTGTTGGAGTTGCTAGATTACTTATTCCAGTTGGGTCACCTGCTGTGGGAGACGGTCTTCCATCTTCACTTCTATGACCATCACAGAGTGAAGTGCTTTGTGAACCCTTTCCTATACTTCAAGTTGCTCTACTAGCAACTATGCATTTTCCTCGTCCCACTTCGCTTTCACGGCAAGCTTTTCCCGTTCTGCCTCACTCCATTGTTCTAGAAGTGTTTTATGTGCTTGCATCAAAGACTGGGTGGCTTGTGTTGTGTCTTCTTGAGCTCATCGAAGGTGAGCTTCAACTTGATCAACAATCTGGTGTAGATGAGTGGGCTCATCGCCTTTTCCTGATGTTCCGCTTATCAGGGGTGTTGTAGAAACTGCTCGACTGGACTGGAGTGCCTACTGCACTTCTTGGAGTTCTCCCTTGATTGGTTTGAATATCTCCTCCTGCTTTGCTTCTTGATTTTTTGTGAGCTCTAGTGAAACATCATTCAACACAACAATTAAGAAGTCGAAGTCATCCGGGGTAAGGGTAGTTTTAAGCGTGGTCCGGGTGGCCTTAGATTTCTTTTGGGAGGAAGGTTTTGGTGGTGTAATCTTTCTTTTCATAGAGGGATCCTCCTCCTCTCTAGGTGGAGTAACCTCGCCTCTGTTTTGCTCAACTTCTGTGCCGCCTAGCTCGTCACCATCACCTCCCTGCGCAGGTAAGATCGAAGTAGTCTTCATGGACGTGCGAGGGATATCTTCAACTTCGTCATCCTTCTTAGTCTTGCTTGGCCCAGGTGTATCCGGCATATCTTCAGGGCTTTCCTTGTCGGACATGTCTACGGGGTCCGCTGCAATAAGGAGGTCCATCGACCATTCCTTGGTAATCTCCTCCAAGTCATCTTCTGTCAGCTTGTAGTAGGATTGGAGTTGTTGTTTATGCTCATCACCACGCGCTATAATATAGGTGAAGTGGCGATCCACACTGAATTTCATCAAAGGTCTAAACCTATGAAGTACGTTTGGGATGATTAATGGTGTAGACTGAATTGCATTCTGCAGTTGGTTGAAATAGGTGTGGAAGACAACATTGGACTTCCACTGCTTGTTCATGTTGCTGGAGTACCACAACGTACAGAACTTCGCGGCTAGTGGTTCGAAAGGTTCGATCTCCGAAAAAGTGGCTCCCTCTAGTAGTTCCCAAGCGATGAAAGTGATGAGTATGAGCAACCAACTAAATTGGAACTCATACCTTTGGTCTTGCGCTCCTCTGCAATCCATCTCTAACTGGTTTACAAGATACTGTGCCCAATTCATCTGTAGTCCCTCGGCGCACTTCCCTGCGAGGTCAACTACAAAGCCAATCACCTGTGTTGGTTTGTTCTTACGAACTAACTTGCCCGTGATCAACCGACAGGTAAGGCGCACTGCGCCACTCTGGATAGAGGCTACCTTGTATCCTCGTGCACCCTTCTCTACATCGCCATAAGTTTCTTTTATCCTCTGTGTTAGTGCTCGGTCTGAGGTCTTTCCTGGGTAAAAGTCATGTGGTTTAGGGTCTTGCATGATAATCCTTGTGATCTGATTGGTTAGATTCGGATCCACAGTGATGCGGAGGTCCAACCATAAGTATCTGTCGTGGTAGAAAGACAACAACAACTTGACACATGCGTTGACTTTCTGGTGTCTATCGAAGTGAGGGATCTTCATTACGTTGAACAGTGTGGACTGCATGAGGTTCTTCGTCCAGGACTGCAGGACAATCTTAGGATTTGTGCCTTTGGTCTTGGTTAAGTACTTGTGTGGAGCTAACATGCTGTAGGTTTTGCGATCTCCAAGGTTAAAATCATTAAATTTCAGTGTTGCTAGCTTATCCTGGTCAGCACGTACTGCGCGCACCCCTTTTGGAAGATACACGATGATCAAGGTGTACTCAAAGTCTCTGGGTACACTATTGCGATTAATCTTGCCGCTCAAAGGTGGTATGTAAACCGACATAATGCGTGGGATCAGCTTGGCATTTGCAATATTGTCTCTGTGCTTTGTTCTTGTCTCGGTCGTGGTTCTGGAAGGTCCTGTTCCGTGAGCAGTGGAGGGAGAAGCTTGGACTCCTCCTGTTGATGATGCTTGCACACCTGCAGACATCCTTCTTTCTAACTGACTCTCTCAGCCATTAAGTCAATCAAAACTTCTTCAACTACTTTCTCAACAACACTGAGCTCGTCCGACATACAAGCTTGGGTCCACTAGCTCAAGTGTGAAAATGAATCCAGAGACTACGATGAACAGTATGGGAACAAGGCAATGATCACAGGGTGAAGTAATCTCAATTTTCAGGCTCAAATTCTTATTTAGCAAAAGTATTTCTGATGCATGGTGCGACGAACTAAGTAGGGAAACTTAGCAACAGTCGGCTTGCAACGAATAAGAGGTTGCATTAACTGATGTTCTATCTATATGGCGCGGTCTAACAGTCTAGTGGTGAGCCATAAAGGCGTTTCGACCCATTCAGAGTGGAAGTCGAACGATTATATTGGCTTCCAACGGCTATATTTCTGTGCCATGGTGAAGTGCCATAGGTCGCTATTTTGATATCCCGACGAAGCTCGATTCTTGTGATTTTTCCTTCTGCGAAGTTTCCTCTCGAGTCTTATGTAACTTTTCGATTTTGGCCCTCTTCATACTTAGCTTCCTAGCCTTTTTCCCAGTAAGCTTCGTCTCGGTCATCCTTTTTCCATTCTGATTCTTATCTTCTCTTGGCATAGTCACTTCACATTGCTTAGGTTCTTTCTTCAGATCCAAAGGTAATACTCCTTCATCATATGGATTAGGTATTTCGGTCTTCTGTGGTTCCTCTAATTATCTTATCACTTCGATACCCAAGTCCCTGGTGTTCAATGGCTTAGGTCTGTCCTCTTGTTCTTTCATCAAGTAGGAGATCCTTCTAGACATAAATTCCATGAGTTCTTGCATCTTCTGTTCTAGAGTGTCCTTTTCTTCTGTTCTCTGGATCTGGTCTTTTTCAATCTAGATCATGCCTAACAAAGATGGAAATGGGGTGTGGTACTCAATAAATTTAATAACTTTGAATTCTTCCTTTGTCGAAGTTCCATGGGTACTCATAGCTATCTGGGTAATTCTACCACATAGGGTTACCATTTTTCCTTTAAACAATCTGATGGTGCCTAGTGAAGGGACTAGAGCAGGTCTTCCTAGGGTTTCCCAAGTGCTTTTTGTCATAATATTCATTGGTGTTCCCTCATCCAGAGCACAATCAATGTCAAAGTCTCCTATTCTTACTTCGATTTTCTCTGTTTCTTTGAATATTTCTGACAAACTGACATCCTTATGGTCATCTAGGGTTTCTTTTATTTTCAGTAACATGATCTCTGATTCTTTCTAGGGTTCTTCTATAATTTTAGTCTCTTGATCTCCTTCAGAGTTTGCTTGTTCCATATCCAGCTTTTCAAGTCTAGCAATCATTCTAGGGAAATCCCATACTTCATGGTCCATTGCTCTACAACATATGCATCTAGGGTTTCTCCCAGGGCATTCCTTAGCAATATGTCCTAGTCTTCTGCAATTGTAGCAAAGAGTTAATCCTCTCTTTCTCTTCAATGATCCCCAACTCTTTTTGTACTGCGTGCTAGGATCATAAGGGATAGCCTGCAAAAGTTGCTTTCTAGGGTCCTTCATACATTGGTTAGTCCAAAAACTCTTTCTATGCATTGGTATAACATATTTTTCACTATTTCTATTCATATCAAACTTTCTGTTATCTAACAATGCTCTAATTTTTAAGTTGAGACAATCAAGCATACCTAAATCCATAGGTTAGAAGTAAAAATTTTCACTTATTTGCTTCCATGGGGCACAAAGATTTCAGATATAAAACTTGAACTATTCTTACCTTTACTAGAGGCTAGAGCTTACAGGTCTTACCTCTTTTCTGTAGAAATTTCTTTCTTAGGGCACAAAGTGTTCAGATCTCACTTCTTTTCTTCAGTGTCAACCTCTTTTCTTGTAGATCTAACCTCTTTCCTTCAGATCTGACCTTTCTTTCTCGGCACAAAGCTTCGTAGGTAAAGTAGAATACTGCGCACTAGGGCAACAGATCTACGCACAGAGCTTATTTCGCACAAAGCCTTTTCTTCTTTAGTTCCCAGCAATCACAGTTTCAGGTCCTGACAACGGAACCATTTGTTGGCACAGGGGCAGACCCAGGGTTCAACGCTCAAGAGAACACCAACAAAACCCTAACTACCGGCCCTTTTGGCAACACCTGCGAAGCAGATGAAGTCTCACCCGAGGTAGAGGTAGGGGTGGTTGCAGGACTTAGATGTTTGTAACCTTAGCTGGGACACAGATCTATGATTATAGCACTTAGCAATTATCTAGCAAGGTTTATCTATCAATATTCAACCCTTACAACACTTCGTAGATAACACAGAGCATCGCAGTATATACTTAGATTCAAGATAATTCAACACTTAGATACAACAAGATAGATTGGATCCACCAGATCAGGCACTAAGCATATTATATATCAGATCTAACATTCATTCCTATCTCAGAAGCACAAAGCATAACTAAATCTACTTAATCACATCAAGCACTTAGCCAAGAAGGAGATAAACACATTAGGTCAAAGCACAGAGCACAATACACAAAGTTACTATGGTTCATCCCCACCCTGGGGCTACGTCCACAAAGTCTTCTTCTTTATATTATCTCGGTCAAGCGGTTACAACACAGAGCTTCAATGACCCTTACTTCACACAGGATAGAAGATCTGCGCAGCTCGCTATATCCTTCTTCCTTGCACTTCAACACAAAACTACAACAACTTGCACTTATCTTTTCAAACTCCTTACAATCATGCACAGAGCACTTGCAATATACATCCAATCACACAGATCTAGTTACTAGCACTAAGCCTTTAGCTATACATCACATAGATGTACTACCCTCTTCTACTTACATTGCCTAAGTATCTATTTATAGATTACAAAATGGGCCTAAGCGTGGGTAAACCCGCGGGCCGACATCCCTTTCCTATTACATCAACCCAAAACCCTAAAGGGACCCAAAAATAGCTCTAGTTTCCCTAATTTCCGCTTCGCGTTGCACTCCATCTTTGACAAGCTATCGAAGTCCCAAAAATGATCAACTATGACCAAGTATTCTTCAAAACTTTGTCAAGGGCCAACAGTCTCTCATTTTATGCAACTTGAAGTTTAAAGCCTAGTAGATTTACTTGAAAAAAATGGAGAATTACTTCAAGTACAAGAAAATAAAATATTTAGAGATGATGAACTTCATGACCTTGAAGTTGAATGGAATTGCAAAATTTTGGTGGGAATTTGTATGATAGGAGTCAATGTGCAAGAGTATGGAGAAGATCCAAACCTAGAACATGAAGATTCAAAACTTACATGAGAAATTCTAACCAACAAATTATAAGAAAATGCTTGTTCAATCACATGTAGAATTTACATGTAGGATTATCTTAATAGTTTTACATGTTGTCAATGTGTGATAAAAATACAATCAATTTTGAGATATGTAAATAAATAGTTTGAAATTCACCATTCAAAATGAAATCAATCTGCACAAGATTCATTCAATTGAACAAGATTACCATTTGGTGCAAAAGGTTGAGGAAAACATAATGTGTATGATAGCATAAATAACTTTTATAAGACTAGAGGTTGTAGCATGAGACATTGTGGCACCATGCACAAAGGAGATGATGTGCATAGTGGAAGGAACAAAAACCTCTTGGTCAGCTAAACCAAGAAGAGGTCGAAATGGTCACCCTATTTTATAGCTTAAAATTAAACATTATACCCTAACAACATAGAAGTCTAAGCATTAATATCTCTTTTTATAATTTTGCAATATATGATATTTATCGATTTTGCAACTTATAATTTTTTTGTTTTTTTCTTTTGTAAATGAAATGTAAATTAAATAAAGTTAGTATGAAAAAGTAAGTGCAAAATTCGAAGGAAAGTTAAACTAGCTAAACTCTAAGTTAAAAAAAAACCCCTAAAGTTAAAGGAATGAAATATTTATTACATGATTTTTGCAATTATATATAAACTAAAAAAAAGTAAACGTAACAACAAAATACAAATGTTAAATGAAAATAAAATAAAATATTAATGTGAAACTTAAACAAACTAAAAGTAAAGTAGTTAGTTATCGATTCAAAGAATAAAAACTAAACTAAAAAGAAGAGAAGAAATAATGTACCATTGAAACTAATATAATACATGCATTTAGTTGTTTTTGTATTTTTTTTTGTGGTTTGAATATTTAAACAAAAGAGATAAAGAATAAAAAGAGAAATAAATTTTAGAGCCCAAAAGAGTTTGATCTTTATTTTTAAAATGACCTCATACATTTCTTGGATTCTTTGAAGCTTTCAAGCCCCAAAGTTCTAGTATTTAGCCATTCTAGATGGTTTCAACCTCATTACAATAGAACAACCAAGAATGAAAGAAAAAGAAGAAAGTTGAGCCAGACATAGAATAGAGAAATGGCGGTGATGGCACAAGGTGGAAATATGCATATCAAAAACTGATTAGTGCTGAGAAATTCGGACTTAAAGTACAACAAAATAAATAAGCAAACTATTCACCTCATAGACACCAGCAAAGCTAATCTTCACTCAATCTCTTCCCCTACTTTGAAAAACATCAATGTTGCCAACAATTTCATCAAATCCCTGCTGAAAAGAATGGAGAATGAATGATAAAATGAAAGAAGAAAACCTTACCAGACTCCTTGCATACCTCCTCTAAACAATTTTTCCTCTTTGGCTAGTTGTTTGATGCTTCTTTAATAATGTTTGCTAGGCAGTTGTGGTAGTTGTGGTTAGTTAAATGAACCACATGGAGATTTTCTTTATTAAAATATTTGGGAAATTCGTTACTCCACCGGTAAAATATTTCTTCTGGAGGTTTAATAACTCGTTACTAATAAAATCATAATATTGTTTAAGGAAGGAACATTCCCTTCACAATATCGGTGCCATAGATTTTGGTATGATGATTCCTAATCATAAACCAAGTTATGTCTTTCAACATCTGTTTCTGTAAACGGGTCCTTAGAAATGAAAGTTATGGAATATTAGAAACTAACTTCAATGCCCTACTGGCATAATCATATTCAGTGTGAGCATTAAATTTTTCAAACTATCTCATTGCAGAAGTTTTGCAGACATGTTGTGAGCATGCACATACCCTGCTATGGTACAACGACTCACATGTGATGGTCATTTTTGTATATGGAAATGTATTCATGCTAATAACTATTAGGGAATATGCTTGCACATGATCATGGTCAACACACAAATACTCTAATCCAAGTTCCTACAAGGTTAAAAGAAATCCCTACCTCACATTATCATAGCAAAGGGTTTACACTTCATAACAAGTCGCGATGGCATATAAAAATTTTCCCATACACACAAAACTCGCAATATTATCTTGGTGAGATTATTGAAGCTTATAACGATGATGAATCCAAGAGAAAGATACTTAAAGTTTGGGAAAACATCCATAGTACAGGATTACACACACAAATAATAGTTTCTATTATCAAATACTACACACAATATTATACGTATATATAGTTGGAATCAGATCCAACTATCTCCAAACGTAGAGATAGTTGTTGATAGAATATCTCAACAACCTCCAACAAATCTCCAACCGATTCAAACCAAACCCAAACCAATTCTATTGTAAGCATTATTCCAACACCCTCCCATAATGCTTACATTACAAATGTTATATCATAATTACAATACTCAAATTTCAACATAGATATTTGTCTTCATATGGTCTTCATCAACACTCCTATCCATTGTGAAATCTTTCGGTATACATTCTTTCTTCTCCACAAATTTGAGCTTCCCTTTCAACTCATTTAAGATAACACTGTTTCTGACCATCATTGATGAATTTGTAGAATTAACGCTTGTCGACCTCCTGAAAGACAATTTCGGTACTGAATTATCCTATGGATACACTACCATCTCTAGAATTTCCCCAAAGAGAAAATTTCGATAGTTATATAGGAGAGTGATCTAATTACTGGATATTTTCAGTAGTCGAACATACAATTGACCTTCTTAAACACACATACAATAATATATACAAGGATAACTTGATGATCTTAAATCATCGAAGTACAACAAGATCTATCGGCATATAACAGATGATAATCATAGTCAAATCAGTATTGTGTTCTCTTAACACTAAAGAACGTTGAGAACAACCAATTTTACTTACACTACTATGTCCATTGATTGGTTCTGCAGTAGAAAATTTTACAAACAAAATTCATACACATCAATTAATATAATTAATTAATTAATATAATTAATTAATTAATATAACTGCCATTTTCTCTTTTGACACATTCATACTCCTTCAATTTGGTAAAAGGTGAATAGGAATATGGAATCCTTGACGCTTGAATAAGACCCTGTATTAACAAGCCATTCCTTATTGCATTGCCACGTTTGTATGCAAGACACATATGCTACTGGGAAGAAGTCTCCATGTATTCCGACGAAGACGATGTGGCACTTCACACAATAAAAATACAAAAAATGATCCCAACACTCCATCAATTAGCACCACTGTAGATGACGGTTTCTCTTTGCTATAGCCTAGATCAAAGGCTCACACGATGGTTATGTTACTTAATCACATAGTCACATGAAAACTATTGTACTTGTCGGCCATGCAAAAAGTTTCAATCGACGACTTCTTCTATAATGTCCATGCAAATTCCACACATACAACTCACGTCTTACACACAAACAACTTCACTCTCTCAAAACACACTCCCACACATATGTACAACATATGCACATAGAATTAGTTCTAGTCGCTATCACATCTTCCTGGGCACTCCCGTGAGCCAGCTAGGCTTTGATACCAACTTAAAGTTTGGGAAAGCATCCATAGTACATGATTACACACACAAATAACAATTTCTATTATCAAATATTACACGTATATACAGCTGGAATCAGATCCAACTATCTCCAAACATAGAGATAGTTGTTGAGAGAATCTCTCAACAACCTCCAACAAATCTCCAACCAATTCAAACCAAACTCAAACCAATTCTATTGTAAGCATTATTCCAACAAAAATGTGGTGTTTCTACAACAAAGAAAACATTCAGGCAATATTACAAGCTCTTTCACATGTTTATGTCCTGTGACTGAAGAGTCTGCCAATCAAATCTGCAAATCGATAGTGAATGGTCAGTCAATCAGTTGTATTTTGGATAACCGAACCATCTAGCCTATATATGTCATCAATTTGGTCTTCTTATCCTCCAACCAAGAAACGACTTTGGTTATCACTTCTCCTCCTTCTCATACATCATGTGACTAAAGATGTAATCAAGGGCATTGTCTAATTGTTCTACGTTTTGGCCATTTTTGTCAGAATTACATAACATAAATCTGTACAAAATCCCAATTTTATGTTATTTAAATTGTATTTCTGAAGGAAGAAATAGATTCAGCATGCTGAAAAACTTCTAGGACACTTAGATTATACAGAATTAACCACTCAAATGTACAAATCCAACAAATTCTCACGGAATTTTGGGCAAATATCCCCATAAATTATCCCCGAAAAAATTCAAAACATAGAACGTTTAAATGCATATATATATATATCCTCGTAACAAGTCATCGACAGTCCACCCAAAGGGACACATCCAATCAGCCATGATGCAAACATGCCTAACCCTAGTGGACCCAGAGAATTGAACCCACGACCTCGTGACAGAGAGCCAAAGGCTTGGTAGTGGGGGGATCCAACCAACTGGACTACCCGACGAGGCTAAATGTTAAATGCATCTATATATATTTCTATTTAGTCCATTTCCATTGTTCATGGAACAAAGAAACCATCACATCACCAATATAGTGACCAATTGTACTATCTACCACTTGATTGGTGGAGAGATTGCAACAACACAAAAATATATGTGACGTAATCATATTATGGACATTGAGCATATTAAAGACTAGTTATACTTGAACTTGCAGTAAAATATATGTGACATACCCATATTTTGGACATTGATTATATTAAAGACTGGATATATTTGAACTTGCAATAGGACTTTAACTCACATTGGTAGGGTCTTTGTGAAGCATATTATATACCTCACCAGGAAGCGCATGCATAATTGTGAGAGTTATCATGGTCTAGAGAAACTCGTGTTTCTGCAGTGAGTTTTTTTATCTACCTTATTCTGGCAACCAATAATATATCTAGGACCATTACTAGCTTTCACAATCCAACTAAGATATGGCCATTATGGCTAAAGAAAAAACAACCTCTTGTTTTGACTCCAAAATGAAGGTAATGTGCATTGTAATAGAATCTTCGTATTACTATGAGGCTTAATAGTAGGAATGCCATAGGGAGAAACGTCTTTGATGACTTCTTTTATTCATACGCAGCGATAAAGACCAGAACTTAATTTCTCAAACTAACAGCCAACATGAATTCCCAAGCCTTCACTTTTGGATGAGTGTAGACCATCTTGTAAAGGATCTACAAGATGGACACTAAAAAATTCATTAACCTTATAAAATATTGCGTCATCGATAACCTATATTGTTTTATTGAAAACAATATAACATCCACTTCAAAACCCACTTTTTAATCTATAAAGCACATCACCATTTCCATGTATAATCGATAACACATCCATGCTTTTGAATGGGTTTTGGTATATGTATAATAAACTTTATATTATTTATGAAACATTACAATACCCATATTTTTAATCTATAAAGCACATCACCATTTACATGTATAATCGATAACACATCCATGCTTTTGAATGGGTTTTGGTATACCTATAATAAACTTTATATTATTTATGAAACACTATAATACCCATATTTTAGCCCACTTTTGATAACACAAAATTGTAATTTTCTATACATTATACTCCCAAAAGAGATATGTATATATAGTGAATTTAATATTGTTTGTAAAAACAATATAATATCCATATATAATCCAAACTTGGGAGTCCTTGAAATCCATATCTCTTATGTTCATACTATATTATTTGTAATTTTAATGTTAGATCATAAATGCAAAATATAGCAATATTAGGAATGCAAGGAGTGGGAAATGGGTTGTATTTAGCGATGAGCCAAAAGACACACAACTCTGTCAAGTGTTTCGTCAACTTCACCAAGTATTGTTTCAACATTGCTCAAGTTTGTATTGAGCTCACTTTTATCTGAAATAAAACTTGTAACCTGTCCAACCACTTGCACAAGCAGTAGGGTAGCCTGGCAATGCTTTGTTAATGGCTAAGAACTTGTTGACCAAAATGACCATCAACAAGTTATTTATCCAAATGAATGTCGTAAGGAGAATTAAACTAATAGCCCAATTAGCATAGGGAAAGGATATTTAGGATAGATGAATAGTCACAGTAGTCACACCTAAAAGAGGAGAGAACTTGATAATGTGCAAAGACATGATAGTACAAAAGAAATATATACCAAAGGAAGAAATATGTCCGAAGAAGAGTATCTTCAAAAGAAAATGTAATTATGGAGGGAATTATTATAAGGTCATTCTTAATTTTCGTAAGTTCGAAGAATATGATGATCATTGTATAGATGGTAGAGAAGTTGGGGTTAGCACAACAAAAGCATCCCAAAACATATAGGATATTTTGGTCCCACGAGGGTTACAACTTGATCATGATAGATCAATGTAAAGTCTCTTTTCACAATGGTGAATATAGGAATGGAATACTTTATGATGTCATTCCTATGGATGCTTTCCATTTGTTGTTGGCAGTTGTTATGGGACAAAGTTTCATAGGGATATTGTTGAATACACAAAAAAATCTCCCTAGGATTAACCTAGTAATCCTAGATAGAAAGAGGGCTAGAATTCTTATGGTTTTCCTAGATCTAGATTCAAACACATAGATTCATGATTATCCTAAGGAGTGGTGAAGTTTGCATACCTTTCTTGAGGTTTTCTTTCGTATCTTCTGGTTGTTGCAGTCCTGAAAATCCAACTCCAAAATCCACAACCTGCTTCCTATATACAAAATACAAGCAAGACCTTCTCTACCTCTCTACTTGGGATTAGAATTCTAGATCTAATTTTATTATAATCAGATCTACAACAACATGAATTAGATCTAAACATTTGCAAAATGGAATGCAAATATATCAAGGGAAAACCAATGATCTATTGATAACATAAGATAAATTACATCAAACATAACTTAGGTGTTGATGCATGCTCCCTTGACCTCCTTTCTCTTTTCTCCTCCTTTAGATCCTTGGTCAGGCTAGGACTCATTGACTTCTGACTATGGTAGATGGAACAATTACCTCTGCAATTGGACAACATGACATTATTGTTGGGTATGTGTTATATTGTTTGCATGAGTAGTAGTGTCTGCGTTGCGCCGGGCTCACAGGGGGGTTTGAAGGGGGGTGCAGGGGGTTCCGGGGTAGCGCCCCCAATTTTTTTTTTGCCTTGCGAAACATGTTGCATTTTTGCCTCATTTTTCACGTTGCCTCGATTTTTGCGTCCATTGTTGGATGGTTTTTCGGCACATGGTTTTTTTCGATGGTTTTCTATTTCCGGTTAAGGAATTAGGGTTGTTGACTAATCCAAGTCATTGGGTCAGGGTTTTGGATTCCATTGGCTCCTATATGTATATTGTATTGTAAACAATGTATCACTATTAATGAATATAGAATATGTTGGTTTTCCCGGTTTGGGTTTCCATGGGAAAAATCTCTATGTAATGTTTGTATTTTCCATTGTATCTTTTTTGTTCTTTTACTAAAAATCTGTTTGCAGTAAATATTTTACAAGGTTAAAATCTACATTTGGTATCAGAGCTTTGTTGGCTTTAGGGGGATGCCTTTGTGGTCAAGGGTTTGGCTCGGGACTTTGATAAGCCTCCTTACAGTGGGAGATATTTGGTATTGATTTTTTCAGGTGAAAAGAAATGGCAAGCAATTCGAAGATGGAGATCGAGAAGTTTAATGGGCAAAGTTTTGAGTTGTGGAAGCTCAAGATGGAAGATTTGTTGGTGGAAAGAGATCAGTGGATCGCGGTAGATCCAGGTACTATACCTACAGGAACTTCAATAGATGACTAGAAAAAGTTGTATCGGAAGGCAAAGAGAAAAATCCGACTGTGTCTCTCAGATTAAGTATTACTGAATGTGTCAGAGGAAGCTACAACCAAGGATTTATGGGATAAGTTGGGGAAGTTGTATCAGTATAATTCCCTAGTGAATAAACTATTCCTGAGAAAGAAGTTGTATAACCCAAGGATGAGAGATGGAGACTCAGTGGTAGATCATTTGAACGCCTTCAATACTATGGTAAGTCAGTTAGTATGTGTTGAGATTAAAATTTCAAATGAAGATAAATGTATCCATTTACTGTGTTCTTTACCAGACTCGTGGGATAGTCTGGTTGTGGCCATAGGTAGTAATACAACTTCCTTGAAGTTTGATGAATTGGTCTCATCCTTGTTGTCGAAGGATATGAGACGAAAGAATATGGAAGGACAGATCACAGATGCATTATTTGCAAGAGGAGTTTCCCAGGAAAGAAATAGATCTAAGTTCTCAAGTGGGAGATCTAAGTCTAAGGGTAGATCTAAATCTCCTGGAAATTTTGTAAAGGTATGTTAGAGATGTGGAAAAGAAGGGCACTACCAGAAGTAGTGTAGATCCAAAGTTGAGAAAAAGAAGGGATCTAAAGAATCTCCTTCTACATAAGAAAATACCTCCAAGGAAGAAGGAGGGGATGTGTACTTGGCTTCTTCAAGCACACATGTAGATCATGAGGTATGGTTGGTTGACTCAGGTGTATCCTTCCATATGAATCCCCATATGGAGTGGTTCTATGAATATGAAAGGTATGATGGAGGTAATGTTTTCCTAGGTGATGTTTCGACAACCAAAATCATAGGTCGATGAAAATTCAAGTTGAGGCTCATAGATGGAAGGATTAGAACACTACCTAGTGTTCTGCACATCCCAAGTTTGGCCAGAAATTTGATTTTTGTAAGCAAAATGGACGATGCAGGGGTAAAAACAATATTTGAAAAGGAAATCTGCAGGATGGTTTGAGGAGCAATGGTGTTGTTGAAGGGATTTCAGTTTGGAACTCTGTATAAGATGAAAGGAAGCACTATTAGTGATGGTTGTAATATTTCCATTGTTCTTGATATTGGAGTTGAAGAAGAAATAACTCTTATAGTATCTGGGGAAAAGGTTATGTTGTGGCATCAAATATTGGGGCATATCGGAGAGGAGGGTCTTCGACTACTACACAGTAAAGGTATGGTTGAAGGTATGTCTAATTTCCCTCTGGATTTTGATTTATGTGAAAATTGTGTATATGGGAAGGAAAATCGAGTAACATTCCCCTTTGGTGAAACGCGGGCAGAAGGAATTTTACAACTAGTTCACAATGATGTTTTTGAACATGTGTCGGTACCATCATTGGGAAAATCTGTGTACTATGTATCATTTATAGATGACTTCTCGAGGAATACTTGGATATATTTCCCCAGGAAGAAATATAAAGTCTTTGACAGGTTTAAAGAGTTCAAGGCTCTTGTTGAGAATCAAACAGAGAGAATAATTAAGGTGTTGAGGACAGATAATGACAGAGAGTTATGTGGGAATGAATTTGAAGAATTTTGTAAGAGGTGTGGTATAGCAAGGCAGAAGACTACTCCATATACACCTCAGTAGAATGAAGTTGCATAAAGGATGAACATAATGTTGATGGAAAAAGTAAGGTGCATGCTCAGTGGTGACAGGTTGGGGCAAGAATTCTGGGCAGAGGCAGTAGGTACTGCATGTTACCTAGTCAACAAATCACCCTCATCAGCGTTGGATGACAAGACTCCACAAGAGGTATGGACTGGTAAGAAACCTTCTCTCACACATCTCAAGGTATTTGGATGTGATGCATATGTTCATGTTCCAAAGGAAAAAAAGAGTAAGCTAGATAAGAAGGTTGAAAAGTGTATCTTTAGTAGATATAAAGATGGTCTCAAAGGTTATAAGCTTTGGAACCTAGAAACTAATAAGGTAGTGTATAGCCGAGATGTGGTATATATAGAAATGAAGGATATTGTTAAAAATGAAGTCCTACAAAGTAAGGAAGAACCAAAGAAAATAGAGTTTGATTTAAAGGATGATGAATTAGACTCTATAGAAGAACATGAATAAGAAGAAGAAGATCCTCATACTACAGTATTGAGGAGATTGGTTCGAGAAAGAAGGCTACCGAAAAAGTATACTCCATCTGATTTTCGTTCAAATTTTTATTTTTCTATTACTGATGATGATCCTAGAATTGTCAGGGAGGCAGTGGATTAAGAGGATGGAAATCTCTGGAAAAAGGCCATGGACGAAGAAATGGAAGCCTTGGATAAGAATGAGGCTTGGGATCTAATGGAGTTTCCAACTGGAAGAAATCCCATTAACAACAAATGGGTACTTAAAAAGAAGCTGAATGCAGAAGGAAAAGTGGAGAAATACAAATCTTGGTTAGTAGCAAAGGGTTATTCCCAGGTTGAGGGAATTGATTTTGGTGAGATTGTTTCTCCTGTTGCCAAGTTAACCTCTATAAGATTTATTTATCTGTTGTTGCTGCATTTTATTTTGAAGTAGAACAGATGGATGTGAAGAAAACATTCTTACATGGGGATCTAGAAGAAGAAATATATATGAAGCAACCATAAGGTTATGTTGTGAAGGGAAAGAAGGAGTTGGTATGCAAGCTGAAAAATTCCCTGTATGGTTTAAAACAATCACCAAGGATGTGGTATAAAAAATTTGATACTTATATGCTGAGACTTGGATTCACACGAAGCAAAGAGGATCATTGTGTGTATTTTAAATTAATTGGTGATCATTTGATTTATTTGGTCTTGTATGTGCATGACTTGTTGCTAATAGGAAACAACAATGAGATTATCTAGGATGTGAAAACTCAGTTGTCCTCTAAATTTGACATGAAGGATCTT
>ML803200.1:423776-441987 GCA_009831015.1 Picea engelmannii | reverse complement strand
CTTTGGGCAGTTCTGTGTTTCAGCATCGGTCTGAAATACTATTATGCAAATATGGACACTTCTGCACTTCTAATCAATGGTTAGGTTCAAAAGTAATGTAAAGTATTATGCAAAATGGATTAAGCATAAAGTAATGAGAAAGGACGTTGTATACCTTGGAATGATTAGATGAAATGATAGTATAAGTCAAAATGTAGGTGATGAAGGGTAAAATAATAGCAAAAAGTATGGGCAAAAAGGGTACAATATGTGGTCCTAACAGTAAGGAGAATTAAACTAATAGCCCAATTAGCATAGGGAAAGGATATTTAGGATAGATGAATAGTCACAGTAGTCACACCTAAAAGAGGAGAGAACTTGATAATGTGCAAAGGCATGATAGTACAAAAGAAATATATACCAAAGGAAGAAATATGTCCGAAGAAGAGTATCTTCAAAAGAAAATGTAATTATGGAGGGAATTATTATAAGGTCATTCTTAATTTTTGTAAGTTCGAAGAATATGATGATCATTGTATAGATGGTAGAGAAGTTGGGGTTAGCACAACAAATGCATCCCAAAATATATAGGATATTTTGGTCCCACGAGGGTTACAACTTGATCATGATAGATCAATGTAAAGTCTCTTTTCACAATGGTGAATATAGGAATGGAATACTTTATGATGTCATTCCTATGGATGCTTTCCATTTGTTATTGGCAGTTGTTATGGGACAAAGTCTCATAGGGATATTGTTGAATACACAAAAAAATCTCCCTAGGATTAACCTAGTAATCCTAGATAGAAAGAGGGCTAGAATTATTATGGTTTTCCTAGATCTAGATTCAAACACATAGATTCATGATTATCCTAAGGAGTGGTGAAGTTTGCATACCTTTCTTGAGGTTTTCTTTTGTATCTTCTGGTTGTTGCAGTCCTGAAAATCCAACTCCAAAATCCACAACCTACTTCCTATATACAAAATACAAGCAAGACCTTCTCTACCTCTCTACGTGGGATTAGAATTCTAGATATAATTTTATTATAATCAGATCTACAACAACATAAATTAGATCTAAACATTTGCAAAATGGAATACAAATATATCAAGGGAAAACCAATGATCTATTGATAACATAAGATAAATTACATCAAACATACCTTAGGTGTTGATGCATGCTCCCTTGACCTCCTTGCTTTTTGCTCCTCCTTTAGATCCTTGGTCAGGCTAGGACTCATTGACTTCTGACTATGGTAGATGGAACAATTACCTCTGCAATTGGACAACATGACATTATTGTTGGGTATGTGTTATATTCTTTGCATGAGTAGTAGTGTCTGCGTTGCGCCGGGCTCACAGGGGGGTTTGAAGGGGGGTGCAGGGGGTTCGGGGGTAGCGCCCACAATTTTTTTTTTTGCCTTGCGAAACATGTTGCATTTTTGCCTCATTTTTCACATTGCCTCGATTTTTGAGTCCATTGTTGGGTGGTTTTTCGGCACATGGTTTTTTTCGATGGTTTTCTATTTCCGGTTAAGGAATTAGGGTTGTTGACTAATCCAAGTCATTGGGTTAGGGTTTTGGATACCATTGGATCCTATATGTATATTGTATTGTAAACAATGTATCACTATTAATGAATATAGAATATGTTGGTTTTCCCGGTTTGGGTTTCCATGGGAAAAATCTCTATGTAATGTTTGTATTTTCCATTGTATCTTTTTTGTTCTTTTACTAAAAATCTGTTTGCAGTAAATATTTTACAAGGTTAAAATCTACATTTGGTATCAGAGCTTTGTTGGCTTTAGGGGGATGCCTTTGTGGTCAAGGGTTTGGCTCGGGACTTTGATAAGCCTCGTTACAGTGGGAGATATTTGGTATTGATTTTTTCAGGTGAAAAGAAATGGCAAGCAATTCGAAGATGGAGATCGAGAAGTTTAATGGGCAAAGTTTTGAGTTGTGGAAGCTCAAGATGGAAGATCTGTTGGTGGAAAGAGATCAATGGATCATGGTAGATCCATGTACTATACCTACAGGAACTTCAATAGATGACTAGAAAAAGTTGAATCGGAAGGCAAAGAGAAAAATCCGACTGTGTCTCTCAGATTAAGTATTACTGAATGTGTCAGAGGAAGCTACAACCAAGGATTTATGGGATAAGTTGGGGAAGTTGTATCGGTATAATTCCCTAGTGAATAAACTATTCCTGAGAAAGAAGTTGAATAACCCAAGGATGAGAGATGGAGACTCAGTGGCAGATCATTTGAACGCCTTCAATACTATGGTAAGTCAGTTAGTATGTGTTGAGATTAAAATTTCAAATGAAGATACATGTATCCATTTACTGTGTTCTTTACCAGACTCGTGGGATAGTCTGGTTGTGGCCATAGGTAGTAATACAACTTCCTTGAAGTTTGATGAATTGGTTTCATCCTTGTTGTCGAAGGATATGAGACGAAAGAATATGGAAGGACAGATCACAGATGCATTATTTGCAAGAGGAGGTTCCAGGAAAGAAATAGATCTAAGTTCTCAAGTGGGAGATCTAAGTCTAAGGGTAGATCTAAATCTCCTGGAAATTTTGTAAAGGTATGTTAGAGATGTGGAAAAGAAGGGCACTACCAGAAGCAGTGTAGATCCAAAGTTGAGAAAAAGAAGGGATCTAAAGAATCTCCTTCTACATAAGAAAAGACCTCCAAGGAAGAAGGAGGGGATGTGTACTTGGCTTCTTCAAGCACACATGTAGATCATGAGGTATGGTTGGTTGACTCACGTGTATCCTTCCATATGAATCCCCATAGGGAGTGGTTCTGTGAATATGAAAGGTATGATGGAGGTAATGTTTTCCTAGGTGATGTTTCGACAACCAAAATCATAGGTCGAGGAAAATTCAAGCTGAGGCTCATAGATGGAAGGATTAGAACACTACCTAGTGTTCTGCACATCCCAAGTTTGGCCAGAAATTTGATTTTTGTAAGCAAAATGGACGATGCAGGGGTAAAAACAATATTTGAAAAGGAAACCTGCAGGATGGTTTGAGGAGCAATGGTGTTGTTGAAGGGATTTTAGTTTGGAACTCTGTATAAGATGCAAGGAAGAACTATTAGTGATGGTTGTAATATTTCCATTGTTCTTGATATTGGAGTTGAAGAAGAAATAACTCTTATAGTATCCGGAGAAAAGGTTATGTTGTGGCATCAAATATTGGGGCATATCGGAGAGGAGGGTCTTCGACTACTAAACAGTAAAGGTATGGTTGAAGGTATGTCTAATTTCCCTCTAGATTTTGATTTATGTGAAAATTGTGTATATGGGAAGGAAAATCGAGTAACATTCCCCTTTGGTGCAACGCGGGCAGAAGGAATTTTACAACTAGTTCACAATGATGTTTTTGAACATGTGTCGGTACCATCATTGGGAAAATCTGTGTACTATGTATCATTTATAGATGACTTTTCGAGGAATACTTGGATATATTTCCCCAGGAAGAAATATAAAGTCTTTGACAGGTTTAAAGAGTTCAAGGCTCTTGTTGAGAATCAAACAGAGAGAATGATTAAGGTGTTGAGGACAGATAATGACAGAGAGTTATGTGGGAATGAATTTGAAGAATTTTGTAAGAGGTGTGGTATAGCAAGGCATAAGACTACTCCATATACACCTCAGTAGAATGAAGTTGCATAAAGGATGAACATAACGTTGATGGAAAAAGTAAGGTGCATGCTCAGTGGTGACAGGTTGGGGCAAGAATTCTGGGCAGAGGCAGTAGGTACTGCATGTTACCTAGTCAACAAATCACCCTCATCAACGTTGGATGACAAGACTCCACAAGAGGTATGGACTAGTAAGAAACCTTTTCTCACACATCTCAAGGTATTTGGATGTGATGCATATGTTCATGTTCCAAAGGAAAAAAATAGTAAGCTAGATAAGAAGGTTGAAAAATGTATCTTTATTAGATATAAAGATGGTCTCAAAGGTTATAAGCTTTGGAACCTAGAAACTAATAAGGTAGTGTATAGCCAAGATGTGGTATATATAGAAATGAAGGATATTGTTAAACATGAAGTCCTACCAAGTAAGGAAGAACCAAAGAAAATAGAGTTTGATTTAAAGGATGATGAATTAGACTCTACAGAAGAACATGAATAAGAAGAAGAAGATCCTCATACTCCAGTATTGAGGAGATTGGTTCGAGAAAGAAGGCTACCGAAAAGGTATACTCCATCTGATTTTCGTTCAAATTTTTATTTTTCTATTACTGATGATGATCCTAGAACTGTCAAGGAGGCAGTGGATTAAGAGGATGGAAATCTCTGGAAAAAGGCCATGGACGAAGAAATGGAAGCCTTGGATAAGAATGAGGCTTGGGATCTAATGGAGTTTCCAACTGGAATAAATACCATTAAAAACAAATGGGTACTTAAAAAGAAGCTGAATGCAGAAGGAAAAGTGGAGAAATACAAATCTTGGTTAGTAGAAAAGGGTTATTCCTAGGTTGAGGGAATTGATTTTGGTGAGATTGTTTCTCATGTTGCCAAGTTAACCTCTATAAGATTTATTTATCTGTTGTTGCTGCATTTTATTTTGAAGTAGAACAGATGGATGTGAAGACAACATTCCTACATGGGGATCTAGAAGAAGAAATCTATATGAAGCAACCATAAGGTTATGTTGTGAAGGGAAATAAGGAGTTGGTATGCAAGCTGAAAAAGTCCCTGTATGGTTTAAAACAATCACCAAGGATGTGGTATAAAAAAATTGATACTTATATGCTGAGACTTGGATTCACACGAAGTAAAGAGGATCATTGTGTGTATTTTAAATTAATTGGTGATCATTTGATTTATTTGGTCTTGTATGTGGATGACTTGTTGCTGATAGGAAACAACAATGAGATTATCTAGGATGTGAAAACTCAGTTGTCCTCTAAATTTGACATGAAGGATCTCGGTGCTTCAAATTTCATTTTGGGCATGGAAATTAAAAGAGATCGAAAAAGGAGGAAACTCTGGTTAAATCAGAGAAAATATCTCGAGACAATATTGCATAGGTTTAATATGCAGGAATGTAAACCGATCAAGGTTCCTATTCCTATTGGTGTAAAGTTATCTACAGATCAGTGTCCCAAGAAACATGAAGAGGAGGAGGATATGTCTCGTGTTCCATATGCGAGTGCAGTTGGCAGTTTGATGTATGCAATGGTATGTACTAGATCGGACATTGCACATGCAATGGGAGTTTTGAGCAGGTATATGTCAAAACCAGGGAAGGAGCATTGAACAATAGTAAAAAGGGTTTTCAGGTATTTGCGTGGCACTGCTAGCGATGGATTGTGCTACCAAGGAAGACAGATATTGGACAGAGTGGTGGATATACATGGCTTTGTGGATGCATATTGGGCTGGAGATCTAGATCGTAGGAGATCTACAAGTGGGTATGTGTTTAACCTGTTTGGAGGAGCAATAAGTTGGATGAGAAAAAGACAGGTTGTAGTGGCACTTTCAACTACATAAGTTGAATACATGGCAGCCACTCATGCAAGTAAGGAAGTAGTATGGTTACAAAGATTGTGTTCAGGTATTGGGTTGGTACAACAAGCTATAAGGATAGATTGTGACAGTTAGAGTGCAATTTTTCTAGCGAAGAACCCAACTTATCATTCAAAGACAAAGCATATTGATATTCAATATCACTTTGTGAGAGACATGGTTGAAGAAAATAAGGTGCTGTTTATGAAGGTGGACACTTTGAAGAATGTTGCAGATTCGTTAAAAAAATCTGTGAGAACTAAGAAGTTCTCTTGGTGTAGAGGATCCATGGGCATTGCTTCCCTGGATTGTTGACTGTGTAACCCTGTAACCCCCTGTGTGCAAAGAAAACAACAAGTGGGAGAATGTTGGGTATGTGTTATATTCTTTGCACGAGTATTTTTGTCTACGTTGTGTTCAGCGCGTAGGGGGGTTTGAGGGGGGCCACTAGGCCCCCCCTTGGGGAAACGTGTCACATTTTTGGGTGGTTTTTCGACACATGGTTTTTTGTCGACGATTTTCTATTTCTGGTTAAGGAATTAAGGTTGTTGACTAATCCATGTCATTGGGTTAGGGTTTTGGATGCCTCTGGATCCTATATGTATTTTGTTTTGCAAACAATGTATCACTATGAATGAATATAGAATATGCTATTTTTCCTGGTTTGGGTTTCCAGGGGAAAAATATTTGTGTAATGTTTGTATTTTCCATTGTATCTTTTATGTTCTTTTACTGAAAATATGTTTGCAGTAAATATTGTACAAGGTTAAAATCTACAATTACTTTGAATTATTCCCACCTTTCCCAAGGCTTTCATTTGTTATATAGCTCTTTGGAGGAGGCTTGGGGGAGGATTCTAGATATTCTAGAGACCATTAGAGACTCAAATGATGTGATTTCCTAGGCCTTTTACATGAATATACAACTTATCCCTCATCTATCACCTCGTAACACCCCAATTCTAGAAGTTCTATAGTGCCTCGCTTGTTAAGCCACTAGTGACCAGCAAGGGCCTCACTTGTTGTCTACTTGGTGTCCAACGATGATATCCAAAAATGGGCTAAACCTTAGGAAAAATACATATTATGGCTTATATATTCTTATGGATTCCTCTCTGGCATATGTGGTGGAAATTAAGGCTATAAAATACGCCCCCTAATGTGTGAGGTTAGGAAATGAATGGATGGCCTAAACACATTGCAATAAAATAATGTCCATGTGAGGCAACATGAGGAGAGAGAAAAGGAGTGTCAGAAGTCAAAAGAGTCTTGAAATAAAAAACCAAGGATGAGAGAATATATAGAACAATCCATTACATAGATATACTCAGATTCTGAATGAGCATGGCTTCCAAATAGAAAACTGTGAATCCATGAAATGAAATGCTAAACCATGGCCACAAAAGAATACACAGTGGATCCATGTCATCAATAAGACCATATCCACGAGACAATACAATGCATATATACATCATGAACACAATCATAACCAACAACAAATATAGTTTGGATCTATGACACATCATATAGATATCAGGAAGACAACAAGCACTGAGGAGAGTGCCCCTGATGTCTTCAAATTACTCATAGATAAGTGGTATACTCCATCAAAAATTGGGAGGGGATGTTTTAAAGTAATGATGTGTCCCCAAACCCAAGGTATTCATCCCAAAAACCGATGGTACAAATCTACACATGCGAAGAGATGAGCTATTCTCGAGCATGGTAGAAATCGTCTGATTACCGGTCATTGATGTATATTGTTAAGAGATGTGAAGTGACCCATTGATGATGAAGATGGACCCCAAGGTACCTAGTACAATATAGAAAGTGTGAATAGAGGATATCATTTCAAAACTTGTAGAATAGATCAATCAGGAGTCAATGATGTAAACCCATTGTCGATCACGAGGAGGCCTGCCACTGATGATTGCAAGCTCCAAGCTACTATCTAGTTTCTAGATCTCTTTTCTGGATAATGTGTTGAAATCGATAGGAAGAGATTCGTCGAAGGAGGTACTTGATATATCCCCTATGAATCGACATGAAACATACACCGAGAGATGATGGGAAGAGAGAATATCACAAATTACAACTTTTTGGAGAAATTTCTATTTTCGGCACACTAGTTCAGTGGGAGTTAACTGACTAGTTCTATTTTAGACTTTCTATTTAGATCAGCACTATTATGTTATTATGCATGCATGCATTCTACTATTATGCATGTTATTTTATATATATGAGTGTATTCCACTCATTCATTGTATCATATCTATCAATAATTCATTCATTGATCAGCTCATTGGAGTAGTGTGAATATATTTTCTCATTCTTCCATATTGAATCTCTCTTCCTTTCTTGATAAGCTTTGTTTGCACTTGCTTTAGCTAGATCTCCTGTGTAGGTTTCGATGAAACATTGACATGGTATCAGAGATAAGCTTCTTGGAGCAAGCCAAACAAGCCATAGAATAAGGAAAAATGGAGTTTCAGTGAGATAAATCTATTTTATTGATGTTGTCACACGCTCTCCCTATCGAAAGGTGCGACATTCGCATGCACACTTAAGAAGTTGGCAATTTTTGGAGGTTGTCACACCCATTTTTCATTATTCTGGCGGTTGTCGCACCTTAGACACACATAAGGTGGGACAAGGATAGTTTTCTCACTTAATACTATATCCAAGGGGTGACACTTTTGCTCTGTGGCCTTCAGACAGGGTGAGACAACTCTCAAAAGTGGTTTTTTTTCAGACAATTTTTTTCTGAGTTTTTCTGGGTTTTTCTGTGTTTTTTCAGGATATTGTTTCTGGGTTTTTCAAAGACAATAAGAGGGATGGCTATAAAACCAATTATTCAGTCAAATTTTTTGGTAATCCTCACACCATAAAATTATTTTTATTGGAATCCGAAGGCAGAATTCCAACTCATAAGGAAAGGACTGTACAATTTGACGATGGGGACATAAAAAAAACCTACATCACCAATTGAGAATACCATATGGGTGAACTGAAAGGATGAGGCCACAATAATTCTTATTGAATTGATTTAATCTCATTTATGGTTTCATTTTTCCACATGCAGGAATCCAAACGATATCTGGACCACCTTGGAAAGTTTGTTTGGAAAGCAGGATCATATGATAGGTCATATGCTTGAGGTAGAGTTGAATACTTTGTATCCTAAAAGTTTTGATAATATACATTATTTCTTTACTAAGTTTAAATATTTGATATTGAGCTTAGCATATTGTGGTATCGATAAGTATAAACAAGTGTACCAACTTATTCTAACAATCTTGGCCAAGCTAGGACCAAAATATGTTGTTTATGTTTCCACTTTCCATTCAGGCAGGTATCTCATGGGAACAAATTGGAAGATGTATACCATGGATCAATTCATTGATTCTATCACACACAAGTAGGAAAGACTCATTCATATAGCCCTAATAAAGGATCCTAAATCACATGCACTCACCATGCATGATGGAAAAGGATCATCCAAATAGAAAGGAAAGGGGAAATCACAACATCCAAAGCCAAAGAAAGAGGGATATTCCAAGCCCTTCAAGGATTCTTTAGGTTCCAAATATTCTTCAGGTTCAGGTTCCAAAGAGAGGAATAAAAAGAAGGGAAATAAGTGCACTTACTTCAATAAAATGAATCATGATGAATCCACATGCATGAAGAAACAAATCAATCTTATGGCTCGGGTACTTCAACAGAACAACCTTGGAAAATGAATTCTAGAACGATCCAAGAAGAAGAAGGAAGAAGATCCTACATCTAAGAAAGGTAATCATCATGCTCTTGTTGAAATTAATTCCTTATTTGATTCATGTATTATATATCATGGTGCATCCCATCATATGGTAACAAAAGAGGAATTTTTCACTTCTTCGAGTCCATGTTCACAACCCCCTATTCTAATGCGGGATGATACTCTAGTAGTAGTAATAGGAGAGGGGAGAGTGGAACTCCCTAATGGAAATGTTGAGAATGTTTTACATGTTCCAAATATTTCTATAAACCTTCCCTCAGTTTATCAGATCACTCAGAAAGGTAAAAAGATTGAATTTACATTAGATTCAGTTTCTATACTTGACATGCATGACAATTCCATTATTGCAATTGGCGAGGTAGATCACAAATCAAGGTTGTATAAATTCACTAATTTTGTTGACCACAACTCCTCCTTACTACTTATGCATGTTGATGATAGTAGTAGAGTATGGCATGAGAGATTTGGTAATTTAAAATTTAGGTACATGCAATGAATTTCCAAGAAAGGAATGTTCAAGGGTTTGCCAGATATTTAATTTTTTGAAGGGGTTTGTGAAGGATGCAATATTCTTGGCAAGCATATTGAAGAGGATTTTGAAAAGGGAAAGGCTAGGAGAGCCTCCTCCTTCTTGGATATTGTTCACAGTGATCTCATAGGTCCATTTCCACATCCATCCATCAAAAAAGAAAGGTATGTCCTTACATTCATTGATGATTACTCACTCTATACTTGGGTTTATTTTCTCAGGAAAAAGTCTGAAGTTTTTGAGCATCTCAAAGACTTCAAATATCTAGTAGAAACATAGACCGAGAAGAAAATAAAGATCCTCCGTACAGACAGTGGGGGGGAGTATATCAAAAAATATGTTCAAAATATTTGTTGTGAGGATGGTATCCAATTGTAGGATACAGTTCCATACACTCCACAAAAAAATGGAGTTGTTGAGAGGAAGAACATATCTTTCAAGGAGATGACCAATTGCATGTTGCATGTAAGGTCTCTTCCTTCCAAGATTTGGTTTGAGGCACTTAAATTTGTTTCTTATATACAAAACATATCTCCTCATAGATCCATTGAGGACATGACACCTTTTGAAGCTTGGATAAGTGAAAAAATAGATGTCACACACTTCTGCATCTTTGGATCTTGTCCATGGGCCCATATTCCTTCTTAAAAGAGGAAAGAATTATATCCACAGAGCATACCTTGCATATTTTTGGGATATCTAGATGATGTGAAGGGGTACATGTTGATTGATCCTTCTACAGACTGGCTCATCATTGAGTGCAATGTTCAGTTTGAGGAGAATCCTTTGCATGCACCTCTAGTGCAACATGCAGAGAATCTTATGCTTCCATCAATTCCAGACATCAGAGATGATGATTCCATACACTTAGATGCTACATATTCAGACTCAGATTCAGAGGATTCTGCACATGGAGTTGAGCAAAAAGTACAACATATAATATTAAGCGAGTGGGAGTGCATGAGTAATGAGGAAAATGTGCAAGTAATACACATGCACATGTATAGATGTAACCAATTACTTGAAGGCAAGATTGAATACCTTGTTTGAATGCATGGCGAGAATGAATGAATCTTGTTATAAGTGATTTCTATGTTTCAAGTAATATTATTGTTGCATATTGGCCTTATTTTGAAAGTGGTTCTTATCTTCGAGTAGTGATCTTAGTGGGATATAAGCCACTCCTTGGAAAGAGTTTGTATAAAGTGATCAACTAGAAAGTGGGAAAGAATGTTGTGTATGACCTGATATATGACACAAATTCTTTGGTTAACGATTACCTCATGAGAGAGAGAGAGAGAGAGAGTATCATACTTATGAGTATTCCTATGATATTTTCCATTGGAATGATTGTGAACCTTTAAAAGGTTGACTAATTTTAATCCTATGATGAGGCTATGAGAATTATTGTTGAGGAACTATGGACTTTCTAGTTCATTCCTTGGATTCCAATGTTGAATGTTCATCCATTGAGATGAGGGATTGATGTATATCGAGATATCTTGACAGGGTGCAAGCATTGCATGGAAATTACCTTGATGGATGATTATCATCAGAAGGTAAGTGTTTTGATCTTGTTGGATTGGGAACATTGCAACAAATAAGTTGCACACAAAGGTAGTCGCGCATAGGTAGACTATGAGAAGGATCTGTCAGAATAACATAGTTATGAAAAATGATGAATAAATGAAAATATGTATATGAATACCATGTATGTCTTATAATGTTATCAAGAAGGATTTTGTTGCATTTCTTCCACATTGGTTGAAATAATTTATGCATAGGAGTGCAATGGAAAGGGATTCCCCTAAATTATCTTTCTAAAGTAATAAGGCCGATGAACCTATTAAGAAACATTAATAAATATTATTTCACATGCTTGATATGTTGAAACTCTAAAGTGAACTTGAGGAACTGCCTTTACTGAGTTGAATGCAAATTGCGTCAAGGAGGGTAGCTCTAGGTGAAGGATATGTCAAGGTGAACTTGATTGTAATGTAGAGGAATCAGAAAGGATAATTGCTTGACTCTTCTATTATGTTTTCTATATTCCTTGGGAATGTGAAAGATGATTTGAGGAAATATCATAGGCATGAGAATATATAAAAGTGAATAACTTAAAATGTCCTAGCAAAAATAAACACATTGAGAAAATAATGTGGTACACTGAATACATCCAAGCAATGTCTTATATAATAATGTTTCTAAGATAGAAATTGATGTGGCATGTAATTTATGATTGGCATGATAGTTGATTTAATTTTGGTTGTGATGGTTGTGTGAAGGAATGATTGAAGATGTTAATGAAGTAGTTAACTGTGATGGACAATCTGGTATAGAGGATGAAAGATAATAAGATACTTGTCGAAAGGCTCAATAAGGGATTATGAAAGGTCCTAGGAAATATCAATTGGTTAGGTAACACTAAGAATGATGATTGCATCCATGCAGGTATGAATTTTTTCATGCCATAATAGCAGGTAATTAGAAGGAATGATGTAACAATTGCTTCAAGTGTATTTTATATCTTTATTGACAAAAGCAAAAGTGAATGCATATTTTTCATTGATACCCCAGTAGAGTACGACAAAGGGAGGAACCTCTAGTATGTGAAGATGAATATAATCTTTGCAATGCATGGTTATATGGTATGCATAGAGTTAATGCAAGTATTGTGTGAAAGTGGATTCCTGTAACATCCTTGTTTTCAAACCCCAAACTAGCGATATGTATTGTAAATGTAGTATGTGTTTGAGATCCATGTGATGTATGGTCGAGAGCCAATATGTAAATGATGTAAATTGAAATATAATGAATGAAATGTATCACCAACTGTAAATGGAAACAAATAGATATTGGGGGCTAAGTATCCTCAAGAGAGGGTAGGGGTCTGTTGGGCTCTAAAAAAGTCTTAAAATATAACCTCTATGCATCATCCAAAGGTATGCGTTGGCGCAAGCATTTTAATTGTCACATACGTAGTTTCTTACCTTCCATTTTCAATACCCCTCCTCTAGAGATGCAACCCTTGCAAAGGGACAACAATCGTAACAAAAGGAACAAAAATTGTTCCGTTCAAATGAACAACAAAAGGAACAACAATCGTGACAAGGGAATGACAGTCGTTATATTGGGCCGGACTAATGTTGTATTAATTGAGTTGTAGTACTTTCCCAACTATCTAATTTTTCAACCTGGGGTTTCTAAACTGATGAATCCCACACAAAGTATATGCAATATTGAAGCGAGACTAATCTAATCTAATGTTTAAGCTACAAATAAAATTGAATCATTAATCTAACACACGACTGAAATTGAATCATTAATCTAACACACGACTGAAATTGAATCATTAATCTAACACACAACTGAAATTGAATTAATCTAGTTGCGTAAATGAAATTACTCTAAGAATGGGAAATTGCGTGAAGGAAGTAATCTAGAAATGGAGAACTACATGAAGGTAAAACAAGTACAACATGTGAAGAGTTGAATTGACACAACAACACATGCGAGATCTCACCAATGAAGAAATCTTATATTACAATAATCAAATCAATATTCATAAAAGAATAATGAAAGCATGAAAACCAAAACCATGAATCAAAGCTAATAATCCCTTTCGATTTTGAATCCTAATGACTACTCTGATTCTAATTACATAATCTAACTGCATCCTAATTCCTCTTCTACTTGAATCCTCATGAAGAGAGAGCACTCTCTTTTATACATGAGAGCCTTGAAGATAAGATAACCATCTCATTATTATAGATCCACTTTTTTCTCAACCTATTTCTCATTATTACAAAATATAATCCCTTCAAATCCTCACACATATCTCTCATATATCTTGGATAAGATATTCCAACCAAATCTCCATGATCTTCTCCTTGGAATGGGCTTGAATTATCTCCTCAAATCTTGAAATGGTGGAGGAAGTATTTGAGAATTCATTTTGAATTAATCCTTCATATATTCCTACACATTACAAAGCTCGCACATTTTTTAGATATATATGAAAACGTGTCAATTTTGTAACATTTAATCACAAATTCCTTTTTAATACTAAAATGAATAAAGTGGAGAACAATAAGGTGAAACCCAAGTATATTTATGGAAATGATATCGTGAAAGGTTAATGGGGTGATGAAATGTGAAGAATAATGAAGGGAAAGGTGGATGAAAATAGGACATTTATGAGCCCCAACAGGGTCCAAGGGGGGGAGAGTTACCCATATCTATTAAACCAAAATTCATTTCCTATTTTTGTCTAAATTATCCTTTCTATGAACCTTCCATTAGTTGTTGAGTGTTCTATAGCCCAATCATTGAATTCATGTAAGAGGGATGGTGTGAGATTCACTTCCCATATTTATTGATAGCATGGGGGCCAAGCACAATCATCTTGGGGAAGAGTGCAAGTCAAGAAAACAAGAGAAAGAGAGGAAATTCATATGGGTAGGGAACCAGAATTATGCATTCATGTTTTTGGCATAGAGAGATGTTTTTACATGGAGTTTTATGGCTAGTAATGGAGTTTAGAGTGTGAGAGATTGTAGGAAGCTATTGTGGACATGTTTGACTACTGTTAGGAACTGTAATTTCGTGGATAGAGTGACCGTGTGACTAGGATCGATGATTTGTTAGAAATTCATCCAACACGCATGTGTTTTGGCTGTTGGGTGAATTTGTGTTGCAGTTGTGAAATTCCTGAAGTCCCATAAAGAATAATTCCTATCCAACCTATGTTGGAAGCCCTGGAGGGGAGTGGAAATGCCTGAGGGACTGCGAGTAGTGAAGGGGTATTCCATCCCTTGTGTTGTGCAGGTTGAGGGGAAGAGTGTTGGTGGACTGGAATTAGCTGTAATTTTGACTGTTGAGAGGAGGAAATTAGCTAACCTTAGGGACCACCATATCTTGTGGATTCATAGCCCCAGCTTGGGGGTGTCTTGCTATTGATAACTGGAGAAGCAAGGCTACAGTTGGGAGGAACGTATGTCCTCTGCAACAATTTTCACATTTCATTAAGATAAGTGTTCTTAGGTGTTGTGTTTATTCATGTTAATTGTTGATACAATTGTTGTGCAATTTACTCTGAGTTATATTTGGTTATTATTGCTTGCTATGAGCAGAATGATATTGCATTTAAATCCTTGTATATGTGGTTGAATGTTGTTGTATGTTATTTAGTTGTTATATGCATAGTTAAGCAATTATATTTAAATTTTTTGGGAAGCATAGACAGTTACATGTGAATGAATGTCATGTTGAGTATTACTTATTCATATAGATTTATAACAAAGAAATTTAATGGGTCATTTTAGTAGTGACAAGACCCAGTTTTGGATTGGGTACATTACAAAGTGGTATCAGAGATACTGGTTCCACACTAGACCCGTATGGGCCGAGAACCAATGTGAGTTTGTATAAATTCATTGTTACAGACTTTGGTCTGAGAGAATTGGGAAAAACGATGGAAAAACCATAGTGAAAATCCCAAATTTCGTGGGAGAAATCGAGATTAGTTTCCTAGAATTGTCTGAGACATTTTAATGATTTCGAACGAGAAGATCGCAAAGATAAATTTGGAATGCAAGGTCAAATTTTGTGTTTTAATGGAATTCGATAAAGATGGGAGAGTTTAAAGAATTGATGACCAAGATCGTTGTTTTATCTTGCGATCGACGACCCAGATTCGTTTTAATAAATTTAAAATTTTCTAATGATTTTGAAGTTTGTAAAGGTTTCCAGATTTATGGTTGTGATTCACTTAGGGAGATAGAAGTTAAAGGATATCGAGGGTCCATATTCACCTGGATTATGCTTAAAATTTTCTAAGTTTTGAATTTCTCCAACTAAATCCGTTGATGGTCGATGGTCAAATCGGTGAAATTTGCAGAGAGTTTTAAGTTTGTTGGTAGAAATCCCTGATGATCGATGGTCGAATTAGTGAGTTGGGAGAAGAGTTGAGTTAATCCAAAGGAAACCTACTATCGTTGACAACTGATGGTCAGGGATTGACAGATATTGGCCAAAATTTCTAAGTGTTGAGGTTTTCCAACAAAACTTGTCAATGGTCGACAGTCGGGGATTGACAGGATCTTAAGAAAGTTACATGCATCCAAGAGTATTGTTGATCGTCAATGACCGATGAATTAGGGATCAGTGGATTGTGACGAGAGTTTTCATTTCCCAAGAGAAGTGGCTAATCATCGATGAAGTAAAAGAGGATGATGACATCATCATCCACGTGTCATGCCACGTCAACATCCACGTGTCATTCCACATCACTCAAGTTGACACCTCAAGATGATGTTTCATGCCATGTCAGTCTCCACTATCATTCCACATTATCAATTTCCACATCATCCAACAAAAGTGGTCAATGGTCGATGATCAGGTTGATCAATTTGGGGAAGTGTTTTCGACAATCATCGGGGATCGTCGATTGTCGATGGCCCGATGGTCAGGCGTCAGTTGGATTAGTGAGGAGTTTTCATTCACCAATGAATAACGTCGATGGACAATGATAGAATACAACAATTTATAGTTGTGTTCAAAATCATTCTTCAGGGAGTTGGGATGATGGACGAAAGTTGCGCCAGCGGTTAGGGGAAAACGTTGTGGGTTCCCAAAGGAGAATGTCGATCGTTGATGGTCAATGTAACGCGAATCAACAACTCAGGTTCCATGTTATTTGAGATAAATGGTTTAGATTTAAAGAGTTGTTATAGTAGTAAAACAATCGAATTTTTAAGAAATTTTCAGGTTTTTATAGGTCACAAACTTGCGAGCCAATTTTGAGGCCCTAAATGATGTTTTTAGGTAGCTGGAAACCACGAGAACATAGTGTACAACAGAGCACTCTATGTTTAAATATAAAATAAAATAACTCGGAGAGAGATATCCAATGAGCTAAATGGTTCGCAAAACGAAGCTCGTATGAGGAAGTTACAGCCAAAAAAGTGAGGGTAACATTTTGGCACCAAAGTTACTTCCAGAGGGCATAACTCCATGCTCAGAAGTTCATTTGGGGCATAGGAGTAGTCAATGGAAATCTTATGACCCATAGAATCAAGTGGTGAAATATGATTTTGGTTATGGGTACCTGAAAATGTGTTGGGAGTGAAGGAAGGTTTCTTTAGCATACAAGGATAACTCAAAGAGATATATCCAATGAGATAAACGGTTCGCAAAACAGAGCTCATATGAGGAAGTTACATCCAAAATAGTGAGGGTAAAAATGATTCAGGTGAATATTGGTGGCCACCCACCTTTTCCAATTGGCTCAAAATAGTTTTCTGGCAATTTTGGTAATTTACTATTTTTAGCAGTTTTTAACTTCTGGGGCCATTTTGAGACCCTAAACGATGTTTTTTTGGGAAAATAGGTTTTCATTATGTAAGTTCCTTAGATATTGTGCCTAAAATTAATCTCCACGATGATACCTTTACAACGGGCTATCATGCGCCTAAAACGAAGATCGTATGCAAAAGTTACGACCCTGGGAAGTTGATGTACTAACTTACCCAAACGGGGCCCACATGACTTTTGGCGCTTCATCTCCTAGGGTTAGGTTTTTCGATGTCTATGGTTTTTGGAATTCCTGTCTATTGTAAAAATGCCTTCAGAGCCTCATTGTAATCATCTTCTCAGGGATGCAAGTAGCCATCACATCTCTTCTCAGAGATAAGCTGCCACCATTCTAGCGAGTCTTTCACTTTGTATTTTACAGTCTTTGTACATTTTCGCTCATTAATAGAAAATTGTGTATTACTGTATCTATGTATTTATGGTTGCATCTCTAATACATTTATGTTATATTATTGGATATACACAATATCTCTCTGCATTTCTTTATTATATCTCCGCTCTCATTTCGTGCCAAAAATAATCTGGATCAGTGGTATCAAAGCAAGCTGCTCTTGATTGTTTTTCAATGCATGTCCCCGATGAGGTCCGAGTATAGAAAGTTGGGTCTCAAGCTTATCTCTCTTGAGGAAAATATATCTCGCACACCCAAGAAATCCTCAATGGTGGAAGAAAAGAAAAATGACGGAGCATACGATCCTATCATTCTATTGCTTGAGCAAGCTCTCACGCGACAGAGGGACGAAATGATGGAGAAGTTTTCCCACATCCTTCAATTCCTGCTGATAGAAACATGTGCATATTCATCAAACAACCACTTTGGAGGCACCTCACCTTTCAAGGTACAAGTTAATTTTTATATTCCTGTATTTAAAGGACAGATAGATGCAGAAGCCCTAGACAAATGGTTAAACCTGCTAGAAGGTTATTTCTCTGTTCACAATTTTTCCAACAGAGAAAAGATCACCTTCGCACTCCTTAAAGCTCTCCCCCATGTCAAAAATTGGTGGGAAACTTACTGGGA
>ML803200.1:406551-423726 GCA_009831015.1 Picea engelmannii | reverse complement strand
GGGATTGACAGATATTGGCCAAAATTTCTAAGTGTTGAGGTTTTCCAACAAAACTTGTCAATGGTCGACAGTCGGGGATTGACAGGATCTTAAGAAAGTTACATGCATCCAAGAGTATTGTTGATCGTCAATGACCGATGAATTAGGGATCAGTGGATTGTGACGAGAGTTTTCATTTCCCAAGAGAAGTGGCTAATCATCGATGAAGTAAAAGAGGATGATGACATCATCATCCACGTGTCATGCCACGTCAACATCCACGTGTCATTCCACATCACTCAAGTTGACACCTCAAGATGATGTTTCATGCCATGTCAGTCTCCACTATCATTCCACATTATCAATTTCCACATCATCCAACAAAAGTGGTCAATGGTCGATGATCAGGTTGATCAATTTGGGGAAGTGTTTTCGACAATCATCGGGGATCGTCGATTGTCGATGGCCCGATGGTCAGGCGTCAGTTGGATTAGTGAGGAGTTTTCATTCACCAATGAATAACGTCGATGGACAATGATAGAATACAACAATTTATAGTTGTGTTCAAAATCATTCTTCAGGGAGTTGGGATGATGGACGAAAGTTGCGCCAGCGGTTAGGGGAAAACGTTGTGGGTTCCCAAAGGAGAATGTCGATCGTTGATGGTCAATGTAACGCGAATCAACAACTCAGGTTCCATGTTATTTGAGATAAATGGTTTAGATTTAAAGAGTTGTTATAGTAGTAAAACAATCGAATTTTTAAGAAATTTTCAGGTTTTTATAGGTCACAAACTTGCGAGCCAATTTTGAGGCCCTAAATGATGTTTTTAGGTAGCTGGAAACCACGAGAACATAGTGTACAACAGAGCACTCTATGTTTAAATATAAAATAAAATAACTCGGAGAGAGATATCCAATGAGCTAAATGGTTCGCAAAACGAAGCTCGTATGAGGAAGTTACAGCCAAAAAAGTGAGGGTAACATTTTGGCACCAAAGTTACTTCCAGAGGGCATAACTCCATGCTCAGAAGTTCATTTGGGGCATAGGAGTAGTCAATGGAAATCTTATGACCCATAGAATCAAGTGGTGAAATATGATTTTGGTTATGGGTACCTGAAAATGTGTTGGGAGTGAAGGAAGGTTTCTTTAGCATACAAGGATAACTCAAAGAGATATATCCAATGAGATAAACGGTTCGCAAAACAGAGCTCATATGAGGAAGTTACATCCAAAATAGTGAGGGTAAAAATGATTCAGGTGAATATTGGTGGCCACCCACCTTTTCCAATTGGCTCAAAATAGTTTTCTGGCAATTTTGGTAATTTACTATTTTTAGCAGTTTTTAACTTCTGGGGCCATTTTGAGACCCTAAACGATGTTTTTTTGGGAAAATAGGTTTTCATTATGTAAGTTCCTTAGATATTGTGCCTAAAATTAATCTCCACGATGATACCTTTACAACGGGCTATCATGCGCCTAAAACGAAGATCGTATGCAAAAGTTACGACCCTGGGAAGTTGATGTACTAACTTACCCAAACGGGGCCCACATGACTTTTGGCGCTTCATCTCCTAGGGTTAGGTTTTTCGATGTCTATGGTTTTTGGAATTCCTGTCTATTGTAAAAATGCCTTCAGAGCCTCATTGTAATCATCTTCTCAGGGATGCAAGTAGCCATCACATCTCTTCTCAGAGATAAGCTGCCACCATTCTAGCGAGTCTTTCACTTTGTATTTTACAGTCTTTGTACATTTTCGCTCATTAATAGAAAATTGTGTATTACTGTATCTATGTATTTATGGTTGCATCTCTAATACATTTATGTTATATTATTGGATATACACAATATCTCTCTGCATTTCTTTATTATATCTCCGCTCTCATTTCGTGCCAAAAATAATCTGGATCAGTGGTATCAAAGCAAGCTGCTCTTGATTGTTTTTCAATGCATGTCCCCGATGAGGTCCGAGTATAGAAAGTTGGGTCTCAAGCTTATCTCTCTTGAGGAAAATATATCTCGCACACCCAAGAAATCCTCAATGGTGGAAGAAAAGAAAAATGACGGAGCATACGATCCTATCATTCTATTGCTTGAGCAAGCTCTCACGCGACAGAGGGACGAAATGATGGAGAAGTTTTCCCACATCCTTCAATTCCTGCTGATAGAAACATGTGCATATTCATCAAACAACCACTTTGGAGGCACCTCACCTTTCAAGGTACAAGTTAATTTTTATATTCCTGTATTTAAAGGACAGATAGATGCAGAAGCCCTAGACAAATGGTTAAACCTGCTAGAAGGTTATTTCTCTGTTCACAATTTTTCCAACAGAGAAAAGATCACCTTCGCACTCCTTAAAGCTCTCCCCCATGTCAAAAATTGGTGGGAAACTTACTGGGATCAAAGTTCCACATAGGAATCTAGAATATAGGGGGTCGAGCCCACTTGGGATTTTTTTGTGGATGCGGTAAAGGAACAATATTACCTTGTTGGCAACTATGAGGACCAGTACATGAGATGGACCACACTGCGGCAAGAGAGGGGCCAAGCAGTTCTGGAGTTCACCAATACCTTCCATACCTTGCGCACCAAGCTGGGTATCAAAGAATATGAACGACATTTGGTTCTGAAATACCGTGGGGCCCTACACAGATACATCCAAACTGAAATGGATTTTCTGGACATCTCATCACTCGGTGTTTCTTATCGATATGTTGTTAAAATCGAGCATAAATTTAAGCACCAGAACAAATGGGAGTTCGGGTCTGCAAATCCGCAACTACCAAAGTATGACAAAGACGACCCTAACAAACAGTCTCCCGAAAACTAGTCCAAGCCTAGGAAAAGAAGGGTCACGGGAAGACAAAGAAGGACACCAAAAAATGGTGTGATTTCCACAAAATCCCCTGGCACAACACTGATGAATGTCACTCAAAACAGTCATTGGTGGCCGAGATCAAAGACAAGGAGTCAAACCCTGATTCAAAATCTGATTATGAAAATACTGGTAAAAGACAGATCATCGACGTAGACCCCACTGCTATTGTCGCGACCGCAACAATTTAACTAGAAGAACCAATAGATCCTGAAGAGGGGGAACACCTTTTTCATTCACATATGTGGGTAAAGGGGACCCCGCTGCATTTTATTTTTGATAGTGGAAGCCAGAAGAACCTCATCTCAACAAAGGTCATCAAACAGTTGGGATTGTCGACAACACCACACCCGCAACCATACAACATTGGGTGGCTTCGCCAAGAACAAGATCTTCATGTCAGCCAGTAGTGTCGATTGTCATACGACATATAACCCTTCAAGGATGAGGTATTATGTGATGTTCTCTTGGGCCAACCATATATGTGGAGACGCCATGTTGTTTATGAGTCTCGACCCCGTAGTGTCATTTTTTCTCTGGGGGGTCATCTCTACAGAATACTAGAGGTAGTTTCGACTATCGTTCCACCTAAAAAGTTCCGCAAGGTAGTATCTCATACTAAAAAATTCAGCTTCTTCACAATCTGTTCAAAAGGTGAACAGAAGGATACCACAACCACTACAGCTTCGGCCCAAGTACCTTCTATCCAACAGAAGCAGGTCGACAAGATTGTAGAAAAGTGTAAAGATTTCTTCTGCACAAAATAATCTCATGTATCCAGACTGGTTAAAAAGGTCCAACCCTTCCAGCCACATGTTCGTGACAACCTTCAACAAGCTAAGCAACACAACTTCTCCAACAAGGCAAGCAACTCATCAAGATGCAGATTCATCAGACGCTTTTCCCTCTCCCCTGGGCACTCAACACAATGGAGACCATTTCTTCCTAAGGAGGTAGGATTGATCTAGGTGGATACTGGTGGCCACCCACCTTTTCCAACTGGCTCAAAACAGTTTTCTGGCAATTTTGGTAATTTACTATTTTTAGTAGTTTTTAACTTCTCGGGCCATTTTGAGGCCCTAAACGATTCTTTTTGGGAAAATAGGTTTGAAATATATTAGTTCCTTTGATATTGCGCTTAAAATGAATCTCCACGACAATACCTTTCCAATGGGATATCATGTGCCTAAAATGGAGACCGTATGCAAAAGTTACGACCCCGGGAAGTTGATGTACTAACTTACCCAAACGGGGCCCACATGACTTTTGGTGCTTCATCTCCTAGGGTTAGGTTTTTAGATTTCTAGGGTTTTTGGCATTCCTATCTATTGTAAAAATGCCTTCAGATCCTTATTGTAACCATCTTCTTAGGGATGTGAGTAGCCATCACATCTCTTCTCAGAGATAAGCTGCCACCATTCTAGCGAGTCTTTCACTCTGTATTTTACAGTCTTTGTACATTTTCGCTCATTAATAGAAAATTGTATATTATTGTATCTATGTGTTTATGGTTGCATCTCTGATACATTTATGTTATATTATTGGATATCCGTGATATCTCTATGCATTTATTTATTATATCTCCGCTCTCATTTCGTGCCAAAAATAATCTGGATCAGTGGTATCAGAGCAGGCTGCTCTTGATCGTTTTTGAGTGCATGTCGTTGATGAGGTCCAAGCATAGAAAGTTGGGTCTCAATCTTGTCTCTCTTGAGGAAAATATCTCTCACACACCTAAGAAACCCTCAATGGAGGAAGAAAAGAAAAATGACGGAGAAGACAATCCTATCAGTCTGTTGCTTGAGCAATCTCTCACACGACAGAGGGATGAAATGACGGAGAATTTTTCCCACATCCTTCAACGCCTGCCGATAGAAACAGACGCATGTTCATCAAATTACCACTTTGGAGGCACCTCACCTTTCAAGGTACAAGTTAATTTTGATATTCCTATATTTGAAGGACAGATAGATGCAGAATCCCTAGACAAATGGTTAAACGTGCTAGAAGGTTATTTCTCTGTTCACAATTTTTCCAACAGAGAAAATATCACTTTCGCACTCCTTAAATATCTCCCCCATGTCAAACATTGGTGGGAAACTTATTGGGGGCAAAGTTCCACATAGGAGTCTAGAATATATGGGGCCGAGCCCACTTGGGATTTTTTTGTGGATGCGGTAAAGGAACAATATTACCCTGTTGGCAACTATGAGGATCAATACATGAGATGGACCACACTGCAGCAAGAGAGGGGCCAAGAAGTTCCAGAGTTCACCAATACCTTCCATACCTTGCGCACCAAGCTGGGTATCAAAATCTCTGAATAAAATTTGGTTCTGAAATACCGTGGGGCCCTACACAGATACATCCAAACTGAATGGATTTTCTGGACATCTCATCACTCAGTGTTGCGTATCGATATGTTGTTAAAATCGAGCAGAAATTTAAGCACCATAACAAATGGGATTTCAGGTCTGCAAATCCACAACAACCAAAGTATGACAAAGATGTCCCTAAAAAATAGTCTCCCAAAAACCAGTCCAAGCCATAGGAAAAGAAGGGTCACAGGAAGACAAAGAAGGACACCGAAAAATGGTGCGATTTCCACAAAATCCCCTGGCACAACACTGATGAATGTCGTTCAAAATAGTCATTGGTGTCTGAGATCAAAGACAAGGAGTCGAACCCTGATTTAGAATATGATTTTGAAAATACTAGTAAAATACAGATCATCGACGTAGACCCCACTGCTATTGTCGTGGCCTCAACTATTCAACTAGAAGAACCAACAGATCCTGTAGAGGGGGAGCTCCTTTTTCATTCACATATGTGGGTGAAGGGGACCCCACTGCATTTTATTGTTGATAGCAGAAGCCAGAACAACTTCATCTCAGCAGATCTCGTCAAACAGTTGGGATTGTCGATAACACCACACTCGCAACCATACAACATCGGATGGCTTCACCAAGGTCAAGATCTTCATGTCATCTAGCGGTTTCGATTGTCATACGGAAACCATCCCTTCAAGGATGAGGTATTATGTGATGTTTTCCCACTGGATGTCTGTGATGTTCTCTTGGGCCAGCCATATATGTGGAGACACCATGTTGTTTATGAGTCTCGACCCCGCAATGTCATTGTTTCTCTGGGGGGTCATCTCTACAGAATACCATAGGTAGTTCCACCTAAACAGTGCCGCAAGGTAGTATCTCATACTGCAAAATTCGACTTCTTCACAATCTGTTCAAAAGGTGAACAGAAGGATACTGCAACCACTACAACCTCGACCCAAGCACCTTCTATCCAACAGAAGCAGGTCGACAAGATTGCAACAAAGTGTAAATATTCCTTCTTCAAAAAATAATCTCATGTATCCAGACTAGTTAAAAAGGTCCAACCCTTCCAGCCCCATGTTCGTGACAACCTTCAACAAGCTAAGCAACACAACTTCTCCAACAAGGAAAGCAACTCATCAAGATGTAGATTCAGCAGACACTTTTTCCTCTCCCCTGGGCACTCAACACAATGGATACCATTGCTTCCTTAGGAGGGAGGATTTATCCAAGTGGATATCGGTGGCCACCCACCTTTTCCAACTGGCTCAAAACAGTTTTCTAGCAATTTTGGTAATTCACTATTTTTAGCAGTTTTTAACTTCCGGGGCCATTTTGAGGCCCTAAACGATGTTTTTTGGGGAAAACAGGTTTGCAATATGCAAGTTCCTTCAATATTGTGCCTAAAATGAATCTTCACGATGATACCTTTCCAACGGGCTATCATGCGCCTAAAACGAAGATCGTATGCAAAATTTACGACCCCAGGAAGTTGATGTACTAACTTACCCAAATGGGGCCCACATGAATTTTGGTGCTTTATCTCCTAGGGTTAGGTTTTGGGATGTCTAGGGTTTTTGATATTCCTTTCTATTGTAAAAATTCCTTCAGAGCCTCATTGTAATCATCTTCTTATGGATGTGAGTAGCCATCACATCTCTTCTCAGAGATAAGCTGCCACCATTCTAGCGAGTCTTTCACTCTGTATTTTATAGTCTTTGTACATTTTTGCTCATTAATAGAAAATTGTGTATTATTGTATCTATGTGTTTATGGTTGCATCTCTGATACATTTATGTTATATTATTGGATATCCATGATATATCTGTGCATTTCTTTATTATATCTTCACTCTCATTTCATGCCAAAAATAATCCGGATCAAAAATTTTGGCACCAAAGTTACTTCCAGAGTGAATAACTCCATGCTCAGAAGTTCATTTTGGGCATAGGAGTAGTCGATGGAAATATTATGACCCATAGAAGCTAGCAGTGAAATATGATTTTGGTTATGGGTACCTGAAAATGTGTTGTGAGTGAAAGAAGGCACCTGTAGCATACAAGTATAAATTGGGTAAAATGGTCAAAAATTCTCCGGACCATAACTTTCATCTCAGAGCCCGGATTTGAGAAAACAAATAGTTTTTGGAAAGGTCTTGAGGAGTAGAATACATATTTCAACCCAAAATTTTAAATTAGGTGTTATATTTTCTCAAAAAGGGATAAAAGATATTGTTGTAGCAGTAAATGAACGTAAATTGTAGCATGTGGATGTTGTAACTTTTCACTCATAACTATGAATGAGGAATGACTACATCCGTTGGAAAGTTGTCTCAGAGAGGAATGAATTTAAGGAATTAGATTCCATAATAATGCATTAATACTCTTCATAATTGAAATGAACAATGACTTGTAACCTAATTAATAAATATTTTGCAAAATGCTTAGTTCTTACAACAATTATTGCATGCACATTCTTTCATAATTAGAGATACAGAAAAGCATACCTTAGTTCCTACATGAGAACCATAGATATAGAGGATGCTCAAGGTTCTTACAACCATGAATAAGAATTTAAAGGTTTGCATTTCATCATGGGTAATGTTGAAACTGAGTCTAATGGAAGAAGAGATAGGCAAGAGCCTGTAACTATGAGAAGTTTGCAAAAATAAATGTAGAGATATAGGGTCGATAATGAGAGGATAATGAAGGCTTGATAAGAGACAATTCAAAGTATAAATATGCTACAAAATAAATTTAACAAGGATTCGGGCACAAGGTAAGAAGCTAGCGCCAAGCAAGTGGAGGTGTATAGGTCTCATGATAGGAGGGATGATCATGGAGGATCTATATAGTCAAGGAGTATTAGCAGACATCAACATCATTATTTCCCATGGCACTCAACCAGAAAAAAATATGCACATTCAAGGTCAGAAAGCATCCCAAGTATATCTCCTATCAGGCATCAGAGAAGGAGACATGGGTCATATATCTTTCAAGGGGAATTGAGGAAAATAAAACCACCATCATTTGATGGAGAAAACAAGAAAGGTGAAGATGTAGAAGCATGGTTGTTGGGAATGAGGAAATATCCTGAATTGCATAACTACTCATCAAATACAGAAGCTAGAATTGCATCCTACCACCTTCAAGGGAAGGAATCTATGTGGTGGGATCATCCAAAGAAAGTTAAGCACCTTGATGAGAAGATAATTTCTTGGAAGAAGTTCAATAAATACTTTCAGCATCAGTACTTTTCAGAACAATATTACGACAAGAAGATGCAAGAGTTATTTGAACTCAAACTTGGGAACATGACCATGGATTAATATGAGAAATATTTCTTGGAAATTCTCAGGTATGTGATCTTCATCAAAGATTAGAAGCTCAAAATTTATATATTCCTGAGTGGACTTCCATCCCTTTACAAGGATAAAATTCAATTTGATGAATCCATGAATTTAGAAAAAGCCATAAGAAAGGACAAGTATTTGTATGAGAAAAATAGAGGAAATCCAACTTTCCAAAGGACTGATATGACAAGAAGAAAGGAAATATGTATCAAAGGAACAAATTATTCAAGCCTCCTTTCATATAAAATTCATCTCAATCATACTAACAAGGGAAAATGTTATAGTCCAAAAATGCCTTACATGTGCATACAAGACATTGGCCTTTCCACTTACATAATTTGCCAAAATATCGTTGAGGCTTCTTAAAAAAACATTTTATGGAACATGTATGTGCCTTGATGAACTGATAGACTGCGTACACACATGTGTTGCATACTAGTTATCTCGCATACATGTGCGAGTTGCATACTAGTTAGCCTGCATTTACCTCCAAAAATTGCAAAATGTATAAAATTGCAAGGAATTCGGTAGAGTTTACAGGTTATCGAGGGTTTCCCAACCATTTTACCCCTTGTATCCCATCCCCAAACCGAATAACCATATTTTTCTCATATAAAAAGAGGTCTTGGGGACTCATTTGACAAGACAAGCAAGAGAATAAGAAAACTCTGCCAAAATCCCTTCCCCTTCTTAGCCCAAGTTTTGCATCCTATTATGAGATTTTGCCTCAGCATTCCCCTCCTACCCTTTCTCCTTATACAACCCTTTCCCCTTTCCCAAGTGATAAGTTGGTTTTGAGAGGCAAGCATGGGTTTGATCCACTTGGAGCCACGATAAATGAGCCCAGACCTGGTTCGTGGAGTGATTGCCAACAAAGGTTGTAATCATTTTTGTCTTGAAACTTAATAAAAGAGTTCATTCTTCTCCCAAAACATTATGTCTTTATGATTTTATTGATTTATGCTTCTATTTATATATCTGGACATTGAAAGTGTTAAGTAGAGATTGTATTTGTTGCAGTATTGTAATCCTAATATTTTTGTAGGTCAACTTTGGGAGGAGACCCAGAATCTAGGAAGATCCAAAGGTGAAAGAGGTCTACATCGGATGCAAGGACTAAAGGTGCACCCATTTGATCTTCTTTCCTCTCTCTTGTTGTTTTGTTTAGATAGTTTTAGGGTAGCTTAGGGGTAGAACAATCTTTTAAGGGAATTCATCGATCTACCTGTACCTAGACCTAGTATAGGGGGATGTTCCCCATAGAAAAATTGGTGACTCCACTGGGGAGTATCTCTAGGGTCTTAGTGGGATATTTTGGTTTGAATTTGGTTTTTACAGTTTATTTTTGAGTTTTTCATGTTTACTGAGTCAGTTTAGGGTCTCTAGTCACCTTCCAGGTGCCTACCATCCTTCCCTACCCAGTCAATTTTCCAATCCCTTTTTCCTTTTTGAAAATTTTTAGAGGTGTATGTGCCCTAAACTCTGTTTAGATCACACACATATGCATTATGCATAGTATACATCCTGTGTACATACGCAGGATGCTTGAGAACAAATCGCGTCTCTTTCTTTTAGAAGGTTTTTTTAAAAAAAGAAGAAAAATCTTTTTATTTTCTAACAAGAAGATTTTTTCTTCTCAGGCCTTCTAGAACTCTTCAAGGTATCTGTTAGTGGTATTTGGTTGGGTCAAAGTTTCATTTTAACTTTCTCTTTGTAAAAAACCCCTTTTGTTTCTTCATCTCTTTTAGTTTGCTTTAGAGGTTTAGAGTCAACCTATAAACATTGGATCCTCCTCTAGATTCTTATGAGTCCCTCCTTTTAGGAAGTGGTTTAGGGTCCATATGAGTGTTGGGTTTTATTTTCTCTTTATCTGGTTTATGCTTTGAAAAATAAAAGATCTCTTACTTCTGTTTTTCTTTTCCGAGCATTTCAAAAAAATAAAAATATATTGCATTTAGTTTGGTAATTGTAGCATAGGTTTTCTTTTTACAAAAGAAAAGAGTTATTTTTCAAAGTTCCTTTCTTGCTTTTTCCCTGAAAGTTTAGTAGTTTTCATCCTAAAACAATCTCATTCTAGGAAACTTTTGCATTATAGGATCTTGAAATACTATTATGAGAAGTTTACATTTACAAAGATTTACAAGTCGTTTCTTTCAATTTGAAGTATCTAGTTTTGTTTTTCACAAATTCTCTAAAGTATTTCTTCTCTTTCGTCTCTTCCAAACACCATAAGTTGCACATCATACCCTTTTGAGTAATTCAATCCAATAAAAATCAATTCTTGACATTTAAAATCAATTAGACATTTTGTTTGTAGGGTTCACCAACTAGTCTAGGCTCTAGGGCCTTGAAGTAGGTGTGGAGAGGAAACTCTTCAAGGCCATCTAAACAAACACAGAAGTCTGTGATAGGGAGTGTTAGAGTCCATTGTTGTAATATTCATCCAAGATCCCCCTCTAACACAGGGTCTAAACACAAGGTCACGTAAGGAAAGGTAGAGGAGATAACCCCTCTAAAGCTAGACCAAGTGTAATGGGGATTGTATATTGAGGGTCATTCTTGGGAAATACACTAATTGCATTTGACTACAGAGCCTCGTGGACCTCGAATCCGTTTGAGATCTTGAGTTTTCTTTCGGACCATTTTCCTTTGATACACTTGAAACGCTTTGAACTTTGTTATCCTACTCATTACGATTAGCTTGACTGTCGACTGTACCCGCTTGGTGACTAACTGGGAGTTGGCAACCTAGTTGCCTATTTTTAGGGACTTACATGGGTGACTACAGGGATATATTGCAGTACCTAGGGTAGATGTTGGATCATGATTTTCATAGTATACCCGGAGGGTGTTTCCATGTTCAATTTACACTTGCACCGGTAAGTTTCTCTAGTGTCGATTAGCGTAATTATTCTTCCTACTAGTAAGTTGTTTGCTTGATTTTCTGTTAGGAATTTTCAGTGTGTGCTCTGTGTTTCGTGCTAGCTAAACCTTACAATGTTGGTTGATCATTTCACAAGGTGGAAGATCAACAACTCTTCCATTCATGTAGGCTTTAGGGTCCGTCGCCGGTTATGTTGGAGCCACCTCCACCATGGTTGAGGCACATACTAGATCAAGAAGGCTCATTTGAAGCTACCAGGCCACAAGAAACTGTACCCGAGCCATCTCCAAGAGAAGAATTTACTGCACCAGAGGAATCCATTGTTTTTTACCTCTAGACCAAAGGTTTCAGACCAGCAAATTCTTCGATCATTGACTTATCGATGCCGATTCTAATTCAGATAGTCCCTCTCGAGGTGACTTCACCTGAACGACAGTATGTTTGGCGAGCATCGATGGAAGCAACTAGTGCTACTTCGTCAGGGATTCCTCATACTCCCATCTTGGTTTTTGCAGGAGGGGGCATTGTACCTCCTCCCCCACCTCTTCCTGTTAGGACTACGACTTTCCAAACACCCACTACATTGGACAGTGGCACAATCCCTTCGATGAATTTGACCATTGTTCCCTCCATTCAAAACATGTCTAGTGCTCCCTTTTCATATGGGATGTCAGGTTTTGATTCCAGTTCGGTTATAACATACTCTACTCTACAGACCATTGGTCTGGGGGAAGGGAGCTCTAATTCTCCCTTGAAAGGACCTGTCGTGAGAAACACTAACCCATTCAATGATATCCCTTACGGTGGGGATCACAACCCTCCTCTATCCCCTTCACTCAGAGGCACTTTCCAACAGTCGATTGGGCTTAATACCAACTCTAGTTTGTTTAGTGGAGGGAGTCTTGGAAATAAATCCTACATGAATCTCATGGGATCCATGCCCTTTTCTTTGTTCGATATGTTTGGAAATAACACTTTCTCATCGTCTTCTTTCTCGACCGAGGGAAACCCCATTTTTGGTCAACAAAACCTTACACGAGGTTTCATTCCTTCATAGGGAGAAATCAAAGGAGTTTACTCCTCACAAGGTTTTGAAAATCCTTGGCAAGGTTCATTTCCTTTGCAAGGGATGGTGATCAGTGACAACCCCTCCCACACTTTATGGAACCCAAAGCAAGGTTCAGTACCTATTCCAGGAGGGTCGGCCGGGGGCATCCCCAGCCAAGGTCCTTGGAATACTGTACAGGGAGAAATCAATGCACAGGGCATGTCATCCAACTTCAGGAATCATTCAATGATGCATAGTCAAACACAGGTCCCTTTTACTAGACAGGTCCACCATGGTATCTACCAAAACCCTGGCCAACAATCAAACTTTGTCTGGCAACTTGGTGCCAGCAAAAATCCAGGTACCTCTTTTCATGTAAATATGCCACAACTGAGACTACCTTTTCTGGAAACTCTACAGTTTCCAGACTTGTTGAGACTTTTAAACGACCCGATCTACCATGATATGCATTGTTCCCCCATGCTGAATAAGTTTACCTCTGGCATCCCTAAGTTTGAAGGAAATCCTATTGAACATCCAGGTGATCATGTCATGAATTTTCACTTATGGTGTTCATACAACTTGTTAAAGGATGATTTTGTTCAATTTTGTTTATTTCAATGCACTCTTATAGGGGGTGCAGTGAAATGGTATATCGAGCTTGATAGCTAGAAGTACGCTTACTTTAACGACCTGGCTATGGTTTTCTTGAACCATTTCCAACTGTTAGTAAGATACGATGTCAGCACCGAGTTGTTGGCCAACTTTGAGTAGATGAAAGCTGACCATATCTCAGATCACATCCGAGAATGGCAATGACGAAAGAGTTTGATCAAATTCAAGGTCCCTCCCACATTTTTTCTCGAGTGGTTCCTAAATGCCTTGGAACCTTATGTATCCAAAGACGTCGCAACGTCCCGATTTTTTTCCCAAGAAGAGGCTATCATGAGAGCCCAACAATTGGAGCTAATTTACTCTCAGTCTGGTATGCTATACAAGATCTTACCTAATGCACCATAGTCGATGTTGAACAATACCAAACAAAAGTATGGGCCTCACAACGATGACATAGTAGGCTCAACACAGAGAAATTCCACATATCAATTGTCTAATTAATTACAATAGTTATCAATTCAACAAACTGTGGCCAACAAAAATCCTAGTTCGACTGCCCCCATAACCCAAACATCAAATGTACACAATGTGAAATCGACAAATCCCAAGGGTAACCAACAAACCGACGAAAAGAGGAAACCTAAAAACAAGAAGGGTAAGGGGGATAAGAAGGATGAAAATAATTTCGGCGAGGGAAAAAATGAAAAGAGAAAGGTGAAGTTTCCATGTAATCTTTGCACGGATGACCACTTGATTCACCAATTACCTCAGCTTAAGGAAGCCCAAAAGCAATTGGCACAGTAGCATCCTACCATGTTTACTAACCCTTTTCCAAAAGGGAAAAATATGGCTCAAGCTTCCTCATCCATGAGCATGCCTGGGGGCAGTCAGGGAACCCCCATGCCCAATACTAACAACGAGGCCGCAAACTTTTATATGATGAAAGTTGAAGCTCATCTATAGACCAGGGCTCATAACTATGGAATGCTAGAATATTTTGAGAAGAGAAAAGAAGTCTCTAACCCACTGAATCCTTTTCAAATCGAGAAGACAATGGGAGAAATGATGACTCGCATCCCTAAGGGTGTGTTAAAAAAGGCTTCTCACAGCCCTAATGCAAGGGTTTCTCAGAATTAATCCATCGTGGAGGATCTGGTACAAAATCCTTGTGCAATGTCCATTCTGGAGGTCCTCTAGAGTTTACCCTCACAGAGGAAAGCATTGTTTTCCACCTTGGGAGCGGTCGAGATCAATAACTCAGGAATGTTTGTTTTTTACCCTACCAACCATAAACCCAGTCTTCCTCACCATGTCGCTTTTCAGATTGTAGTGCCATACACCACAAAATCATTGACACGGAACATTTTTCGTATAGTGGTGGATGAGGATACCTTGAATTGTGTAATGTCATTGGCATGTTGGAAGGCCATCGACCAACCTGAGTTGTCTCTATCACCCACGTTGCTAACTTCATTTGACGATCGATATTTTAGACCACATGGCATGATTCCCTCTTTTCCCATGTAGTTGGAGGGAAAAGTTGTGTGTGTCAAAGTATAAGTAGTCGATGAGCCTCTCGACTACAATATTTTGTTAGGGTGGAGTTGGACCTATGCCATGACCACATTTGTATCCACAGTGTTTCGGGTCTTATGTTTTCCTCATGAAGGTCGGATCATAACCGTTGATCAATTATCCTTTTCTCGTCTTGACCCTTCAACGGGGGCATCCATGGTCCCTACGATTGACAACCCATTTCCAGGTACTGTCAACTTAGGTGCCATATTGTTTCTGTATTTCATGGGAAATTTTGATTATCTGTCACCTGCCAATGATGTTAGGTTTATTTTGGTTGTCTCCAACCAACCGAAGGATGTAATTTTTCAATTTGCATCTTTTAAAACGAGTTACTTTGACAACCCATGGAATTTACCTTCCCCATAGACTTCGATGGAAGGGGTAGGGAACCTTGACATGGCCATTCTATTTTCCACTACTGAGGTTGCATATAGTATTGTCCAACAAGCCTTAACCAACCCTGATCTGGTTGCCCCACAAGAGCTAGACTCTGTTTGGATTTGGGCTCAAAAATATATCTCTTCCTACAAACCTTTGGACTTAGTCTTTCCCTCTTATGAGGTGATCTTGGAGGCAATGACTAGGCCAGACAGACCTTGGGATGATATTCACCATAAATTTTATTTCTTACCTGAGCTCAAGAGAATAGAGGCAGGAGAGTTTGTTACAACCATGAATGGATATGCCCCTTGTCCTATTAACCCTCTGGCTATGAATGAAATATATGTCAAGGGAAACATGGAAAGTACAGCTGAAATTATTCCTATCGATATCTCCAAAACCCCTGACATCATGGAAAATGTCTTCGTTGGAGCGGATTTCTCTCCCGAAGAGATTCGAATCTACACTTAATTGTTTAAAGAATTATGTGATGTTTTTTCCTAGTCTTATGATGATATTATAGGCATTGATCCACGTATTGTTGAACACGAGATCACAACTTATCGTAACGTTAATCATGTCTGAAAGAAGCATCACCTGATCAATCCTCACAAGGAAGCGACGATAAAGGATGAAGTAGAGAAACTCTTCAAAGTTGGTTTCATCTACCTAGTTTAATTGACAGAATGGGTATAGAACCTTGTTCCTATCAACAAGAAGAAAGGTACAATCCACGTATGTATGGACTTTTGCAACCTAAACAATGCTTTCCTGAAAGACAATTTTCCAACCCCATTTATTGACTATATTTTCGATGAATTCTCGGGTTGTGAGGTATTTTCTTTCATGGACTATTTTTCTAGGTATAATCAAATTCAGATCAAGTCCAAGGACCAACATAAAATAGATTTTATTTGTCCTTGGGGTACATTCGCGTATAGAAAAATGAATTTTGGTCTTAAGAATGTTGGAGCCACTTTTCAGCGGGCCATTTTGTTTGCTTTCCATGAGATCAAACAGATAGTCGAGGTGTATCTCGATGATCTGGCATCACGTTCTCGTAAGAGATATGATCATCCTTCCCATTTACAATTACTCTTTGAGAGGTTTCGCTACTATCGTATTTTCCTAAATCCAAACAAGTGTAGTTTTTGCATGACATCAGGATGCTTGTTAGGCTTCGTTGTCTCAACTAGAGGGATCATGGACGATCCTCTGAAGGTTGAGGAAATAGTTCAATTTCCTCCCCCGCGCACAATTCCCCAGCTTTAGAGTCTACAGGGGAAATCCAATTTTATTCGACATTTTGTTTCTAACTATGTCGAGAGTACTAAAGGGTTCATGCGTCTCTTGAAAAAAGGTGTCCCGTTCTGTTGGGATGAAGAATCTCATCACTCTTTTGACACGTTGAAACGTGCTCTGACGTCTTCCCCTCTACTCAGTCCTCCAGATTATGGAAAGGATTTCTTGTTGTATTTGGTTTTCACAGAGGCTACTATCGGCATGGTCTTGGTCCAAGAAGATGGCGTGCTTGAAGATCATGTTATCTATTATCTTAGTTGAGGCCTAGTTGGACTGGAACTCAACTACACACATGTTGAGAAACTCGTTTTGGAAGTTGTCCACGCTATCCAATGGTTCCATCATAATATTTTACTTCAAAAGACCACTGTTATAGTCGTCGTCAACCCTTTTCAATATGTGTTAACACGACAGGTCATCGACGGGAAAATCAGTCGATGGATAGTCATCCTGCAAGATTTTGACTTGGATTTTATTTCAGAGAAATATAAAACGTCCTTGGTCTTTGTTGAACTAATATCAAAACTTTTGGTTGAGAGTGGTGATAATTCACTCGAAGAGTCATCGATCAAGGAAGATCTTTTTCTTATCGCATATTTGGACCCTTGGTATGGAGATATACTAGTGTATCTTCATAATTTGAAGCGCCCTTCTTATGCTTCTCATGATGAGTGTCGATGAATACACCACTAAGTGCAGAACTATCTTATCCTCGATGACACTTTGTATTATTGAGGATTCAATTGCATTCTCTGATGATGTCTCACTCATGAAGAAGCATAGATTATTTTAAATGACTGTCACAAAGGAGCATGTGGCGGTCAT
>ML803200.1:377302-390775 GCA_009831015.1 Picea engelmannii | reverse complement strand
ATGAGAAGATAATTTCTTGGAAGAAGTTCAATAAATACTTTCAGCATCAGTACTTTTCAGAACAATATTACGACAAGAAGATGCAAGAGTTATTTGAACTCAAACTTGGGAACATGACCATGGATTAATATGAGAAATATTTCTTGGAAATTCTCAGGTATGTGATCTTCATCAAAGATTAGAAGCTCAAAATTTATATATTCCTGAGTGGACTTCCATCCCTTTACAAGGATAAAATTCAATTTGATGAATCCATGAATTTAGAAAAAGCCATAAGAAAGGACAAGTATTTGTATGAGAAAAATAGAGGAAATCCAACTTTCCAAAGGACTGATATGACAAGAAGAAAGGAAATATGTATCAAAGGAACAAATTATTCAAGCCTCCTTTCATATAAAATTCATCTCAATCATACTAACAAGGGAAAATGTTATAGTCCAAAAATGCCTTACATGTGCATACAAGACATTGGCCTTTCCACTTACATAATTTGCCAAAATATCGTTGAGGCTTCTTAAAAAAACATTTTATGGAACATGTATGTGCCTTGATGAACTGATAGACTGCGTACACACATGTGTTGCATACTAGTTATCTCGCATACATGTGCGAGTTGCATACTAGTTAGCCTGCATTTACCTCCAAAAATTGCAAAATGTATAAAATTGCAAGGAATTCGGTAGAGTTTACAGGTTATCGAGGGTTTCCCAACCATTTTACCCCTTGTATCCCATCCCCAAACCGAATAACCATATTTTTCTCATATAAAAAGAGGTCTTGGGGACTCATTTGACAAGACAAGCAAGAGAATAAGAAAACTCTGCCAAAATCCCTTCCCCTTCTTAGCCCAAGTTTTGCATCCTATTATGAGATTTTGCCTCAGCATTCCCCTCCTACCCTTTCTCCTTATACAACCCTTTCCCCTTTCCCAAGTGATAAGTTGGTTTTGAGAGGCAAGCATGGGTTTGATCCACTTGGAGCCACGATAAATGAGCCCAGACCTGGTTCGTGGAGTGATTGCCAACAAAGGTTGTAATCATTTTTGTCTTGAAACTTAATAAAAGAGTTCATTCTTCTCCCAAAACATTATGTCTTTATGATTTTATTGATTTATGCTTCTATTTATATATCTGGACATTGAAAGTGTTAAGTAGAGATTGTATTTGTTGCAGTATTGTAATCCTAATATTTTTGTAGGTCAACTTTGGGAGGAGACCCAGAATCTAGGAAGATCCAAAGGTGAAAGAGGTCTACATCGGATGCAAGGACTAAAGGTGCACCCATTTGATCTTCTTTCCTCTCTCTTGTTGTTTTGTTTAGATAGTTTTAGGGTAGCTTAGGGGTAGAACAATCTTTTAAGGGAATTCATCGATCTACCTGTACCTAGACCTAGTATAGGGGGATGTTCCCCATAGAAAAATTGGTGACTCCACTGGGGAGTATCTCTAGGGTCTTAGTGGGATATTTTGGTTTGAATTTGGTTTTTACAGTTTATTTTTGAGTTTTTCATGTTTACTGAGTCAGTTTAGGGTCTCTAGTCACCTTCCAGGTGCCTACCATCCTTCCCTACCCAGTCAATTTTCCAATCCCTTTTTCCTTTTTGAAAATTTTTAGAGGTGTATGTGCCCTAAACTCTGTTTAGATCACACACATATGCATTATGCATAGTATACATCCTGTGTACATACGCAGGATGCTTGAGAACAAATCGCGTCTCTTTCTTTTAGAAGGTTTTTTTAAAAAAAGAAGAAAAATCTTTTTATTTTCTAACAAGAAGATTTTTTCTTCTCAGGCCTTCTAGAACTCTTCAAGGTATCTGTTAGTGGTATTTGGTTGGGTCAAAGTTTCATTTTAACTTTCTCTTTGTAAAAAACCCCTTTTGTTTCTTCATCTCTTTTAGTTTGCTTTAGAGGTTTAGAGTCAACCTATAAACATTGGATCCTCCTCTAGATTCTTATGAGTCCCTCCTTTTAGGAAGTGGTTTAGGGTCCATATGAGTGTTGGGTTTTATTTTCTCTTTATCTGGTTTATGCTTTGAAAAATAAAAGATCTCTTACTTCTGTTTTTCTTTTCCGAGCATTTCAAAAAAATAAAAATATATTGCATTTAGTTTGGTAATTGTAGCATAGGTTTTCTTTTTACAAAAGAAAAGAGTTATTTTTCAAAGTTCCTTTCTTGCTTTTTCCCTGAAAGTTTAGTAGTTTTCATCCTAAAACAATCTCATTCTAGGAAACTTTTGCATTATAGGATCTTGAAATACTATTATGAGAAGTTTACATTTACAAAGATTTACAAGTCGTTTCTTTCAATTTGAAGTATCTAGTTTTGTTTTTCACAAATTCTCTAAAGTATTTCTTCTCTTTCGTCTCTTCCAAACACCATAAGTTGCACATCATACCCTTTTGAGTAATTCAATCCAATAAAAATCAATTCTTGACATTTAAAATCAATTAGACATTTTGTTTGTAGGGTTCACCAACTAGTCTAGGCTCTAGGGCCTTGAAGTAGGTGTGGAGAGGAAACTCTTCAAGGCCATCTAAACAAACACAGAAGTCTGTGATAGGGAGTGTTAGAGTCCATTGTTGTAATATTCATCCAAGATCCCCCTCTAACACAGGGTCTAAACACAAGGTCACGTAAGGAAAGGTAGAGGAGATAACCCCTCTAAAGCTAGACCAAGTGTAATGGGGATTGTATATTGAGGGTCATTCTTGGGAAATACACTAATTGCATTTGACTACAGAGCCTCGTGGACCTCGAATCCGTTTGAGATCTTGAGTTTTCTTTCGGACCATTTTCCTTTGATACACTTGAAACGCTTTGAACTTTGTTATCCTACTCATTACGATTAGCTTGACTGTCGACTGTACCCGCTTGGTGACTAACTGGGAGTTGGCAACCTAGTTGCCTATTTTTAGGGACTTACATGGGTGACTACAGGGATATATTGCAGTACCTAGGGTAGATGTTGGATCATGATTTTCATAGTATACCCGGAGGGTGTTTCCATGTTCAATTTACACTTGCACCGGTAAGTTTCTCTAGTGTCGATTAGCGTAATTATTCTTCCTACTAGTAAGTTGTTTGCTTGATTTTCTGTTAGGAATTTTCAGTGTGTGCTCTGTGTTTCGTGCTAGCTAAACCTTACAATGTTGGTTGATCATTTCACAAGGTGGAAGATCAACAACTCTTCCATTCATGTAGGCTTTAGGGTCCGTCGCCGGTTATGTTGGAGCCACCTCCACCATGGTTGAGGCACATACTAGATCAAGAAGGCTCATTTGAAGCTACCAGGCCACAAGAAACTGTACCCGAGCCATCTCCAAGAGAAGAATTTACTGCACCAGAGGAATCCATTGTTTTTTACCTCTAGACCAAAGGTTTCAGACCAGCAAATTCTTCGATCATTGACTTATCGATGCCGATTCTAATTCAGATAGTCCCTCTCGAGGTGACTTCACCTGAACGACAGTATGTTTGGCGAGCATCGATGGAAGCAACTAGTGCTACTTCGTCAGGGATTCCTCATACTCCCATCTTGGTTTTTGCAGGAGGGGGCATTGTACCTCCTCCCCCACCTCTTCCTGTTAGGACTACGACTTTCCAAACACCCACTACATTGGACAGTGGCACAATCCCTTCGATGAATTTGACCATTGTTCCCTCCATTCAAAACATGTCTAGTGCTCCCTTTTCATATGGGATGTCAGGTTTTGATTCCAGTTCGGTTATAACATACTCTACTCTACAGACCATTGGTCTGGGGGAAGGGAGCTCTAATTCTCCCTTGAAAGGACCTGTCGTGAGAAACACTAACCCATTCAATGATATCCCTTACGGTGGGGATCACAACCCTCCTCTATCCCCTTCACTCAGAGGCACTTTCCAACAGTCGATTGGGCTTAATACCAACTCTAGTTTGTTTAGTGGAGGGAGTCTTGGAAATAAATCCTACATGAATCTCATGGGATCCATGCCCTTTTCTTTGTTCGATATGTTTGGAAATAACACTTTCTCATCGTCTTCTTTCTCGACCGAGGGAAACCCCATTTTTGGTCAACAAAACCTTACACGAGGTTTCATTCCTTCATAGGGAGAAATCAAAGGAGTTTACTCCTCACAAGGTTTTGAAAATCCTTGGCAAGGTTCATTTCCTTTGCAAGGGATGGTGATCAGTGACAACCCCTCCCACACTTTATGGAACCCAAAGCAAGGTTCAGTACCTATTCCAGGAGGGTCGGCCGGGGGCATCCCCAGCCAAGGTCCTTGGAATACTGTACAGGGAGAAATCAATGCACAGGGCATGTCATCCAACTTCAGGAATCATTCAATGATGCATAGTCAAACACAGGTCCCTTTTACTAGACAGGTCCACCATGGTATCTACCAAAACCCTGGCCAACAATCAAACTTTGTCTGGCAACTTGGTGCCAGCAAAAATCCAGGTACCTCTTTTCATGTAAATATGCCACAACTGAGACTACCTTTTCTGGAAACTCTACAGTTTCCAGACTTGTTGAGACTTTTAAACGACCCGATCTACCATGATATGCATTGTTCCCCCATGCTGAATAAGTTTACCTCTGGCATCCCTAAGTTTGAAGGAAATCCTATTGAACATCCAGGTGATCATGTCATGAATTTTCACTTATGGTGTTCATACAACTTGTTAAAGGATGATTTTGTTCAATTTTGTTTATTTCAATGCACTCTTATAGGGGGTGCAGTGAAATGGTATATCGAGCTTGATAGCTAGAAGTACGCTTACTTTAACGACCTGGCTATGGTTTTCTTGAACCATTTCCAACTGTTAGTAAGATACGATGTCAGCACCGAGTTGTTGGCCAACTTTGAGTAGATGAAAGCTGACCATATCTCAGATCACATCCGAGAATGGCAATGACGAAAGAGTTTGATCAAATTCAAGGTCCCTCCCACATTTTTTCTCGAGTGGTTCCTAAATGCCTTGGAACCTTATGTATCCAAAGACGTCGCAACGTCCCGATTTTTTTCCCAAGAAGAGGCTATCATGAGAGCCCAACAATTGGAGCTAATTTACTCTCAGTCTGGTATGCTATACAAGATCTTACCTAATGCACCATAGTCGATGTTGAACAATACCAAACAAAAGTATGGGCCTCACAACGATGACATAGTAGGCTCAACACAGAGAAATTCCACATATCAATTGTCTAATTAATTACAATAGTTATCAATTCAACAAACTGTGGCCAACAAAAATCCTAGTTCGACTGCCCCCATAACCCAAACATCAAATGTACACAATGTGAAATCGACAAATCCCAAGGGTAACCAACAAACCGACGAAAAGAGGAAACCTAAAAACAAGAAGGGTAAGGGGGATAAGAAGGATGAAAATAATTTCGGCGAGGGAAAAAATGAAAAGAGAAAGGTGAAGTTTCCATGTAATCTTTGCACGGATGACCACTTGATTCACCAATTACCTCAGCTTAAGGAAGCCCAAAAGCAATTGGCACAGTAGCATCCTACCATGTTTACTAACCCTTTTCCAAAAGGGAAAAATATGGCTCAAGCTTCCTCATCCATGAGCATGCCTGGGGGCAGTCAGGGAACCCCCATGCCCAATACTAACAACGAGGCCGCAAACTTTTATATGATGAAAGTTGAAGCTCATCTATAGACCAGGGCTCATAACTATGGAATGCTAGAATATTTTGAGAAGAGAAAAGAAGTCTCTAACCCACTGAATCCTTTTCAAATCGAGAAGACAATGGGAGAAATGATGACTCGCATCCCTAAGGGTGTGTTAAAAAAGGCTTCTCACAGCCCTAATGCAAGGGTTTCTCAGAATTAATCCATCGTGGAGGATCTGGTACAAAATCCTTGTGCAATGTCCATTCTGGAGGTCCTCTAGAGTTTACCCTCACAGAGGAAAGCATTGTTTTCCACCTTGGGAGCGGTCGAGATCAATAACTCAGGAATGTTTGTTTTTTACCCTACCAACCATAAACCCAGTCTTCCTCACCATGTCGCTTTTCAGATTGTAGTGCCATACACCACAAAATCATTGACACGGAACATTTTTCGTATAGTGGTGGATGAGGATACCTTGAATTGTGTAATGTCATTGGCATGTTGGAAGGCCATCGACCAACCTGAGTTGTCTCTATCACCCACGTTGCTAACTTCATTTGACGATCGATATTTTAGACCACATGGCATGATTCCCTCTTTTCCCATGTAGTTGGAGGGAAAAGTTGTGTGTGTCAAAGTATAAGTAGTCGATGAGCCTCTCGACTACAATATTTTGTTAGGGTGGAGTTGGACCTATGCCATGACCACATTTGTATCCACAGTGTTTCGGGTCTTATGTTTTCCTCATGAAGGTCGGATCATAACCGTTGATCAATTATCCTTTTCTCGTCTTGACCCTTCAACGGGGGCATCCATGGTCCCTACGATTGACAACCCATTTCCAGGTACTGTCAACTTAGGTGCCATATTGTTTCTGTATTTCATGGGAAATTTTGATTATCTGTCACCTGCCAATGATGTTAGGTTTATTTTGGTTGTCTCCAACCAACCGAAGGATGTAATTTTTCAATTTGCATCTTTTAAAACGAGTTACTTTGACAACCCATGGAATTTACCTTCCCCATAGACTTCGATGGAAGGGGTAGGGAACCTTGACATGGCCATTCTATTTTCCACTACTGAGGTTGCATATAGTATTGTCCAACAAGCCTTAACCAACCCTGATCTGGTTGCCCCACAAGAGCTAGACTCTGTTTGGATTTGGGCTCAAAAATATATCTCTTCCTACAAACCTTTGGACTTAGTCTTTCCCTCTTATGAGGTGATCTTGGAGGCAATGACTAGGCCAGACAGACCTTGGGATGATATTCACCATAAATTTTATTTCTTACCTGAGCTCAAGAGAATAGAGGCAGGAGAGTTTGTTACAACCATGAATGGATATGCCCCTTGTCCTATTAACCCTCTGGCTATGAATGAAATATATGTCAAGGGAAACATGGAAAGTACAGCTGAAATTATTCCTATCGATATCTCCAAAACCCCTGACATCATGGAAAATGTCTTCGTTGGAGCGGATTTCTCTCCCGAAGAGATTCGAATCTACACTTAATTGTTTAAAGAATTATGTGATGTTTTTTCCTAGTCTTATGATGATATTATAGGCATTGATCCACGTATTGTTGAACACGAGATCACAACTTATCGTAACGTTAATCATGTCTGAAAGAAGCATCACCTGATCAATCCTCACAAGGAAGCGACGATAAAGGATGAAGTAGAGAAACTCTTCAAAGTTGGTTTCATCTACCTAGTTTAATTGACAGAATGGGTATAGAACCTTGTTCCTATCAACAAGAAGAAAGGTACAATCCACGTATGTATGGACTTTTGCAACCTAAACAATGCTTTCCTGAAAGACAATTTTCCAACCCCATTTATTGACTATATTTTCGATGAATTCTCGGGTTGTGAGGTATTTTCTTTCATGGACTATTTTTCTAGGTATAATCAAATTCAGATCAAGTCCAAGGACCAACATAAAATAGATTTTATTTGTCCTTGGGGTACATTCGCGTATAGAAAAATGAATTTTGGTCTTAAGAATGTTGGAGCCACTTTTCAGCGGGCCATTTTGTTTGCTTTCCATGAGATCAAACAGATAGTCGAGGTGTATCTCGATGATCTGGCATCACGTTCTCGTAAGAGATATGATCATCCTTCCCATTTACAATTACTCTTTGAGAGGTTTCGCTACTATCGTATTTTCCTAAATCCAAACAAGTGTAGTTTTTGCATGACATCAGGATGCTTGTTAGGCTTCGTTGTCTCAACTAGAGGGATCATGGACGATCCTCTGAAGGTTGAGGAAATAGTTCAATTTCCTCCCCCGCGCACAATTCCCCAGCTTTAGAGTCTACAGGGGAAATCCAATTTTATTCGACATTTTGTTTCTAACTATGTCGAGAGTACTAAAGGGTTCATGCGTCTCTTGAAAAAAGGTGTCCCGTTCTGTTGGGATGAAGAATCTCATCACTCTTTTGACACGTTGAAACGTGCTCTGACGTCTTCCCCTCTACTCAGTCCTCCAGATTATGGAAAGGATTTCTTGTTGTATTTGGTTTTCACAGAGGCTACTATCGGCATGGTCTTGGTCCAAGAAGATGGCGTGCTTGAAGATCATGTTATCTATTATCTTAGTTGAGGCCTAGTTGGACTGGAACTCAACTACACACATGTTGAGAAACTCGTTTTGGAAGTTGTCCACGCTATCCAATGGTTCCATCATAATATTTTACTTCAAAAGACCACTGTTATAGTCGTCGTCAACCCTTTTCAATATGTGTTAACACGACAGGTCATCGACGGGAAAATCAGTCGATGGATAGTCATCCTGCAAGATTTTGACTTGGATTTTATTTCAGAGAAATATAAAACGTCCTTGGTCTTTGTTGAACTAATATCAAAACTTTTGGTTGAGAGTGGTGATAATTCACTCGAAGAGTCATCGATCAAGGAAGATCTTTTTCTTATCGCATATTTGGACCCTTGGTATGGAGATATACTAGTGTATCTTCATAATTTGAAGCGCCCTTCTTATGCTTCTCATGATGAGTGTCGATGAATACACCACTAAGTGCAGAACTATCTTATCCTCGATGACACTTTGTATTATTGAGGATTCAATTGCATTCTCTGATGATGTCTCACTCATGAAGAAGCATAGATTATTTTAAATGACTGTCACAAAGGAGCATGTGGCGGTCATATTTCTGGGTTGGAAACAACCCAAAAGATTATTCACACTAGATACTTTTGTCCCTCATTAATAAAATATTCTGTAGAGGCGGTCAAGAAGTGTCACCCATGTTATATATTCTCTTGGAATATGCGAGCACACCCAAATCCTATGTTCCCAGTTATTTTCGTCGATCCTTTCACCAAGTGGTGGATTTATTTCACTACATGTCACCCAGTTTCATCTAGGGGGCATCTCTATATCATCATAGCAATAGAAAACTTTACTAAGTGGGTCGAATCTATGCCGACATTCAACAATGATGGGGAGACGATTTCCCTTTTCGTTTTCAACCAGACTGTAGCCAGGTTTCGGTATTTCAAAGAATATTTTCATAGACCATGGCAGACACTTCCAGAACAAAATGATGTTTGAATTAACTTCAAAACTATGGTTTAAAGAAGAAAATTTGTCACGTTACTACCTACAGGTGAATGGTCGAGTGGAGGCTGTCAATAAGTCTCTCAAGACTATTCTATAGCAAACAATTAATTCAGCCAAGTCAAATTGGCATTTGATGTTGTACTTGACACTTTGGGATTATCGAACGTCATTCAATATTGGTACCCGTTTTTCACCTTTTCAACTCATCTATGGGCTGGAGGCAGTCTTTCCCATTTAATGTCAAATCCCTTCTCTGAAGTTGGTAGTGGGACTACTACCCGACACTACACCGCTTGTAGAATGTATTTTATATCTCGAGCAGCTCAATGAGTAGCGTCGAGATGCAACCTTGTCTAACAAGGCTCACAAAGAATGCATCAAGTGTCAGTATGATCGGTCTATATTACTTCATATTTTCTCTGAAGGCGATCTTGTCCTGGTCTACGACTAGGACAAAGATCACTTGGGGGTAGGAAAGTTCAAACCCATGTGGTTCAGACCTTTCATTATGAAAGAAGTATTACAAAAGGGTGTTTATTGTCTATTTGATTTCGAGGGTAACGTTTTATCAGAGCCTAGAAATGGGCTCTAGCTTAAGAAGTGTTACACTTAGGCCGGTCTCTTGAGTGTGACTTCTTGTATATATGTATATTTTTTTTTATAGTCTTGTATTTTTGTTTTATGGATGTGTACTTATTTTGTTTTCTTTTCATTGTGGTAGATGTCAAGTGATTCTTAAGTCTATGTTGGGTTCGCAGATGGTGCTAGCCAACACACTCGGAAGCTTGCTTCCACAGCTTGGGTGATTTTTACACCTTTTGGTCAGTTGTTGTCTTATGAAGGTATTTTTCTGGGCAAAGAAACCAATAATGTTGACGAGTATTGTGCATTAATAGAGTTACTACGTGATGCCTTGTCACATGGTATTTCTTGCCTTCAGTTCTATCTAGATGCTCAACTGGTCGTGTATTAGTTAAACATGATATATTGTGTCTATGATCCAACCCTTCACCAACAATTCCATATGGTATGTCTCTTAGAACACTCTTTTGATTATATTACTTATATTCATGTTCCTAGGAGATCTAATAAAATAATTGATACATTGGCTAATCAAGTATTATATTGGCATGTTGCTCATACATAAAAGTAAAAGCACACGCATACACATGTAAAATACATTTGTACAAAGTGTTTATCCATAAGGAAAAAAGTTGTATATATAATATATCCCAAAAATAGTGTCATAAGTACAAAGTGGGCCATAAATCCTCAAATAGAGTCGATATACATCATTGGGCTCAAGCCCTCAATATGCAATACAAAAAGTCCCCTCGGCACATATGTGGTCCAAAACTAACTATGGTCTTGGCCTATTGGCCCTACTATAATGAATTACGACGTTTGCAAGACGCTGGAACAACTGGACCCAAGTCTTGGGCACCCCTACTACATGTGGTTGCATGGCCGGGGGAAATTTCTCCATCTCTTCCATGGGTACTGCATGAGTGAGAGTTATTAGGTTTCTCTCTACTCGTTGTAGCACTCTCTCAACCTCTCCGGTTGGGGGTCCTCCTGCATCTACTACTCCTCCTTCTCCTGCTGGTATAGCCTCTGGTCGGGGATGATGCCTGGTCCTGGTGAAGTCATATGGTCGAACTGGTCCCACATCTATATATAATAGATATTTGAGTCAATACTTTGACATTACATAAAAAGGATAATATTTACAAACTTTAAAAAATTAAATAACTTTAAAAATGTGTTTACCTATCTCTCCGTGCTCCTTGCCAGTGGGCATGGGCATATCGAGATCCCTTAGAAAACTGATCCCTACATATAGATAGTCCTCTATCATTGGAATCTAATGGGCCCACCAATCAAAAAATTTATCATAGAAGGCCTCTTGGGCCCTCCCTCCACCCTTTATAGGAAACAATGTTTTCCACCTACATGATGACATAAAGGAGGCGATGTGACCTCACATTTTCTCCCTCGGGATAAGGCTAGGCACTCTCTCAAAGAAGAAAGTGCACAATACAGTCCCAAACTAAATTTTTTTATTTGTCCTCCTACGACGGTCAATGAGTTGTTTCTTCATGCATGTAAGCATGGTAGTGCTCCAATAAAAAATAGTGGCATCCAAGCACTGAACTGCACAATGCATTTGTGCACAGGAAGCCTGGTGAAGTGTTGCATATCTAGTGATCCACGCAATCATGAATAGTACAATCCAGAGACTGAGGCTAATAATCCTATGTATCAGCACTTGAGATCCTACTTTCTCAGTGCATTCCTCGCAGTACATACCAATATAGTCCTCGATGTTGTATGGCCCTGGAGGAAAGGTCCTCAAGTTGACTGGTTCTCGCCTCCTTGAGAGACCAATCAAGAAGTAAATATCCTTCATCGTTGGAGTCAGTGACTGACCCTCTAGAATAAATGCCTCTACATATGGATGCCAATACTCTATCAAGTGGTTCAACAGTCTAGGTTGTTCCCTCATGAACAGACACTGGAAGAACTTCCATATACCACACTATTTCAGCATGGAAATAACCCTAGGATCCTCCTCCACCAAGACATACAATTCCTCATGTTCCCTTTCCCGCCAATGGACATACATCATGTTGCACAAAATTTGGAGGGTATTAGCACTTGTTTCATCTTTTTTTTAGCATTAAAAGAGGTGTACGTGGGTTGTATTTAAGACAGTCGCATATGTACACGGGATAAGTGTTACTTTTCCCACTTACATACGTGGGCTCAACATGGATAGACCACGTACACGCAAGCCTAAATTTTTTACAAAGGTGTGCACCTTCCAAACATTAAATTAAGCACAAAAGGATGCATGCAAATGAAAGTAAACGTTGTTTTTACTTACTTGGTCCAAGTGTGAGGATATTTCATCCTCCGTAGCTCCTTGAATTGGCATTTTGAGGAAGAGGTTTTTTTACCTTTTTGGTTATTTTCCAAATTGCAATGGTAAAATGAGCTTTCCACCTCTATTTATGGACTTTTTGGGTCCTTTTTTCCCCTTTCTTGACTTGGTAACTACTTGAGTTCCCTTTTGAGATATCTTTGGGTCGTTCTAATGAACTTGTTCTTTCAGTTTGGTGTTTCCTTGATATGGTTTACACTTGTTTTTTCACCACCTTGCATTCTTCATATTGTTGAATTTTTCACTTCACCATAGGATCGATCCCACCGAAGTGCGACACAGAACCTTCTCTGTTGCTTTAGAAGTGTCGTAATTAGGTGGTAGAGCCTTCCTCTAAATGGATGCCCTAGGTAGATCCTTTTCTACATTTTGGTGTGCATGCTGTGAGTTTTCTCCATAGGATTGGGAGTGCTTTTAGTCCCGTCATGATTGCATTTTGAAGCCTCCTTCTTCTTCGTCCTTTCTGGCTCTTACCCAAAGGACTCCCCATGAGCGTAGTTTGTTTTATTTTAGGCTCGTCTAAATTTTGAAAGCAACATCCAACGAGAATTTATTTATTATTTTTTATCTCATCTGGATTACTTGAGAAAAGAAACCCCCCTGGAGTCTTCTTTAAGCCCTTTTCAGACTCTCTAAAATTGAAAAGATTGTCGAGTGATCTTGTTTCCCTTCATGCTTTCCAAACTCAAATTTGAAGGCACATCTGTCCGATGGTAGTTTACCCATTTTTTGGTCTAGATGGTTAATTTATAAATAAAGGTATGCCCTAGGAGATTTAGTTCGCTAGGAAAGTATTCTCAGGTGTAAGTTTAACCCTTTTTCGGGCGTGAGGGACTAAATTTTTGAAAAAGGAAAATTCTCCTTGGTTTTGGTTTATCTCTTTTCTGGGCCTTGGAGATTACTTACGAAAAAGGAACCCCCTCAGAGTCCATAGTTAAGCTCTTTTCAGACTCCCTTAATATGAAAATATTGTTGAGTGATCTTGTTCCTTTCACACTCGTTAATTGGTCTAGAAAGAAAATCTATTTGGCATAAGTTTGGACCTTTTTCCATCCAATAGATTATCCAGGAAAAAGGTACACCTCGGGCGACCTATCTCACTAGGAGAGTTCTCCTAAGTTATATTTTATACTTTTTCAGGCTAAGGAGACTAAACTTATAAAAAGTTTGTGAGTCCATAGTTAATCTCTTTTCAAACTCCTTAAAATTGAAAAGATCGCCGAGTGATCTTGTCTCAATCACACTCATTAAAATGGTTTTGAAGAGACGTCCTTTCGGTATAAGTTTGACCCTTTTTCAAATCGACTAGACTAATTGTGAAAAAGGAGTA
>ML803200.1:325767-363884 GCA_009831015.1 Picea engelmannii | reverse complement strand
TGTAGAATATAATACCAGTTCTGAGGTAGGCATTCCCATGCTCAGACCACAAATGAATGAAATCATAAATGTAGGCCATGGCCACCAATCATACACTGTGGATCCATGTCGCCAAAATACCACATAGCCACTAGGAATACACTGTGGATCTATGTGTTTAGAAGATGCATATTAGGACATAGCCACGTGACATACAAAGTGGATCCATGTGTCAATACAAATCATAAATACTCCAGCGTAGCCTGGGCCAAAAGGTAAGACCCAGGGTCTTCAATCCCGTTGTCTGAAAAGTATGAATCTAACCATGTGATTACATGTGTCAAAGTCGAACATGGTAGAAACCACTCGATTACTGGTCATTGATGAAAACCGTTAACAAGTTCCAGGGAAATCACCATTGATGTCAATGAATCCCAAGGTACCTAAGTACAATCCGAACAAATGTGAATAAATGAGCTGAAGTCGAACATTCGGTAGAATCTCTCGATCAGGGACCAATGATGTGAATTCACTGTCAAAAGCGAAGAGACCTTCCATTAAGACATGCAGGTTCTAAGGTACTAAATGATTTATAAGTCTTATTCTCGGATAATGAGTTGGAGTTGATGGAAAAAGACTCATCACAGGAGGGCCTTGATGTATCTCCCATCAATGACACGAAATAAGTAACAGATTTCGAGGGCAAGTCAAACTGTGAATATGATTTGAAATGGACCCAGGGAAGGCCGACATGGTAAGAATGGACAACTGCAGATGGTTGACTCAATGGAGGGCTTGTTTGGATTTCTCTTGAACATATCAAATACACGACAATGGTCTTGGCATCATTGACTCAAAGACAACCCAAGATATGACCTTGTAGTAAGTCAGACGAGAGACAAATGGATTTCCCAACCTGGATTCAAATGATGAATAGGGAGTGTCATGTTCAATAGTGACACTTACTGCCACTAATACAAATACCGAAACATATCCCTTTCCCAAAATTTCCCCCACCATTTCTGGAGAGTACCTCTTTATGTTTACACAAGCTTGAGGAGGATAACATATGCTTGTTTATGTAAGCTCATCCTTCATACGAGTCCCTCAGAGTATGTTTAACGAACCCTAAGAAAGAGTGGTTTGGTCCCATAAGGTCCTTTCGATGTTTGTTTAACGAGTCCAAAGATAGAAAACTCGGGTGTTTTTCATGTTTTGAGAGTCTGAAAAACACTTAAAGAGAAAATCTCCTAGTTCCTTTTTTGAAAATTAGTTCAATGAGACCGAAAAAGTGATAAACTATCGCCCTTCGAACGTTTTCTTCAAATACTTTTATGAGCGTGAAAAGAACAAGATCGCTCGACAATCTTTTTGTTTTATGGAGCGTGAAAAGAGCTTAAAGGATACTCCCTTGTTTTTGTCATTTTTGTGTTACCATAATGAGTATAAAAAGACAAAAAAAGTATACTCGGTTACGTTCTCATGTATTTTCGAGTGTGAGAACGAACGAAGACTGAGCTCAAGATTTTCCTTGCAAAACCCTAAAAAGGTACTCATTCATGTGACGAATATAAAAAAGAGAAAAAATGCTCGTATACCGTCGTTTGGACTTCTAGGTCAGCTATCCGCAAAAAAACATACTCACAAAACCATTAGGGTATTAGGTTTTTAGACAAAAGTAATAAAAATAATATAAAAAACAACGAAAATAGTAAAAAGATGAATAAATATGGGTAAAAAGGATTTTTTACCATTTCATTGTTACTTTGCCAAAAACTTGTCCAACACACCTCCTTTTTTTTCTCAAATTTCATCGGTCGATCACAGGAGATACAAGTGATCACTTAGAAAACGGTTCCGGCCAATGAGGTAATCTCTTGATTTTTCAACTTTTCCATGGTTTACTTTTGATTTTTATTGGCAATTTTAGAGTTTTGAGTCCATTTTAGGGTCGGTAGGTGCACTCAAGCATTATCGCAGGTGGGCCATTCAGGACCTGCAAGAATCTAAGATTTTCGTAGGTGGGCTTCAGTGCACCTGCAAGAATCTTGCACTGTGCAAAATCTTCACCTGCGAGGGACGAAAAATAGATTTTTGTGTGGTTTTGCTCAATAAAAATATGTTCAAGAGGTTAAAATGAGTTGTTGACTTCCTTCTCAAGACTCCATTGTAGGTATTGATCATCACGATGTTGGAATGGAGGGAAAGGGAACACGAGGAGGATGATGCCATTGCCGAAAATGATCCGTGTACAGTTGCTGCTCTTTGGGAATGTGGGGTCTTAAAAGATTTTAGGATCTCAGGCTTGAGAGACCAACTTAGGTTGTTAGAGTACCTGGTCCACATGTGGGATGTGGAACAACAGGTATTTCATGTAGGGGTCCACACGCTTTTGCTAGATATTGAGGATATCTATTTTCTGACGGGGTTGTCATGACGTGGATCCCATGCGAATTTGACCAGAGGTAGGGGTGGTGGACTTCCTATGAGTGAGTATGTTCACTGACATTGTGTTCCTGAGACAGAGAGAAGCAAGGCTAAGGTTTCCATTTGGGGGGTCCAATATTTGACCCTACGGACTATCTTGTTTACCATTGCACGCATGGCTGGGATCACGGCTCCTCACATGTCTCTCCAGAGCTATTTCCAATACGCAATAGAGTGCACAGAGCCTAAGGTTTTTAACTGGTCGGATGCAGTTCTCTGCAGCATGAAAACGCAATTGACCAAGTGTAGAAGGGGAAAACTAAAGAAGTTTGGGTACAGGTCGATTTTGGTGTCTTTCTTCCTTGAGAGGGTCCCATTACTGTGACTACAGGTAGATTAGGGTTTACCGGCTCCACAGGATCCGAGGATGCTGAGGTGGTGTAACCGCATGGATTAGCACGTAGTAGGGCATATAATCAAATATAATGATTCATTTTTTGACTGGTTGAGGCCCCAGATGTTGATGATCGATGACTATGCATATGCCGGTTTGGATTTCCAAGGAGATCCGGATTTGGTCCTGCCTGAGGATGCTCAGTGGGGTGACTTAGGTGAGAAGTACACAAAATGTTTTTGCAAATTTTGTTATATAAAATGTTTTTATATTTTCTATCCTAATCAAAAATTTCTTTTGACAACACAGATGTGGGATCGTATCGACCGCTAGGGACATATCCCATTTAGAGGCGAGGAGAAGTGGCTCTAGTGGCAAGATAGGATGTTGAGGACTATGAGGCGATTGAACATAACTTAGAGGGACTGACTGCAGATGTCCCAGACATCACTATTAGAGAGATCCTGAGACATTATCAATGCCATACTGTGGGTGTGTCCGAGTCTCTCAGTCCACTACTCCATAGGGTAGCCCAAGAAGTTGTATGTTATCGTGAGTGTCATTCGTGATGCTATTTTGTGGAATCTATGGGCTTCATATTTTGAGATTTTGATCTTTGGACATAAACTTTTTGTAAAAAATTTTGATTGCTATATACATATATACGGATTCTACCGGCTTATTTTGTGTTGTATAATACATGTTATGTGTGATTGGTTCATAAATGTCCCAAATGTTTGTCTAACACATAATTAGCTAAAGCATCAGTCAATGTATTTAGACATCTAGGAATGTGTTGATATTCGATATAATCAAAATAACGTTTCAAGAGGCGAATTCGTAAATATACCTGTAATAAAGTAGGACTTCGGATAGCATAGACATTACTTAACTGTATTACTACTAGCTGCGAATCGAGTCGTATAACCAGGTGGCGGATACCAAGCAAAATAACATCAATCAACAATTCGATGATGACGCTATATTCTGCGATATTATTGGTTGCACGACCGAGGCAAACAACTCATAGATTGATGATCTCGTTTGTAGGTGCGTAAATTTCCCATGCAATAGAAGCTAAGTTCTGAGTACTACGACTAGCGCCATCGGTGAAGCCAATGTGGGGTAGCGAAGATTCTGACATATGGAAACCAAGTTCAATGCAAGGTAAGCGGTCGAGGGCAGAAACCAAATAACGAAAAAGCACACTAAAGTAACATGCAAAAAGTATGATACAATAAAATACAAACACTCATGCACAAATGATCTAAGCATAATACTTCTTTAAGTAAAGCCCATTTCTAGGTTCACTCAAAGGGATACTGATGCAGGAGCATCTCAAGCGAGCCAGCGCAGAGATGAAAGACAGATGGAAAAGAACCCAACACATTTTTTGAAAATGCCTTGAAACATTAATGAAGTCATTAAGTGGAGGCATACTTGCAATATTGTAAAGGACCTTGAGTGATCCGCTCTCGTCCATAGTAGGTAGAAGGCATTTATAGTAGTTAATGAAAGTAGATAGAATTTAATGCTTAGATTAGATAGTTTTAGAGTGCAAGAGGGAAAATGGGATATAGACACCCTCATTGTGTATTGTATCATTATGAAGATCATGAGCATAGAGAATAGAAGAGAGCAGAGAGATATAGTTGAAAACACCCATGTACAGAAATTTGAATTAATAGAAAGAGATTTGATTCAAATTCATGGTGTTGTGTTTGTTCTCTGTATATGCATGTTGAATGTTATGCTCATGGATGTTTACTTTCTGTTATACACTTGCTTTATATGCTGTGTATATGATTTCATGCTTTGTGTTTGAAGTTTGAGAGAGAGTGAGGAATGAGTTTCAATTGTTTCTCTATCTGAGCAAGAGCTCCTGCAAGGAGTGCAGTTGAATTTTCCACAAGGAGTGCATCGACAGAAGTCAGGGTTTGTCTCTGAAAGCTCAGATAGGGTAGCTTTTGTTCTCATTTCCTCAGAAGTGTAGTTAGGCACAGAATTCATGCAAAGTGTGTGCATAGGCCGAGTAAAATATAAGAGTTTGCGGAACCTGAGAAGTTGTTGGAGGACTGTTGTCACAGGGAGTGTGCAGAGTCGAAAGAAGTTCAACACTTGAAAGTGTTTGAAAATCTGCCGCAAGGAGTGCGAGCAGGAGTTTTCTGAAGGACCAGAAGTAGTGGAAAAGATCAGAAGGGTTCGAGCCTTCGAAATAGTCGAAGGGAAGAAAGAGACTAAGTGCCTTGAAGAATTGAAAAGGGGGCGTAGCAACGTCGTGCTGTAAGCAGGTAAATTCCGCGTAAAAACATTTTGTCAAGTTTGCAGAAGTTCTCAGGCGGAAAAGGTGGACGGTTGTAATTCTCTGTGGAGAATTCACGAAGTCCCATGAGTAGTAAGATCTCACAGAAAAGTGGGAAGATTACGGTGGTTGTTATTCTGAAGCACAAGCCCAGAAGAAATCAGGATCGTAGGATTCAAGCCAACGAGGGCCGTTGGATCACTCGCAAAATCGCATTTCAGGGTTTCGTGAGTTGAGGGGTCAAAGGTTTTGTATCAAAATTCACAAAGTCATGAAAGGTGAGTAGCAAAGTGGTGACTAGGTCATAGCCGTCCATTCGGGAAGGACAGGTGGAAGAGATCTAGAGATCTCATGAATTCGGAGACTCGTGAGGTGAGAGCCCAAAGGTTGGGTACTCAATATTTCGAAAGGCGAAGTCCCGAAGAGGAAAAGGAGGGACACATGGAAGAATCACAAGGTGGGCCCATAGAAAAGGCAGGTGGACGTGTGTCATCTTTTAAAAGAAGTCAACACCCCGTTGACCTCTCGTGTCTCGGGGACTCGCAAGACAAGAGCCGAAAGTTCGGCAACGAAACTCACGAAGTGGCGAGAAGTGAAAAGTGCTTAGGCACATCGGAAATTAGGATCTAGGAAGGCAAAGAGTTGAAGACTCGGGAGGAGAAGTCACGAAGTCGTGAACTCCGAGGTTCTGAAATCGCGAGAAACATGAACACATTGTTTGATCAGAAGGAGGCTAGAATTGAGGCTTCCTATTCGATTGCGTGAGCCCAATTCGTAAGGACCTGTGGAGAAGCACCATTTTGTGTGTGTTGGATTCCCCGAAGAGGAATCGAAGAGTCACTCCGACTCAAGGGCAGGAGGTAGAGAGATCCTGTAGCGAACTACCGACCAACGAGGGCCACGTGGGTCTACGTCTGCACCATCTAGTATCAGAGCACATAAGGGTTTCTTTGCTTTCTGTACCAGGGAAAAGGAGGAATTTCAGCCATGCCGCCGAGGAGAAACAACAAACAAACACCCGATCTGGAAGAGGAAAGGGAGATTTCCAGAGGAAGGGGTAGGCAGGTGCAGAATCCAGAAGTGGAAAGATATCTGCATGACATACGCGCCAGACTCGTGGACATGGAAATAAGACAAAGGCGCACAAATGATGTTGGAGATATCAGTGAGTCCAAAAATGAAGATAACGCTAGACATGGAGAAGAAGAAGTCACAGCAGAAGATGCAGCAAATGAATGCTTGCTTAGAGTTGTTGCAAGAATGAGTGCAAGAGCCAAGATGGACATTCCAGTTTATGAGGTAAATTTGGATGTAGAGGAGCTTCTAGATTGGATTAGAGCTCTAGACACATACTTTGACTATGAAGATATCGAAGAGGATAAGAAGGTCAAACATGCTATCACGAGATTAAAAGGACATGCAACATTGTGGTGGGATGAACTACAAGATGACAGGCATTGCCAAGGCAAGCAAAAAATCAAGAGGTTGGATCGAATGATTGCAAAGATGAAAGCAAAATTCATTCCCAGGGATTATAAAATTACTCTGTTTCGGAGAATGCAGAACTTGAGACAGAAGTTGATGATAGTGAAGGAGTACACTGAAGAGTTCTACAGGCTGAACATCAGAGCAGGTCATCGTGAAAGTAATGATGAGAAGGTTTCCAGATATATAAATGGCCCGAGGTATGAAATTCAGGATGAGATGAGAATGATGACCATCCGAATGGTGGAAGATGCTTATCAAATGGCTCTAAAGGCGGAAGAGAAGTTGAGCCGAAAGCAAGGTCAAAGAGGCCGAGGCAGAAGTCAAACCAGGGGAAAATCAGTTGTCCAAGATAGAAATCAGAAGCCTAAGGAAGAATGGAAAAAACCTCATATTGAGAGAGGTGGAAGTTCACAGAGAGGACAACATGCCGAACAAAAATGGCAATATGCTAGACAAAGAGGGTAGTATGATGATCAGAGAGGAGAGTATGCTGATAACAATATTTTTCCTCATACCAGAGGTAGAGGAAGAGGAAGAGGTGGAGTGATAAAGTGCTTCACATGCGGAAAGGCTGGACACAAGTCTTATGAATGTCCAGACAAGAAGAAAGAGGAAGGAGAAACTCACATTTCTTAAGAACAGAGGCAAAATGTTGAGGCAGAGGATGCTGAAGGTGGAAGATCAATGATGATGCAAAAAGCTCTTTTGACACCAGAAAAAGAGGTGGAGAGTTCGGTCCAAAGAAACAAACTTTTTCAGACTGCTTGCAAGACCAAGGATAGGGTATGCAAGGTCATTGTGGACAGTGGTAGCACAGATAACCTCATTTCAACAGAGATGATAGAAAAGCTGGAGCTGGAGACGATTGAACACCCAAGTCCATACAGGGTTTCATGGTTACAAAAAGGACATCAGGTAAATGTCACTAAACAATGTTTAGTTGAGTTTAAAATAGGAGGATATAACGATAAGATATGGTGTGATGTCATTCCTATGGATGTTTGTCATCTATTGTTGGGTAGACCATGGTAGTATGACAGGAATGTGATTTATGACGGGAGAATGAACACATACACCCTAGAGAAGAATGGGAGAACTCACATGTTGCTTCCGATTAAAGATAAGGAGGTGAAACCTGAAGTAAGCAACACTGTACTTCTCATGAGTGGGAAGGAACTTCTTACAGAGGTTAAGAAGAAGGAGGAACCGCAATTCATTGTGGTTAGGAAGCCAAAGATTGTTTTAACCAGCACAAGGGTAGATGATTTACCAGAAGAGGTTCAGGGACTACTGGAAGAGTTCGTTGACATAGTAGTGGACGAACTACCTCGTTCATTGCCACCGATTAGAAGTGTGAGTGATCACATTGATCTCATACCAGAAGCTAGTTTTCCAAACAAAGCAGCGTACATATTTACGCCATAGGAGAATGAGGAGGTTAAAAGACAAGTCCAAGATTTTTTGGATAAAGGGTTGATCAGAGACTGTTTCGACAGTACTCAGTCCGAAGAAAGACAGAGGCTGGAGGATGTGTACTGACTCGAGGGAGATCAACAAAATAACCATCAGGTACAGATTTCCATTGCCAAGGATGGATGATCTGATGGATTGCTTGAGTGGGGCTAAATAGTTTTCGAAGATTGATTTGAAGAGTGGTTATCATCAGATTCGCATGAGAGAAGGTGATGAATGGAAGACAACATTCAAGACTAATGAAGGGTTGTATGAATGGCTTGTTAATCCATTTGGCTTAACAAATGCGCCGAGTACCTTCATGATATTGATGAATGAAGTCCTGAAGGATTTCATCAGAAAATTTGTCATTGTGTACCTTGATGACATACTAATTTTTAGTAAAACAAAGACAGAGCATCTGGAACATTTGGCTATAGTGATGAAGAGGTTAAAGCAGGAGAAGCTATTGATAAACATGAAGAAGTCATCATTCATGAAGACAGATCTCATTTATTTGGGTTTTGTTATTTCTGCAGATAAGTTGAGGATGGATCCAGATAAGGTGGAGGTAATTAAGAATTGGCCATCACTGAAGAATATCTTTGAGGTGAGAAGTTTTCACGGATTGGCTAGTTTCTACTGAAAATTCATTAGGAATTTCAGTGGAATTAGTGCACCGATGATGGACACAGTGAAGAAGAGACATAAGTCTTTTCACTGGACAGAAGAGGCTGAGAAGAGTTTTAACTTGTTGAAAAGGAAGATCACATAACAACCAATCTTGGTGTTGCTTGATTTCCAAGAGACATTTCAAGTGAAATGTGATGCAAGTGGATTTGCAATAGGGGTAGTCTTGAGTCAAGAGGATAGGCTAATAGCATACTTCAGCTAGAAGCTGAATGAAGCGAAAGTGAAATACTCCACGTACAACAAGGAGTTTTATGCTATCATTCAGGCATTGAAGAAATGGAGACATTACTTGATCCCGAAGGAGTTTGTCTTATACAGTGACAATCATGCACTGCAGTTTGTGACTCAACAGGAAAACTTGAATCAGAGACATGTTAAGTGGGTTGAATATATGCAAAATTCCACTTTTGTGATTAAACATATTTCTGGTACTGCTAACAAAGTTGTTGATGCTTTGAGCAGGGAGTGTTTTCTATTGCAGGAGTTCAAAGTCAAAACATTGGGTTTTGATGATCTCAGGGAAATGTACAAAGATGATCCAGATTTTAAGGAGGCGTATGAAGCAGCTGAGAATCCAATTCTCAAGGATAGAAGCCAATGGGCAGAATACATGATCCAGGAAGGATTACTGTTTAAGGGTAATTAGCTTTGTATTCCAAAATGCTCCATGAGAGAGAATTTGTTGAAGGAGAAACATAGTGGAGGATTGGCCGGACATTTTGGTCATGAAAATACGTTCGCAAAGTTGAATGAGTTATATTTTTGGCCAGGAATGCGAGCAGAAGTTAAAATATTCGTAGACAGATGCATAATTTTTCAGCATTCGAAAGGAAAGAGGCAGAATGCAGGATTTTATCAACCATTGCCCATACCTGAGAGGCCGTGGGATGCAATCAGTATGGATTTCATATTGGGGTTGCCAAGAACACAAAGAGGATTCGATTCAATCCTTGTGGTGGTGGATAGATTTTCCAAAATGGCACATTTCATACCATGTCAGAAAACCAGTGACACAACTCACATTGCGAACCTGTTTTTCAAAGAAGTCATTCTACTTCACGGCTTGACAAGGAGCATAGTTTCGGGTCGAGATACGAAGTTCGTAGGACACTTCTAGAGAACCTTATGGAAGAAGCTGGGAACTAACTTTTCATTTAGTTCAACTTATCATCCTCAGACGGATGGACAAACAGAAGCGATGAACAGGAGTCTGGGAGACTTGCTAAGGAGCTTGGTGACAGAACACCATATCCAGTGGGACAACATATTACCACATGCAGAGTTTTCTTATAACGACTCAGTAAACAGAAGCACAGGACAGAGTCCATTTCAGATTTTCTATGGCATGCAGCCGAGAGGAATTTCTGAGATGAGGGATTCAGAACAGACTGGGACTAGGAGCGCAAGTGCAGAACATTTCGCAGAGGCAATGAAGGAACTTCACATCCAAGTGAAGGAATGATTGCAAAGTTCGAGCCAGGAATATAAGTGGAGAGAAGATCAGCATAGAAGACAGCTTCAATTTGAAGTTGGTGATTTTATTCTAGAACATTTGAGAAAGGAAAGGTTCCCGAGAGGAACATATAATAAACTGAAAATGAAGAAAATCGGGCCATGTAAGGTCTTGAAGAAATTTGGGGCAAATGCTTACGAGATTGAATTACCCGATGGGATCGAAATTTATTCGATATTCAATGTCTCAGATTTGTATCCATATAAAGCTAAGGAAGCAAAAGCAGGTGATGAACAACTAGAGGTTCAGTGGTGAAAACAGATGCTAGTTGCAGAAAAGCTGCAGATGGAGCGCATACTGGACAAAAGGGTCAGGAAGAAGACCAGGTGAAAGAAATACTTTGAGTATTTGGTCAAATGGAAGGGCCCTCCACTTGAAGATGCCAGCTGGGAGAATGAAGTAGAGATCTAGAAGCATGGACAGACCGTGCATGAGCTCATGGACAGGAGCCCATGAAAATTTTCAAGCGAGGGAGTATGATGCAAGAGCATCTCAAGCGAGCCAGCGCGGAGATAAAAGACAACTGGAAAAGCACCCAGCGCATTTTTTGAAAATGCCTTGAAAAATTAATGAAGTCATTAAGTGGAGGCATACTTGCAATATTGTAAAGGACCTTGAGCGATCCGCTCTCGTCCATAGTAGGTAGAAGGCATTTATAGTAGTTAATGAAAGTAGATAGAATTTAATGCTTAGATTAGACAGTTTTAGAGCGCAAGAGGGAAAACGGGATATAGACACCCTCATTATGTATTGTATCATTATGAATATCATGAGCATAGAGCATAGAAGAGAGTAGAGAGTTGTAGTTGAAAACACCCATGTACAGAGATTTGAATTAATAGAAAGAGCTTCGATTCAAATTCATGGTGTCGTGTTTGTTCTCTGTGTATGCATGTTGAATGTTATGCTCATGGATGTTTACTTTCTGTTATACACTTGCTTTATATGCCGTGTATATGATTTCATGATTTGTGTTTGAAGTTTGAGAGAGAGTGAGGAATGGGTTTCAATTGTTTCTCTATTTGAGCAAGAGTTCCTGCAAGGAGTGCAGTTGAATTGTCCGCAAGGAGTGCGTCGACAGAAGTAAGGGTTTGTCTCTGAAAGCTCAGATAGGGTAGCTTTTGTTCTCATTTCCTCAAAAGTGCAGTTAGGAACAGAAGCCATGAAAAGTGTGTGCATAGGCCGAGTAAAATCTCAGAGTTTGCGGAACCTGAGAAGTTGTTGGAGGACTACTGCCGCAGGGAGTGTGCAGAGTCGAAAGAAGTTCAACACTTGAAAGTGTTTGAAAATATGCCGCAAGGAGTGCGAGCAGGAGTTTTTTGAAGGACCATAAGTAGTGGAAAAGATCAGAAGGGTCCGAGCCTTCAAAGTAGTCAAAGGGAAGCAAGAGACTAAGTGCCTTGAAGAATTGAAAAGGAGGCATAGCAACGTCATGCTGTAGGCGGGTAAATTCCGCATAAAAACATTTTGTCAAGTTTGCAGACGTTCTCAGGCGGAAAAGGTGGACAGTCGTAATTCTCCATGGAGAATTCATGAAGTCCCACGAGTAGTTAGATCTCACAGACAAGTGGGAATATTACGATGGTCGTTATTCTGAAGCACAAGCCCAGAAGAAATCAGGACCGTAGGATCCAAGCCAACGAGGGCCGTTGGATCACTCGCGAAATCACATTTCGGGGTTTCGTGAGTTGAGGGGTCGAAAGTTTTGTATCAAAATTCATGAAGTCGCGAAAGGCGAGTAGCGAAGTGGTGAGTGGGTCATAGTCGTCCATTCGGGAAGGATAGGTGGAAGAGATCTAGAGATCTCGCGAATTCGGAGACTCGTGAGGTGAGAGCCCAAAGGTTGGGTACTCAAGATTTCGAAAGGCGAAGTCCCGAAGAGGCGAAGGAGGGACACGTGGCAGAATCACAAGGTGGGCCCATAGAAAAGGTGGGTGGACGTGTGTCATCTTTTAAAATAAGTCAACACCCCATTGACCTCTCGTGTCTCGGGGACTCGCAAGACAAGAGCCAGAAGTTTGGCAACGAAACTCACGAAGTGGCGAGAAGCGAAAAATGCTTAGGCACATCGGAAATTTAGATCTCGGAAGGCGAAGAGTTGAAGACTCGGGAGGAGAAGTCGCGAAGTCGTGAACTACGAGGTTCTGAAATCGTGAGAAACGTGACCACATCGTTTGATCAGAAGGAGGCTGGAATTGAGGCTTCATGTTCGATCACATGAGCCCAATTCGTAAGGACCTGTGGAGAAGCACCATTTTGTGTGCGTTGGATTCCCCGAAGAGGAATCGAAGAGTCACTCCGACTCAAGGGCAGGAGGTAGAGTGATCCTGTAGTGGACTGCCGACCAACAAGGGCCACGTGGGTCTGCGTCTGCACCAGATACCATCATAGTCCACTAACTCGTAGGCTCCTTTTTCCAACACCCATCTGACGATATAAGGACCTTGCCACATAGCCTCAAATTTTCCCGCTCCTAACAAATCCCGATCTTGTTCATAAAGGAGAACTAGATCTCCTTTAGAGAACACACATGGTTTGACATGTTTATCATATTGATCTTTGACGCGTTTCTTCTGGGTTTCTATAATTAGGGTGGCATCATGATGGGTTTCGTCTAGTTGCATAAGATACAACAAATGTTCTTCTTCAGCGGAAGTGTTTGGGAGAAGTTCAACGGCGAGCTTTAGAGATGGTATCTCACATTCAATCGACAATATGAATTTTATACCATAAACTAACTAGAAAGGTGAAAACCTGGTAGCAGACTTGACAGATGTCCGGTAAGCCCACAATGCTAAAAATAACATCGTGTGCCAACTAGTTTTGTGAATCCCTATCATTCGTCGAAGCATGGTAATTAGGACTTTGTTTATTTCTTCAACCTGGCCATTGGCCTGTGGGTAATAGGGTGTTGAGTTTTCATGGCAAAGACCCAACATTTCGGCGAGTTCGGACATCATAAAGTTTCTAAAGTGGCTACCGTGATCAGTAACGATAGCTTGAGGAACACCAAACCGAGCAATGATGTGATTGAATATGAATAGTGCTACAGTCTTTCCAATATTGTCGAATGTTGGCATCGCCTCAGCCCATTTCGTAAAATAATCTATGGCTACAATAATGTATCCATGCCCCCCGGCCGAGTGAGGGTGACATGTCATGAAATCGATACCCCATTTCACAAAAAGTCCAATGGAGAGTACAGGGTGTAGAGGAGCAGGGCGTGATCATATTTTATTGTTGTAGGTTTGGCAAGCATGGCATTTTTGGACATCAATAATACAATCATTGAATAAATAAGGCCAAAAATACCCATCTCATAAGATCTTCTGGGTAGTAGCATACCCAAACATGTGACCACCACATGCTCTAGAATGGCAGTCATTCAGGGCTTTCTCGGCTTCGTCAAATGTGAGGCAGCGTTGAAAAATGGAGTCAATCCCATGACGATAAAGAGTATCACCGAGGATAATATAATGAAGGGCTTGGTAGCATATGCGACGACGGTCAGTGCTAGACAAATAGGGCCGGAAAGTCTGGGTCTGGAGATATATGATGATATCCCCATACCAAAGGTCATCGGAACTGATCAGAAAAAGGGATTCATCGAGTAATGAATCCTCAACTACATTTTTCATCTCAGAATAGGGAAGGTTGCATATCAATTCGGCAAACACCAAGGATTTCTTGGACTTAGCACGTTCGAATTCTAAGTCAAAATCCTGAAGTATTACAATCCATTTGGAGTATTTTCCCCCTAGTAATTGGTGTGTAAGAATGTGTTGCATAGGGTTGCAGTTGGAAATCACAGTAGTCTTGCATAAAAGGATATAGTGTCGGAAATGTTGAACAGCTTGGACGGCGGCCAAGGCCATTTTTTCAACATGTAAATACTTGGTTTCGGTAGTCGTGAGACTCCGACTCAAATAATAAATGACATGTTCGTCATGAGAATCATCCTCCTGAACTAGAACCATAGCAATGGTAGATTCTGAGGCTGCGAGATACAGGAAATAATCTCGACTATAATCGGGTGGGAAAAGTAGTGGGGTATGGGTTAAGGTCAGTTTTAAAGCATCAAAATCTTTGTTGGTAGTGGTATCCCATACAAATTCAGAACCTTTCTTGAGCAGTCGAGTAAACCCAAGAGTTAACTCAACATAGTTTGGGATGAAACGACGTAGAAAGTTTGCATTCCCTTGCAAACTTTGTAGCTGGCGAAGTGAGGAAGGAGGAGGGAGATTGAGGATTGCCTCGACCTTCAAAGGATCTACCTTGATCCCTTGACGTGAAACAATAAATCCTAGAAGTCGGCCGGATTCTATACAAAAAACACATTTGTGGGGATTCAAGCATATATGGTAAAACCGACAGCAAAGGAAAATGGCACGGAGGTTTGTTGGATGATCTACACGACGCATGGAATGAGCTGGTAAGTCATCGAGATATGGCTGCACAATGTGATTTATATCATGAAAGGCATAAGACATAGCACGTTGAAAAGTTGCACCGAAATTCTTTAAACCGAAGGGAAGTTTCCGGTAGGCGAAAGTGCCCCAAGGACAAATAAAAGCAGTCTTGTGTTGGTCTGCAGGTACGATATTGATTTGATTATATCCAGAGAAACCATCCATCAGAGAGAAGATTTCACTTCCGGCACAATCGTCGATGATCTGGTCAATGAAGGGGGTAGGAAAATTATCTTTAGGACAAGATTTATTAATGTCTCTATAATCAATGCACACATGGATCATACCTTGTTTCTTTTTAACCAGAACAAGATTGGAAACCCAGTCAGTTAGAGCCATAAGGTAAATAAAGCCAGCTTTGAGAAGTTTCTCAACTTCAAGCTTGATAGCGGCTGCTTTACATGGGTGGATCGGACGAAGTCATTGCCAGACGGGTTTAGCTCTCAGGTATGTCTTAATCTCGTGTACAACAATGTCGGGGTCAATACCCGACATTTCTTCATAGCTCCATGCGAAGACGTCACAAAATTCTTGGAAAAGAGACTTGTAGGTGACAACTTCATCATGGGAACATGAAGCTCCGATATGCACATTTTTGACAACTCCAGGTTTGATGGATATGTCGAGGGGGATGGTGGGTGAGATATTACTTAAGTTCCCTTCGTAGAACATATCATGTGTAGACTTGGGAATGATAGAAATGATGACAATGGTCGACGGGGTCGAGATCCGTTGGTAACTCTCAATGGTGTGTTGTTCCAGGAAGAGGATGGAACGATGATGTCCATTGTCCCAAGGGGTATCTTCCATGGACATAAAAGACATAATCATCTCATCCGTAGGAAAAATGACGCGGAATGGATCCAGAGATAAATCACCAAGAGAGGGGGTAGAAGGGGTTGTCGATTGAATGTCTTGATAAGCGGATTCGACCAGACTCAAAGGCATTTGGTCGCCATAACGAAGATGATCGTCGGGGTTGGGTACTATCCACGGGTTGTAAGACGCAGGGGTTTCTCTAACAAAGGTGGAAATCATATTGATCGTGGTGACAAATGGATGTGGAATATCGGGTGGTGGAATGGGAAAAGTACCCATCAAAGAGGAATATTTAAGAAGACTGACACCAACATTCTCATATCCAAGGGGTGTTTTTGCAATGAAAGGTACATTGCTGGTACGTGCATCGGAGTGAAAGAAGGCCAATTGGTCCATCGTAATTACTTTTCCTTGATGTGGGAAATGTATGACACGAAAAAGAGTGGACACAATTGCATGCATGGAATCGATCCAGCTACGACCAAGTAGAAGGTTGTAATCGAGAGGAGCATCAAAGACCTCCACTTCAACGTTGACCGTTTTGCCTTCTAACGTAATACACAATGAAGGGAGGACACCGTAAGGCTTGAAACCATATCCATTGAAGGCTTTGATTGTGTTGTGGGATTCGGTTAAAGGAGGATAGTCGATGGCTTTCCAACAGGTAATAGATATGACAAACATCGAGGCACCCTCATCAATAATTGTTCTACAAATGTTCTTGTCGGAGACAATAACTTTTATTTGGAATGCGAGTTGAGGGGGTAACCTTGGAATGTGATATTCCAAGTAAAAAATTATTAAATTTGTATCGGTAGGGTCGATTCCACCAATAGATTTCAACAGTGCCTTCCGTTGTATAGGACAACTCTGAAGGACTTCAAGGGATGACATCACGGATGAAGGAACTTAGTAACCTCGATTCGTCTTGGAAAATCCTTAGTGTAGTGATAATAACCATAGATAAGACAAGGGTATCAGGGTTTGCGCTTATCCTTATCGTCAACAGGTTGTGTTTTGGTCTTCTCAGATTGTAGATTATTTTTATCCTCCTTGTTCTTACCCTTCCCTTTTTTGGATTTATTTTTTCCGGTGGGGGTAGATTGAACAGAGTTCACCTCAGAAGTTTTGTCGGTGGGAGGGGTAGGAGATGGAGTATTTTGAAAATTAGAAGCAACAGATTTGGGGTTGTTGCTAGAGGCTTGAAAGGAATGGGGTTGGGCATGGAAAGTGCCAATCACATCGTCAGCTGCATGAGAAGCAGTAGGAGTAGTTGAAGTAGCAGAAGTAGAAGGACGAGGTGCATTAGGGAGTAAGTTGTAAAGAGTACCCATTTGTGAGTAAACGAGGTCGAGGTATTGAGCACGACTGATCGAATGTTCTTCTGTGACAACTCGACCCATGGAGATGTCATGAGTGATGTCATTCATGAATGATTTTGTGAACCACTCTGCCAACAACTGATCGGGAAGTTCGAGTTTGATGAGACGTTGTCTCCATCGCCACTCATGAATGTGATCAGAGATATGAGTGGCTTTGGTTTGTTTGAAAGAACTCAAAATTTCAGTTCCCGTTTAGTAATGGATTGGTAATTGGTAGTGGGTGAGGAAAGGCATAGCGAGGGTGTTGAATTCGGTGAAGAAGCCTTGTGGCAATTCGATATACCAATTCACGGCGGAACTTGTGAGAGTTCGTTGAAAAAGGTGTAAACGAATAGAGTCATCCATCAAAGAGTTGGATGAACACCAAAGCTGAAATGTCATTACATGATTGTTCAGGTCTTCTCCTGGTTTACCATCGAATTTAGGGATGTCATATGGTAGTTTGGCCGGTATCGCGGGCCATTGAGGAGAGTGACGGATCAGATCATTTAAAATTCTTGATAGATCAGGGAGGTCTAGGGTGGCTAAGAAGGGTAACTATCTATTCATGTGTGGGTACTGGTGAATTTGGGGAGGGAGCCCCGTAGGTATACCAGTAGGACCATAAGCAGTTTTCATATAATGTGAAGATCCAGGCAGATTCAGTTGTTGGTGTGGAGGCAGGTAATTTATAGGGTTGTATTGGTTAGGGTTATTCCCTTGAACAAGGGTGTGGGGTTGATCATTCGATCCCCAAATAGGATTGGATGTACCTGGATATGGTTTGCCTATACTAGGGGGTATGAAGGAGCTAGCTTGAGGCTGTTGCCCCCCAGTCGAGTGAGGATTATTTTGGATAAGATAGTTCCAATACTGGGCCAAGGATGGAGGTATATTTTGTCCATAGGGTGGGGTAGGTGGGGGTTTCCCTTCGATCGGGGGTTGCGTCCCGATTGGTATTTGTCCTGAAAAAGGAGATTGGGTTTGGCCTCCTTGGTGAAATTGTCCACTGACAGGAATCTGGTAATTAGGTGTGAAAGACGGGATGGTGCCACTAGGTTCAGTGCCTCCGATAGAAGATGGAAGAGGTCCTCTGAAAGGGGGTCAAGGAAGTGTCGGAATGAAACCAGGAATGATATTGTGCCCAAAAGGAGTGGAAATGCCAGGAGTCCCGGAATGGATTTGTGTAATGTACCTCAAAATCACCATAAAAAAAAAAAATTATTTGTACATTTATCCTTGAAAAGTTTGGAGGTCTCAAGCAAGTAGGCTTTCTGTTATAAAGCTTGAGTCTGAAAATTTTGTTAGAGACCTTACTTTCATTGATTGTCTTTACTATGCAACTTAAACTTCCTGTTCGATGGTACAATAATGTATACTGCCCCTTGACTGTTATTTAAAATCTTGTAAAAATTACCAATATTTTCTTATTTGATGATGTCTATAACACCAACACGGATTTAACTATAACAGGTCTGTTACTTCCATACTTCTAATCGAGAGGAAGATTCTTCAAATCAACACACAACAACTCCTGAAGTCGTGAAAAGTGACCAGCATGTCGAGATTTCGGAGTTCGGGATTTCGCGAGTTCAACAGTCAAATATAAACACACGACCACTCCTGAAATCGCGAGAAGTGACCAGCACTTCGAGATTTCGGAGTTCAGGATTTCGTGAGTACAACAGTCGATCGTCAATAGACAACAATTCCCGAAATCGCGAAAAGTGACCAGCACTTCGGGATTTCGGAGTTCAGGATTTTGCGAATGCAACAGTCTAACATCAATACACAACAATTCCCAAAATCGCGAAAAGTGACCAACACTTCGGGATTTCGGAGTTCGGGATCTCGCGAATACAACAGTCAAACATCAATAAACAATAATTCTTGAAATCGCGAACAGTGTAAGGTGAGATCCGTATTTCGGGATTTCAGAATTCGGGGTTTCGGGGTTTCAAATGTCAAACAACAACACAAAACATTTCCTGAAGTTCTGAAAAGGTAAAGGTGGGACCCGTATTTTTGGGATTTCATAATTCGGGGTTTCGGTGTTTCAAATGTCAACAACAACACAAAACATTTCTTGAAGTTCCGAAAAGGTAAAGGTGGGACCCGTATTTCGAGATTTCGGAATTCGGGGTTTCAGGGTTTCAAATGTCAACAACAACAAAAAACATTTCCCGAAGTTCCGAAAAGGTAAAGGTTGTAGGGAAACACTTCGGGATTTCGGGATTTCAGGTTTCAGGGTTTGCAACTACCAAACAACAATGCACTACAACTCCCGAATTTCGAAAAGTGAAAGCTTCGGGGTTTCAAACGCCAAACATCTAACATAAACAAACTACTGAAAAGATGCGAAAAGGAGAAGGTGGGTCCCGCATTTCGGGGTTTCGGGGTTAAGAACTTCGTTAGTTCAAATGCCCCAAAGCTCTTATGTAACCAACTTCTGAAATGCGAAAAGGGGGAGCTTCGAGGTTTCAGGATTTGGAACTTTGCAAGTTCAGAATCCATACATCAATATACACGAACCTCCGAAAGGCGAAAATAAAGTTGGACTGAGTTTTCCTCATAGAATTCTGAAAGCCTAAGGTCTTAGGAATTTTCCAAACACAGAAGGGTACAAAGGATAAAATTTTTTGTATAAGGTAAATTCTTATAATATTCACTTAGAGCCTCTTTTAATCAATGCATTAAACGTCAATAGTACTGCATCTGTGCATCTATGTAAATACATGATTAAGAATATCATTCCATCAGAGATTGGTCATTATAAAGGATGTTTCGAGGGATCTGAGCTTGGTTTCCTGGGGATGTATCTACAGAGAGGATCTGCCTCAATGTCATTAATCTCCTCCTTTCCGTACTTACTTATAGAAATATAATTACATATTTCCTTCACATATATTCCCCACAATAAACAAAATGGAAAACGTTATAGTTCTAATTTAATCAGATACAATACACCAGATGCAAAAAGGGTCATACAGACAGAGAATGGACATCATTCAAGTTCAGATTTGACATGACATCGAAATAAAAACATAGCCATTCATAATAGAGAGGGGTAGATCAAAATATCTGAATCCAATCCGCAGAAAGACAAAGGGAACAACCACGTTCCTCCCAACCGTAGAACAGGGCAGCCAAAATCACTTGCCGAATTCACCCCCTATCCTGACCATGAATCCATGAGGGCGAACATGGATATTATCCGGTGATTCCCATGAATGACCGGATATTTTCCACATCCTTAGGGACTGGCCATTCCATAATGGCTTTTATATTTTTCGGGTCTACAACAATACCTTCCGAGGAAGTGCCATGTCCTAAATATTGTATTTCGTTTTGATAAAAATCACATTTGTCGAATTTTGCGTATAGTTTGTGTTTTCTTAATGTTTGCAGATCTATTCATAAGTGTTCATCATGTTCCTCCTCCATTTTAGAATAGACCATAATATCGTCGATAAATACTACTACGAACTTGTCTAAGTACTGGATGAAAATGTTGTTCATCAAACACATAAATGTGGCTGGTGCATTAGTGAGTCCGAAAGGTATGACTACAAAATCGTAGTGTTTGTATCTTGTTCGAAAAGATGTTTTGTTTATGTCCTAGTCTTTTATCCTAACTTGATGATATCCGGATCGTAAATCCAATTTTGAGAAGATCTTGGCCCCACCAACTTGATCGAACAGATCATTTATCCTGGGTAAGGGGTATTTGTTCTTAATGGTCACTTTGTTCAGCTGTCTATAATCGATACATAGTCTTAGAGTACCGTCTTTCTTTTTCACAAAGAGGAATGGTGCTCCCCATGGCGAGACACTTGGTCTGATATACTCTTGTCCAACAATTCCTGTAATTGTATTTTTAATTCTGTCATTTCTAGTAGACTCATTCGGTAGGGTGCTTTTGAGATAGGGGCTGATTCGGGTAGTAAGTCTATGGAGAAATCTATTTCTCTCCTAGGAGGTAATTCTGGTATCTCTTCAACAAACATGTCTCTGAATTCACGTAGGACAACAAAGTCTTCTAACTTTGGCTTATCTTCTTTTTCTAATAGATTTGTCACTTGGATGACGTAAACTTGACATCCTTTCCTAATACATTTCTTGAGTTGCATCGCTGAAAATTGTCTGACTGATACATGTTTTGGTATGCCTTGGGCTGTTCTAACAGTGCCAAAATTATCTTTATAGCTAAGTACCTTTGTATAACAATCTAGTACAGTTTTGTGTTGTTCCAACCAATCCATAGCAATAATCATATCATAAGATCCTAGTGGTAGGATGTTCAGATTGGTCCTTATCTTTTGACCATCTAAGCTGAACTCAAGATCATAAATAAAGTTAACTACTTTTCTTTTAGTACTTGTTGCTAGTTGTACAAGCCATGATTTTTCGTGCTTTTGTTTCTTAAGTTTATTCGACTCTACTACATCGGGAGTAATATAACTTAATGTAGCTCCAGGGTCAATTAAAACAGAAATTCGAGTGTCATGGATTTTACCTTCGACTTCTACCACTGAGGACTGGTGGTCAGCTTGTCGACCGGTTGTATTTATCCGATGCAGACTTCTGCCCATGTCACCTACTGTCGAGGCTTCCTACAAATTGTGGACAACAGTGTTGTTTTTTGTAAGTAAACATGGATAGTTCCTCCTTAAATGAGGCTCTCCACACTCCCAACACTTTAATGGTTCACGGGTGTTGTCCCCAAACTTCTTTGTTCCTAGGTTTACCGTTTTACCACTACTCTGCGTATTCGGATGATTGGAGTGAAAATCCTTCCTTGGGAAATGTTTTACTGCATTCCAATAAGGAGTCGGCTGGTATCCCTTCTTCCGCTAGTTTATTCCATCTTTATTCTTATCCTTCCAGGTCTTGGGAAACTCTACCCATTGTTTATACTGATCATAGAACATTCGCGCTTTCTTGAAGGTCTCACTCAAGTATTTGGGGTTGTCAAACTCAATTATGTCCCTGTAGGACTGTGGTAAACAACTTAAGAATCACTGGATTTTTACCTTATCCTCTCGGATGTATGGTACGAACCTTAGTAGTTCCAGAAACTTATTTATAAGGTCCTCCATCATCATTTGTTCGAGTCGTAACTCATAAAACTCTTTCGTCTTCCTTTCATAATAACTTTTGGAAAGGTATTGTTTCTTAAAATACTTCTTAAAGACAGACCATTCCAACTATTTTTCCTTTAGGCCCTTGTCCAATTTCAGGCCTTGCCACCAAATGTTGGCCTTCCCCTTCAGATTGTAGAATGCCATTCTGACCTTCATGTTGCTGGAATAGTTGTAGATTTGGAAGTATTTTTTGATGTCCAACAACCATGCCTCGGCTTCTTCTCCTGTCCTGGATTCTCCATCAAAAGTAGTTGGTTTAATCTTTTTAAAGTCTCCTTCAAGGTGGTCTGTTTGTTTTCTTTTTCTGTCTGGTATGGTTTTGTCTTCAGCTGAAGGGGTCCCTTTAGACGAACTGTCTCCTTTTTTCTGTTTTCGCACCAGAATTCTTGGAGGCCCTTTTGCTGACCTTTTCCTCCTAGTTATCATCTTTTGGACTTTTCTTGGTTACTATACTACGCAACAGTAATTCATTTATCTCTTGCTGTTCCTGCTATGCCTTCTTCAATTTTTCATTGTCGACCTTGAAAACTTGTAGTTCAACAATAAGGTTTCTCATTGTTTCCAACACCTCCATGGGTGAGCTTCCATCACTGTTCTGTCTTGGATCTCTAGGAGGTCCTTGTTGCGGGTTCTTTTCCACCCTGATTTCTGCACCTTCTTGGGCTTCCATTATTCAATACAAAACAGAAAAGCTTTATGTTTGTAATCCACAGGATTTATTAGTTTTTTCATAAATCAAAATGTATACTAGGCAATCAATGTGGCCCTATTCAGGCCCAGTGTTGCAACTTTTGCTTTGATACCATATGTAATGTACCTCAAAATCACCATAAAAAATAAATAAATTATTTGTACATTTATCCTTGAAAAGTTTCGAGGTCTCAAGCAAGTAGGCTTTTTGTTATAAAGCTTGAGTCTGAAATTTTTGTTAGAGACCTTACTATCGTTGATTGTCTTTACTATGCAACTTAAACTTCTTGTTCGATGGTACAATAATGTATACTCCCCCTTCACTGTTATTTAAAATCTTGTAAAAATTACCAATATTTTCTTATTTGATGATGTCTATAACACCTGCACGGATTTAACTATAATAGGTCTGTTACTTCCATACTTCTAATTGAGAGGAATATTCTTCAAATCAACACACAACAACTCCCAAAGTCATGAAAAGTGACCAGCATGTCGGGATTTCGCGAGTTCAACAGTAAAAAATAAACACACGACCACTCTCGAAATCGTGAGAAGTGACCAGCACTTCAGGATTTCGGAGTTCAGGATTTCGTGAGTACAACAATCGATCGTCAATACACAACAATTCCCGAAATCGTGAAAAGTGACCAACACTTCGAGATTTCAGAGTTCAGGATTTTGCGAATGCAACAGTCGAACATCAATACACACAAATTCCCAAAATCGCGAAAAGTGACCAACACTTTGGGATTTCGGAGTTTAGGATCTCGCAAATACAACAGTCGAACATCAATACACAATAATTCTCGAAATCGCAAACAGTGTGAGGTGAGATCTGTATTTCGGGATTTTGGAATTCGGGGTTTCAGGGTTTCAAATGTCAAACAACAACACAAAATATTTCCCGAAGTTCCGAAAAGGTAAAGGTGGGACCTGTATTTTTGGGATTTCAGAATTCAGGGTTTCAAATGTCAACAACAACACAAAACATTTCCTGAAGTTCCGAAAAGGTAAAGGTGGGACTCGAATTTTGGGATTTCAGAATTCAGGGTTTCAGGGTTTCAAATGTCAACAAAAACACAAAACATTTCCCGAAGTTCTGAAAAGGTAAAGGTTGTAGGGAAACACTTCGGGATTTCAGAATTCGGGGTTTCAGGGTTTGCAACTACCAAACAACAACGCACTACAACTCCTGAATTCCGAAAAGTGAAAGCTTCGGGGTTTCAAACGCCAAACATATAACATAAACAAACTACCAAAAAGATGCGAAAAGGAGAAGGTGGGTCCCGCATTTCAGGGTTTCGGGGTTCAGAACTTCATGAGTTCAAATGCCCAAAACCTCTTATGTAACCAACTTATGAAATGCGAAAAGGGGGAGCTTCGGGGTTTCGGGATTCAGAACTTTGCGAGTTTAGAATCCATACATCAATATACACAAATCTCTGAATGGTGAAAAGAAAGTTGGACTGAGTTTTCCTCAGAGAATTTTGAAAGCCTAAGGTCTTAGGAATTTTCCATGCACAGAAGGGTACAAAGGATAAAATTTTCTGTATAAGGTAAATTCTTATAATATTCACTTAGAGCCTCTTTTAATCAATGCATTAAACGTCAATAGTACTGGATCTGTGCATCTATGTAAATACATGATTAAGAATATCATTCCATCAGAGATTGGTCATTATAAAGGATGTTCCGAGGGATCTGAGCTTGGTTTCCTGGGGATGTATCTACAGAGAGGATCTTCCTCAATGTCATTAATATCCTCCTTTCCGTACTTACTTATAGAAATATAATTACATATTTCCTTCACATATATTCCCCACAATAAACAAAATGGAAAATGTTACAGTTCTAATTTAATCAGATACAATACACCAGATGCAAAAAGGGTCATACAGACAGAGAATGAACATCACTCCAGTTTGGATTTAACATGACATCAAAATAAAAACATAGCCATTCATAATAGAGAGGGGTAGCTCAACATATCTGAATCCAATCTGCAGAAAGACAAAGGGAACAACCACATTCCTCTCAACTGTAGAATAGGGCAGCCAAAATCACTTGCCCAATTCACCCCCTAGCCTGACCATGAATCCATGAAGGTGAACTTCCAAACTCCTCCTCGGCTATGTCCTTCAATTCCAACAGTTATCCTCTTGCCTCACACTTACTCAACAGTGCTCATAACAACAAGGCAATTTTGTTTCAACAATCTCTTCTTGCCTCACACTCAATCCGCAGTGTTCATAACAGCAAGAGAGCTCAAGAATCCTTTCCCAACATACTTGGTAGTGTCATGCCTCCTCGCATATGCTATATATATATTTTCTTGCCTAGGTCTTTTCCCTCCTTTGGGGATTTTCGTAGATTTCTTAATCCCTGATTTTTAGGGGCTGCCAATGGCCAAATCTCTGATTTTCCACTTGTAATCATCAGCCTATAGGTAGTTCCAATTTGTTCCCCACTCATGGAGTCATGGTCAACTGATTTTTAACATGGCTGTTCCATTTGTCTTCCTGCAGTTAATATAAAATGTTATGTTGTGATACAAGTTTCATAGTCAAATAGTTAGTTGATTCCAAACAGAACTCTGCCCAACATTCACAATAATTAAATACAATTATTAAATTCGAAATTCGAAATTGCCATAAATGGAAAAAAATTTCTAGATTCGAATTTGCCTAAAATGGAAATAAATTTCCAGCACACAAAATAAGAAATATTTTATTTTTGGGGGATGTCACATCCTTTCCCCCTTCAGTAAAACACTGTCCTTAGTGTTCTTTCCTTTCTTGGAATAGGATTGGATGAGATTTCCGCAAATCTCCCTCCAATTCCCAAGTGGCCTCCTTAGGGCTAAAGTGCTTCCATTGCACCTTTACCTGAGTGACGGCTCTATTCCGAAGTGTTATTTCTCTTCGGTACAGAATGCGCAGGGGTTCAATCTGGAACTTTCCCTCGGGTTCCACCTGCACCAAGTTCTAATCAATCATATGAGTGGGGTCATGAATATACTTTTTCAACAAAGAAACATGAAATACATTATGAATTCTTAGATTAGCTGGAAATTGAAGCTTATATGCTATGGGTCCAATTCAAGCTAGTATCTCGAAGGGCCCACAAAACCTGGGTGCCATCTTGGCACAGTTCCCCAACTTCAGCGAGCTTTTTCGGGCTTTGACTTTCAAAAAAAACATGGTGTCCCACTTGAAATTCCAAGTGTCTTCTTTTGTGATCCACATAGCTCTTATGTCTGTCCTGTGCTTCTTTCAAGTTCTGTTGTACTTTCTTTACCATGTTCTCCATTTCTTGGAGCATATCTGGTCCAACCATGAGTCTGTCATCCGGGTTATCCCAGCTAATTGGAGTTGTACACCTTCTGTCGTACAATATTTCGAAAGGGCTCAACTTAGCCGAAGTTTGGTGCCCATTGTTATATGCAAATTCTACCAAGTGTAGGTAGTCTTCCCACTTGTTCAGCATTGTTCTTACATACATGCGGAGCATATCCTCTATGATTTGATTTGTCCTTTCGGTCTGTCCATTCGTTTGTGGATGATAACTCGTATTGAAATTCAAATTAGTGTTTATCCCTGCAAACAATTCCTTCCAAAAAGCGGATGTGAATTTTACGTCTCTATCTGAAATCACCATTTTAGGAATACCATGCAGTCTAAAAATTTCTTTCATGAATATTTCAGCAATGTTAATAGCTTTAAAAGTAGACTTTACAGGAATAAAGTGTGCAGACTTGCTGAGTTTATCGATTACAACCATGATTGAATCATTCTGTTTCTGAGTTTTAGGCAAACCTATTATAAAGTCTAGCGATATGGCCTCCCATTTCCATTCTGGTACTGGTAATGGATGTAATAGGCCGGATGGATGCTGGTGTTCGGCCTTAACCTGTTGACAATCTTGGCACCTAGCCAAGTACTCCACTGTTTTTCCCTTCATATTAGGCCAGTAAAATAGTTTTCCGAGTGCTGTTATTGTTTTCTGGTAACCTGGATGGCCAGAGTATGGTTTCTTATGCACTTCATCTAAAATAGTTAATTTTAGCTCTGTTGAATCTGGTATGTAAAGTCTGTTTTTAAATCTTAATAGTCCCTTCTTGTCGATACTTATATCTATTTTATCTGAGTTTGTGATACTATTTTGAAATTCTGCCATTATCTTAGTGTAATTTCCATCGTTGATGCCTGCCGTCCTTATTCTTTGTTCCAGATTACTTTCTGCCCTGCTGATGTTTATCTCATATAACCCATGAATTCTGCGGCTTAAAGCATCTGCTACTTTATTTTCCTTACCCTTGATATGTCTGACCTCGAAGTCGAATTCACTCAAGAAGGCTAGCCACCTTGCCTGTCTTGCATTAAGGTCTGGTTGGTTAAACAGATATTTCACTCCGCTATTATTCATCAATAGTAGAAATTTTCTGCCCATTATATAGTGTCTCCACATTTTTAAGGCATGTATTACTGCTGCCAATTCTAAGTCATGGGTGACGTAATTTTGCTCGTGTTCCTTTAATTTCAGGGACTCATAACATATCACGTGCCCTTCCTGAGTTAGAACACCACCTAGTCCTTCTTTACTTGCATCAACGCATACTGTGAAGTCTTTATTTGGGTCTGCTACCTTCAATATGGGCGCCGATGTCAATAATTATTTTAGCTTGTTAAAAATATCTTGACACTTTTGCGACCAGTTAAACTTGGTCCCTTTCTTTTGTAGTGACGTGATAGGGTAGGCTATCTTGGAAAACCCTTCTATAAATCTGCGATAATATCTAGTGATTCCCATGAATGATCGGATATTTTCCACATCCTTAGGCACTGGCCATTCCATAATGGATTTTATCTTTTCCGGGTCTACGACAATACCTTCCGAGGAAGTGCCATGTCCTAAATATCATATTTCATTTTGACAAAAATCACATTTGTCGAATTTTGCGTATAGTTTGTGTTTTCTTAATGTTTGCAAAACTATTCGTAAGTGTTCATCATGTTCCTCCTCCGTTTTAGAATAGACCAAAATATCGTCAATAAATACTACTACGAACTTGTCTAAGTACTGGCTGAAAATGTTGTTCATCAAGCACATAAATGTGGCTGGTGCATTAGTGAGTCCGAAAGGTATGACTGCAAACTCGTAGTGTATGTATCTTATTCGAAAAGTTGTTTTGTTTATGTATTGGTCTTTTATCCTAACTTGATTATATCCAGATCGTAAATCCAATTTTGAGAAGATCTTGGCCCCACCAACTTGATCAAACAGATCATTTATCCTGGGTAAGGGGTATTTGTTCTTAATGGTCACTTTGTTCAGCTGTCTATAATCGATACATAGTCTTAGAGTACCGTCTTTCTTTTTCACAAAGAGGACTGGTGCTCCCCATGGCGAGACACTTGGTCTGATATACTCTTGTCCAACAATTCCTGTAATTGTATTTTTAATTCTGTCATTTCTGGTAGACTCATTCGGTAGGGTGCTTTTGAGATAGGGGCTGATTTGGGTAGTAAGTCTATGGAGAAATCTATTTCTCTCCTAGGAGGTAATTCTGGTATCTCTTCAACAAACATGTCTCTGAATTCACGTAGGACAACAAAGTCTTCTAACTTGGGCTTATATTCTTTTTCTAATAGATTCGTCACTTGGATGGCGTAAACTTGACATCATTTCCTAATACATTTCTTGAGTTGCATCGCCGAAACTTGTCTGACTGATACAGGTTTTGGTATGCCTTGGGCTATTCTAACAGTGCCAAAATTATGTTTATAGCTAAGTACCTTTGTATAACAATCTAGTACTGCTTTGTGTTGTTCCAACCAATCCATCCCAATAATCATATCATAAGATCCTAGTTGTAGGATGTTCATATTGGTCCTTATCTTTTGACCATCTAAGCCAAACTCAAGATCAGAAATAAAGTTAACTACTTTTCTTTTAGTACCTGTTGCTAGTTGTACAAGCAAAGATTTTTCATTCTTTTGTTTCCTAAGTTTATTCGACTCTACTACATCGGGAGTAATATAACTTAATGTAGCTCCAGGGTCAATTAAAACAGACATTCGAGTGTCATGGATTATACCTTCGACTTCTACCACTGAGGATTGGTGGTCAGCTTGTCGACCATCTATGGCTGTATTTATCCGATGCAGACTTATGCCCATGTCACCTATTGTCGAGGCTTCCTGCAAATTGTGGACATCAGTGTTGTTTGTTGTAAGTAAATGTGGACAGTTCCTCCTTAGATGAGCCTCTCCACACTCCCAACACTTTAATGGTTCGCGAGAGTTGTCCCCAAACTTCTTCGTTCCCAGGTTTATCGGTTTACCGCTACTCTGCGTATTCAGATGATTAGAGTGAAAATCCTTCCTTGGGAAACTTTTCGCTGCATTCCGATAAGGAGCCTGCTGGTATCCCTTCTTCCGTTGGTTTATTCCATCTTGCTTCTTATCCTTCCAGGTATTGGGAAACTCTACCCGTTGTTTATATTGATCATAGCACATTCGTGCTTTCTTGAAGGTCTCACTCAAGGATTTGGGGTTGTTAAACTCAATTCTGTCCCTGTAGGACTGTGGTAAACAGCTTAAGAATCGTTGGATTTTTACCTTATCCTCCTGGATGTATGGTACGAACCTTAGTAGTTCCATAAATTTATTTATAAGGTCCTCTATCGTCATTTGTCCAAGTCGTAACTCATAAAACAATTTCATCTTCCTTTCATAATAACTTTCGGAAAGGTATTGTTTCTTAAAATACTTCTTAAAGGCAGACCATTCCAACTGTTTTTCCTTTAGGCCCTTGGCCAATTTCAGGTCCTGCCACCAAATGCTGGCCTTCCCCTTCAGATTGTAGATGGCCATTCTGACCTTCATGTTGCTGGAATAGTTGTAGATTTGGAAGTATTTTTTGATGTCCAACAACCATGCCTCGACTTCTTCTCCTGTCCTGGATTCTCCATCAAAATTAGTTGGTTTAATCTTTTTAAATTCTCCTTCAAGGTGGTCTGTTTGTTTTCGTTTTCTGTCTGGTATGGTTTTGTCTTCAGCTAAAGGTGTCCCTTCAGAGAAGCTATCTCCTTTTTCTGTTTTCGCACTAGAATTCTTGGAGGCCCTTTTGCTGACCTCTTTCTCTTGGTTATCATCTTTTGGACTTTTCTTGGTTACTATACTACGCAGCAGGACTTCATTTATCTCTTGTTGTTCCTGCTGTGCCTTCTTCAATTTTTCATTGTCGGCCTTGAAAACTTGTAGTTCAACAATAAGGTTTCTCATTGTTTCCAACACCTCCGTGGGTGAGCTTCCATCACTGTTTTGTCTTGGATCTCTAGGAGGTCCTTGTTGTAGGTTCTTTTCCACCCTAATTTCTTCACCTTCTTGGGCTGCCATTATTCAATACAAAACAAAAAAGCTTTCTATTTGTAATCCACAAGATTTATTAGTTTTTTCATAAATCAGAATGTATACTAGCAATCAATGTGGCCCTGTTCAGGACCAGTGTTGCAACTTTTGCTCTGATACCATATGTAATGTACCTCAAAATCACCATAAAAAAAATAAATTATTTGTACATTTATCCTTGAAAATTTTCGAGGTCTCAAGCAAGTAGGCTTTCTGTTATAAAGCTTGAGTCTGAAAGTTTTGTTAGAGACCTTACTGTCATTGATTTTCTTTACTATGTAACTTAAACTTCATGTTCGATGGTACAATAATGTATACTCCCCCTTCACTGCTATTTAAAATCTTGTAAAAATTACCAATATTTTCTTATTTGATGATGTCTATAACACCAGCACAGATTTAACTATAACAGGTCTGTTACTTCCATACTTCTAATTGAGAGGAAGATTCTTCAAATCAACACACAACAACTCCCGAAGTCACGAAAAGTGACCAGCATGTCGGGATTTCGGAGTTCGGGATTTCATGAGTTCAACAGTCAAATATAAACACACGACAACTCCTGAAATCGTGAGAAGTGACCAGCACTTCGGGATTTCGGAGTTCGGGATTTCGTGAGTACAACAATCAATCGTCAATACACAACAATTCCTGAAATCGTGAAAAGTGACCAACACTTCGGGATTTCAGAGTTCGAGATTTTGCGAATGCAACAGTCGAACATCAATACACAACAATTCCTGAAATCATGAAAAGTGACCAACACTTCGGGATTTCGGAGTTCAGGAACTCACGAATACAACAGTCAAACATCAATACACAATAATTCCCGAAATCGCAAACAGTGTAAGGTGAGATCTGTATTTCGAGATTTTGAAATTCAGGGTTTCGGGGTTTTAAATGTCAAACAACAGCACAAAACATTTCCCAAAGTTCTGAAAAGGTAAAGGTGGGACCTGTATTTTCGAGATTTCAGAATTTGGGGTTTCGAGGTTTCAAATGTCAACAACAACACAAAAAATTTCCCGAAGTTCCGAAAAGGTAAAGGTGGGACCCGTATTTCAGGATTTCAGAATTTGGGGTTTCATGGTTTCAAATGTCAAAAACAACACAAAACATTTCCTGAAGTTCTGAAATGGTAAAGGTTGTAGGGCAACACTTCCGGATTTTGGGATTCGGGGTTTCGGGGTTTGCAACTACCAAACAACAATGCACTACAACTCCCGAATTCCGAAAAGTGAAAGCTTCGGGGTTTCAAACGCCAAACATCTAACATAAACAAACTACCGAAAAGATGCGAAAAGGAGAAGGTGGGTATCACATTTCGGGGTTTTGGGGTTCAGAACTTTGTGAGTTCAAATGCCCCAAAACTCTTATGTAACCAACTTCTGAAATGCGAAAAGCGGGAGCTTCGTGGTTTCGGGATTCGGAACTTTGTGAGTTCAAAATCCATACATCAATATACACAAACCTCCGAAAGGCGAAAAGAAAGTTGGACTGAGTTTTCCTCAGAGAATTTTGAAAGCCTAAGGTCTTAGGAATTTTCCACGCACAGAAGGGTACAAAGGATAAATTTTTTTGTATAAGGTAAATTCTTATAATATTCACTTAGAGCCTCTTTTAATCAATGCATTAAATGTCAACAGTACTGGATCTATGCATCTATGTAAATACATGATTAAGAATATCATTCCATCATAGATTGGTCATTATAAAGGATGTTCCGAGGGATCTGAGCTTGGTTTCCTGGGTATGTATCTACAGAGAGGATCTGCCTCAATGTCATTAATCTCCTCCTTTCCGTACTTACTTATAGAAATATAATTACAGATTTCCTTCACATATATTCCCCACAATAAAAAAAATGGAAAAAGTTACAGTTCTAATTTAATCAGATACAATACACCAGATGCAAAAAGGGTCATACAGACAAAGAATGAACATCATTCCAGTTCGGATTTAACATGACATCGAAATAAAAACATAGCCATTCATAATAGAGAGGGGTATATTAACATATTTGAATCCAATCTGCAAAAAGACAAAGGGAACAACCACGTTCCTCCCAACCGTAGAACAGGGAAGCCAAAATCACTTGCCCGATTCACCCCCTTGCCTGACCATGAATCCATGAGGGAAAACTTGGAAACTCCTCCTCATCTATGTCCTTCAATTCCAACAGTTATCCTCTTGCCTCATACTTACTCAACAGTGCTCATAACAACAAGGCGATTCTGTTTCAACAAGCTCCTCTTGCCTCACACTCAATCCGCAGTGTTCATAACAGCAAGAGAGCTCAGGAATCCTTTCCCAGCATACTTGGCAGTGTCCTACCTCCTCACATATGCTATATATATATATATATATATATATTCTTGCCCAGGTCTTTTCCCTCCTTTGGGGATTTTCGTAGCTTTCTTAATCCCTGATTTTCAGGGGCTTCTAGTGGCCAAATCTCTGATTTGCCACTTGTAATAATCAACCCATAGGCAATTCCAACTTTTTCCCCACTCATGGAGTCATGGTTAGCTAATTTTTAACATGGCTGTTCCATTTGTCCTCCTGTAGTTAATATAAAATGTTATGTTGTGATACAAGTGTCATATTCAAATAGTTATTTGAGTCCAAATAGAACTCTGCCCAACAGTCACAATAATTAAATACAATTATTAAATTCAAAATTCAGAATTGCCATAAATGGAAAAAAAATTCCAGATTCGAATTTGCCTAAAACGGAAATAAATTTCTAGCACACAAAATAAGAAATATTTTATTTTTGTGGGATGTCACAATTTGTGTAGGAGTGAGAATAGAAGCATTCAACGCATGATATCTGGGGGGAAGTGTTGGGGTGAATCTAGGCGAAAGAAGCATGCCAATGGGAGCTTGGCTAGCCACTGTAATCTCGGTGTGAGGATGCATAGTATCTGGGACCATTGTGTAATGGATCGTTTGTAGGGGGATAGTCAAGATGTGGTCGGTTGGCAGAGCGTCTGAACCAGGAAAATAATAGGCATTAGTAAAAGGTATTGCGTCTGGATCGGATGTTTTGGGCAGCTCAGGTGTGACAGTGATCAATGCCTGCTCCTGAGCCAAAGAGATCTCGTCTAAAAATGCCAGTAGTCCAAAAAGGATATTGACCCTCTGGTCCTCTGAAAGGTCCAGTTGGTAATCCAGAAGAATCAACAACTATTTCTCTGGAAGAATTCACTCGAACAATATGTATCACAGAGTCGGGAGGAAGTCAGAAGTCCTCTCGAGAATTGGTAATTCAGAACCAATCTAATGAGTTAGTTCTTTCCACTTGTGGAGTGGCAACGTCTTGGACTTCACTCTGTTGAGGAGAGCCCTCTGGTGAGTTGGTAGGCAAGGGTTGAGAACCTTCCAGATCTTCTGGGGGTAGGCCTTGCATTCTATGTGAACGACATGGAGGGTCAATTGTGATCAAGTTAAAATCTTACGAAAGAAATTCTATGGCCAACTTGGGTAAACAAACAACACGCGCTAGTAAAATCTAGGAATCAAAACCAAGCAAACAAGACTTTCCAATTCCGAAGTCACTAGTTGGTGATGAAATCCAACGTCGCGACGATGAGACAAGAAGGGGTTGGGCTAGGGTGGAAAAGTTACGTTGACGACCTGCTTAACGGACTTACACCCTGGTGCAAGCTCCCGCACATAATCGTGGGTATACCCTCCAAGGATCCCGAGTGAGTCTGGCCAACGTCGATTCCAAGTACCGTGAAGACTTACCCCTCCACAGTCACCTTGTGTAAAACCCTAAGAAGATAGGCTACTAAGGTTACCACAAACAACAATGATTCCTAGGGAAACAATCGACAGTCTGATCCACACACAAGGGCAGGGTATCTAGCCCGAAATCAACTTGAGAGGCTTCCACTCATCATTGTGGGTATACCTTCAAGTGACCCCCGTAATACGTGAAATCTCTACACCGAGATCAACAAAGCAGTGTGAGTAACTCTGTCAATCTCAATGTGACCTCAGGTTTGACCCTTGTGTGAGAAGGGCTTCCCAGGACAAAATGATGCAAATGGAATTTGACACTCCTTATCACAAGATACTATTGTGTGTTTTGTGCTTTGGAGAGTGTGTCTCACTACCTATTCCAAAGCTCTAGCCTAGCTAATGTTGGTGCAAAAGATCCCTAGAAAAAGTTACTAGTTGAATTTAAAAAATTCCACAATATTATTAAAGGTTGTTGTTATTCAAGAGGGAGGCGGAAATGAAACCGGTGTTATGTAAGACTTAGACCCATCTTTGCGTAAATAGAAATGAATGATACAAACTTTCGTTTGATGAATTCTATCTACAACAAGGAGAAAAGAGTTTTTCTGGAACAATGCAAATTACGATGTACAATTCTCTTTTCAGATGTAGTACCAAACAATCATGGATAACGTAAATTCGTTATTTGTTCTCTTTCAATGCCAATATTTTCTGAATGATTACTTAAAAGAACAAGACTTTTAAAAAAAAAATTAGAAGCCAAAAATAGGGATGGAGCTAAGAAAAGGTAAGCAACCAAAGAAAAAGCAATACTCAATAAACACCCAAATCAAATCTTTCAATGGAGATAAAAATAAAAATCAACAAGAAAAAGTTTCTTGAAATGTATACGGACAAAGAACTTTTCTAAGCAACAAACAATCTAAAGAAATAATAATCCAACTTTTAAACCGATCAAAGACTTTTGACCAAACAAGCACTCGGATCTCAGAATATGAGATTATACCCTCGTTGGTAAAAGGTTGAGAAGTAAAAACAGGGAAAAAGATTAAGAAGAGTTTTTGATCTCCAAAAACTAATCGACCGCAAGATTTGAAGTCAAGAAACAGTCAAACACTGGCAAAAGAAGTTCTTCCCAGATGAACAAACAAATATGGGCATCAAAAAAGACAAGAAGACCTGATCCAAAACTTTTATAAATGGGTTCACAGCCTAGTAGTGGAGTACAATGCAAGAATGAGGCATTCTTGCAGTCTGGACACTGGCAGGGTGCTAGGATGTCGCACTGGAATGAACAATGGGGTGTGAAAATGAAAGGTTCTCGCAGGCTGCAGAGAGGTACAGTGCGAGAAGGTTTGTAAATTATGAAAATTTGGAAAAGGGACAAAATTTTTTTAGTGAACTTCTAGGTCCAGAGAGTCTATAAGGGTCTCCTACAGACTCAGAGACTGGTTGGCAATGAAATAGGTAGACCAAGAGAAAATGGCTAAAAAAAGACAATAAAACTGAGTTGTATCCCTAGTGGAGTCACCAATTTTGTTACAGGATAAATCAGTATATGCGAACACTAATAGATCTCCCTAGATCCACCTGGATCTAGAACAAAACAAGACAGGACATGACTCTTTCTCTAAGTTGCAGTCATTGAATCTACTACCAATAAGGAATGAGTGACATACCTTTATATCACTTACTTAGGTATCTGTTGTTCCTACTTCACTCCAGTTCTCTTGTGAGATCAGGTCCAAGACAACACAAACCAACCAAAGTGAAGATAGAAAAGTATATTCAATGTCAACCTATGCATATGATCAAGGCGTTATGCAATAAAATAAGAGTGATTTTATGGGGAAGGGACATGTCGTTGTATTATATTAAATGAAAGTAGAAGATACAACCAGATCACCTTGATGTCGCAAGCTTCCTTTCAGTGGTCCTTGGTTCCAACACACACACTTTCTCTACACTTGCATGAAGAAGATCCAGTACAACTTGATATACATATAGAGCCTTCAAGCTTCAATCCAAACAGGGTTCTTCACACAATTCTTTCATCAATTCTCCATTCAATCTTGCTTAACCTCTTCCTTGAGAAACCCTTCATTATATATGAGAAGGAGAGATGGTTAAAGGGATGAGGATGATCCCACTAAATCTGAGAAGTCAGTGGGATGCCAACCATGCAAATGCCAACTCATTTTATAAAAGATACTCTTCTAGAACCTTCGTAACTTCCTATTCCTTTTAATATTCAAAACATGTTCGCACCCTACCTATAGAGAAGACTGTGAACACCTCGTAGGCTAGGTATAGGGTTTCCTGCAAGAATCAAGATTCTCACACCCTACAACATAGTCAACCTGCGAACTCATATTAAAAATATGTTTTGTGGAAGAAGACAACAATCACTTTTCTTAGAAAAAAAGTCCTTATGAGAGCCTGAACACATAACTATAGAGACATCACCAGAGTGACCAAAATAATGTGTAACAGTGGGTTGTTAGGCCCGTGATTAATTATCTGGGTGAGAGAATTGTTGGGAATTGATTTCCTGAAGGTGCTAAACTACAGTTACAGTGCTCAGAGACTTCCTATCCGGTCTATTGTTGAAGCCCAGAAAGGAAGTGGGGCAGACGAAGGAATGTTGAGAAGAGAAGGGGCACACTTCCTGGGGTGGGACATGCATGTGGGGAATGAGGGACTGTAGGTTTTTAGTTTGAGTTGGCACCTAAGATGAAGTCTTTCCTGTTGTCTATGAGCCTTTAGCCTGGTTAGGAATCCCTTTACCCGGGTCGAGTTTAGTCCCATCTCGAGGGTGACTCACTGTTGAGAGTGATGAACAGTGTGGTCTAAGGCTGGGAGGTTCGTGGAAGGTCTGCACACATGTGGTGACATTCTTACCAAGATAAGTGCCAATTGTGTGATAAATTTACATGCTACATTGTTATTTACATGTGTATTTTTATGGGTTTATCTTATGTGTGGTTATGACTGATTGTATATTTATGGGTATTTCCTGTATATGCTGCATGTATATGTTTACTTTTATTTTAGTGTGAATCTGTGTATTTACACATGTATTTGTATGTTTATGTTTTATATATAATGCTTCCGCAAGAGTTCTGTGTGTGTATACTTTAATTGCATGCAGTTTGAAAAATTTATGTGGCATAGCTCAGTTGGTTACTAGGTATGTTACAGTATGTTCCGCAGAGAGAACAATAAGAGTTCTTTGGCGTAGCATGGCCTGACATGGATGGTCGGGGACATTACATATTATATTATTATTTCTAAAAGTATAAAGTATGGATAATTATTTTATCCTAAGTTCCAAAGTTGGGGACAAGTGGGCCAAAGTAGCTCCCAACATGACAAGTGTCAAGTTGGGGACATGCATACATATTGTTTGGACTTAGTTCATTTTCCTATCATTCCTTCCATGAAGAGTCATCCATTCAGCCATACCATGAAATTTCACTCACGCAGTCAGTTATCCTCCATACTTTCATGTCATTGTATATGAACCTATATCCATAGCCATATTGTTTTGTGTAGCTAGGTAGCTTGGGAGATGGACTAAAGAAGTGAGTTGTCAAGCCCATGGGATACTGAAGAGGTAGGTTGTCAGGCTCGTGAGAAATTTCTCTCTGGGTGAGAGAATTTTTGGGAATTGATTTCCTGAAGGTGCTAAAATACATCTACAGGGCTCTGAGACTTCTTGTCTGACCTATTGTTGAAGCCCATAAAGGAAGTGGGGAAGCCAAAGGACTATTGAGCATAGAAGTGGCACACTTCCTGGGGTGGGACAGGAATGTGGGGAATGAGGGACTGCAGGCTATTAGTTTGATTTGATACCTATGACAGAGTCTTTCCTATTATCTATGATCCATTAGCCTGGTTGGAATCCCTTTACCCGGGTGGAGTTTAGTCCTAGCTCGGGGGTGACCCACTGCTGAGAGTGATGAGAAGTGTGGTTTAAGGCTGGAAGGTTCGTGGAAGGTCTGCACGCAGTTGGTGATATTATTACCAAGATAAGTGTCAACTGTGTGATAAATTACATGCTGCATAATTATTTACATGTTTATTTTATGGATTTATCCTGTGTATGGTTTATAACTGTGTTTATATTTATGGGTATTGCCTGCATATGTTGCATGTATATGTTTACTGTCATTTCTATATGAATCTGTGTATTTACAATATGTATTTGTCTGTCTACAT
>ML803200.1:292778-325717 GCA_009831015.1 Picea engelmannii | reverse complement strand
GGCCAAATTTCAGTTTGTAGAGCATCCATGGTAAAAAGTAACAACAATTGGGAGGAATTGGGAAAAATCCACAATTTATGTTGTTAAATTCATAGGAAAATTGAGAAATTCGGCCAAGTGGTGAGATATTATTGATTTAATATCTGTTCTAACAAATTTGGACCTAGAATTGGTCGAATTTGAATTTACAGTGAAGCCATGACAGATGGAGCGAAATAAGTTGATTAAAATTCTCAATTCGTGAATTGAGTTTGGGAAAAATTCGTTCCAGAAATGTCAGCCCACAATGATTTTTTGTTGCATAGGTTGAACTGGTGTTATCGAGGTGAAATTGAACAAATTTCATAAGTTTTAGAATGTCTATGGTAGAAATTGGGAAAAATTTAAGAAAAGCCCCAATTTTTGTAGCGGAATCCATGAGGAATTGATGTGCATAAAAATGAATGTGCGCAGGTAGGCGCACTAAAAATGCATGATGCACAGTAAAAATCTTGTGATATATAAAAATCGGGTGTCGCGCGGAAAAATATTGGTGTGCTGGTGCACACACTAAATTTTGGCACTGCACGGAAAAATGTTGGTGTGTTGGTCAACGCGCTAAATTTTGGCACCACGCGGAAAAATGTTGGCGTGCTGGTCAGTGCGCTAAATTTTGGCGCCATGCGAAAAAATGTTGGTGTGCGAGAGCGTGCACTAAATTTTGGTGTTGCGCATAAAAATGTTGGTGTGCGAGTGTGCACACTAAATTTAGCATTGTGCGGTGTGCAAACTCATAATAATGGCATGCGTGGTGTGCACAGTATTGGCAGAGTGTAGAGGATTTTGGTTGCTGCACGCGCAATATGAGTATATGTTGTCACGCGACATTTTATTTAATGGTGTGCACAGAGTATTGGTGCGTGGTGGGGGCGTTATAAACTTTGGCATGGTGCAACATGTAAGTGAAATGGATGTGGAATATCAACGCACGATACAAAAATTGTGCACAACAGGTATTAGTACCAGAACCAAAACTACGCGTGGTGGATATTGGCGCGCGACACAAAAGTAGTGCGTGACAATTATTGGTGCAACAAGGAAGTGATGCGTGGTAGTTATGGATGCATGAAGCATGAATTACCTCTTGTTTTTGTTGTGCATGCTATATATGGGTGTACAGGTTGAAATTTGTGTGTCTGAAGTTGTTTGGAGGGTGAACAATAGTAGAAAACCAACTATTTTCTGTGATGTTTTATACTGTTTGAACGCCATTTTTTTGAAACGCGTTTTTGAGGCACTTAAGATCTTTTTTAGCTACTCAAAAACCACTAGAAAAAAATGTACCAAGGTACACTATGTCTTTTCATCTCAAATAAAAAATCTCGGAGAGATATTTCTAATGGTGTAAATCGTTCGTCAAACAGAGCTTTTATGAGAAAGTTACAACACAAACAGTGGAGGGTAAATTTTAAGACCCGACTAACTTCAAAGATCCATAACTTTCTGCTCCAGAATCAAATTGAGGCAAGGGAGAAGTCAATGGAAATATATTGAGCCCTAAAAGATAGTCCTAGACCCGAATTAAATTTCTGAGCATGTTAAAAATGTTTAATATGGAAAGAAGGTACCTGTAGCATTCCAGACCAAAAACATGAATTGGCCTAGAACTTCAGCAGGCTGTAATTAGCAACCCAGAACCCAGAAAGAGGTGAAACTTATACAGAGTGTCCATAATATGTATATTAAGAAACCCAATTGAGATCCTATGAAAAATCCAATGGTGTAGGTGCAAAAATTCATAATTAATGGGAAATTTGAAGTGTGAACATAAAAATTAATGGGAAATTTTCAAATAGCCATAACTTTCTGCTCAAGATTTAGAATTGAGCATGGGAGTAGGAATTGGAAAGGTATCGTACAATAGAATATAAATATTCACCCATTAAATTTATCTGGACATTCAATTTTCCAGGAAATCAGAAGAAGGAATTCTAAGATATTATTGAACCAGAATGGTTCATATTTTCATGAAATTGTTGAAACAATTAGCCCGAGAAAGTTTTTTTGGCTGCACATTTTGCAGAGTTAACAACAAATAGATCAGATTAGGATCAACACAGAGTCTAGAGGAATGAAATATGAACATGGGACTTACATCGAGGAAGATGAGATCAGATGGATGGATTTCCATTTGGGCATTCAAGGAACAAACTCCAATGGACATGGAGAAGGAAGGGATGAAAACATGAATATGGTAGAGACCATTAAAAACTTGCAGAAGGAAGTCCAAAGACATAAATATGATAATGAAAGGCTTATGAGAGACAAGGAGAAACAAGAGGACTTCAACATGAATTTAATGTAGAGCTTGAACATAATAGAAAATAAATTGGATAAGGAGAGTGGCTCAAGCAAATCGAGAAGTCACGGGTCTCCTGATGAGAAAAGAAGAACAATAAGTGTTAGAAAACACTAGCATCACTCCCTTAGGCATTCCCATATGAGAGAACGCAATAGCTCAAGTCCATCCCATGCTCTAAGCATAAGAGGTCTGGGGTGGATGAGCTACGGGGAGAAATGAACAAAATCAAACCTCCTACATTTGATGGTGAGCACAAGAAGGATGAAGATGTTGAGACATGGTTGTTGGGCATGAGAAAGTATTTCCAATTGCATAATTATTCATCTCAGGCAGAAGGAAGAATTTCCATCTATCAACTCAAAGGAAAGGCATCCATGTGGCGGGATCAACTTGTACAAGTGCAACACATTAAAGAGAAAAGTGTTACTTGGAGGGAATTCAAGAAGTATTTTGAGAAGAAATACTTGACTAAGAGATAATATGAAAAGAAAATGAAAGAGTTCTTTGAAATCAAGCTTGGGAGTATGACCATAGATGAATATGAAATAAGGTTTTTAGAACTGTTGAAGTATGTCTCTTTCATCAAGGATGAGACAGTTAAGATTCATAGGTATTTGAGTGGATTTCCATCATTCATCAGTGACAAAATACAGTATGATGATCCCAAGACATTGGAGGAGACCATAAGGCGAGTTAAATGGCTATATGATCAACAAAAATCAAGGCCAACTTTCCAAAAATCTTGGGAAGACAAAAAGGAATTCAATATGGATCATAGGAAGAAGGCAACTAAGCCACCATTCTTCAAAAAACATACTCAGGGACAACCAAATTCCATAGAACCCAGAGCGATTGAGGCATGGGTTCAAAGGCCAAGACAACCACCTATTCAATGTTGGGGTTGTAAAGGAGATCATATGTTCAGAGATTGTCCTTGTAGAGGTGAAAAAGTGAGGATTGTTCACAATGTACAACAATATGAAACAGTGGAGGACATGGGCAGAAATGTACCAAGGATCTATGTAGCCATGGACAACAAGAAAGCAGAGTATCAGTCACATATGATTGAAGTGGAAGGTATGATCAACAACCAAACCATTGCTATTTTAATTGATTCAGGAGATAGTCATAGTTATATATCCTAAGATGGTGGAAAGTTTGCATTTTCCAAGACGCAAGCATGGAAAATCTTGGTTGCTATAGCTGGCTACCAGAACCAAAAGAAAAGTTAATGAGATGGTTAAGTCATGTCTTATGGACATAAATGGACTTAACACTGGGGCAAATTTGAACATCTTGCCTTTAGGTTCCTATGACTGTCTAATTGGGATGGATTGGTTGGACCAACATCATGCTATCCTAGACTGTCATAACAAGGAATTTACTTGCTTGGATGAGGAAGGGAACCTAAGGAAAGTGCAGGGAATTCCTAGGGAAGTAACCATGAGAGAAATTTCAGCATTGTAGCTGTAGAAATGTTATAGAAAAAGGTGTCAAATATTTGCATCTCATATGGAAGAGACGCCTAAAGATAAGGTTCCAAATTTGGAGGATCATGCAGTCCTGGAAGATTTTAAATATGTGTTCAAGGAGGTACCAGGACTACCCCAAAAGAGAGATATTGATTTATCTATACATTTAATGCCAGGAGAAGCTCCAGTGTCAAAGAATCCTTACAGAATGAGTACACCAAAGCTGAAGGAGTTGCAAATGCAGCTTGAATAACTTATAAAGAAGGGGTATGTTGGCAGAGGGGAAGACCCAGGGTTCAAGTATAACAACGCACCAACAAGCCCTAACTAGTGGCCCTTTCAGCAACACCTACGGAGCAGATGCAGTCTCACCCGAAGTAGCAATAGGGGGTTGCAGGACACATGTGTCTACAACCAGAGGAGATGAAAAGTGACTCTAGAACAACAACACACAACAATCTAGATATTCTTTACCACGCTTAAGCTTACTTCGCAAGTTATATCTTAGATCTAACACAACAATGCAATAACAGTATAACAGAAAGCAAAGAACACAACATCAACCACAGAGAACAACAAGATATACGTGGTTCACCCTCTCCATAGGGCTACGTCCACAGAATTGTGTTTCTTGATATATTATATGAAAACATACAATTCTATCTACGCACTTAGCTTGTAGATCTCTCTCTCTTTGTCTTCTTCTCTCCCCTCCCTGTGCACCCAGCTGCAAGGTTGATCTTCGCACCCAGCTGAAGATCTTAGGATACAAGAATATTCTCACAACACAATACTCTCCTCACAGAACAACAATAATCACTCAACATCAACAACACATACCACTTCGAATGAACCCTCCAAGGACTTCTAGACCTTTATTTATACATTACATGGAAAATGTCTAGGTGTCAAACCCTAGATCCAAAACCCTAGGTCAAATTGACCCACGTTTTCAGGGCTTCACTAGCCTGTCTTTCCTTCTTTTCCGCGAGGTGCTCCAAAGCACTCGTTGATGGATTTTTCCTCTTGCTGATTTGCCCATGACACATCTTCTTTGTTGATCTGTCTTCCTTGATCTTCTCTTTCAACAGATATATTTCCCTTACTCAACTCCTTATTTTCTGCTTCTTTGACCACTTTGACCCATTCTCAGTTAATGTATATTCCGCACAGTTCGCACTTCACTCTTCTTCCTTAATATTTTCTTCCTTCCATAACCAAGGGCCAACAGGCCCCCAACACTCACCTATGACTCATCCTGAGTCACTGCAAGGTTGAACCTTCGGCATTTCTTCGATTGCAGGATGTGCGGAGAAGCCTGTTCTTTCTACGTTGTCCCTCCCAATTGTGTGCAGAATGTATTTTCTATGTCTGGTACCCAGTTTCAACTACACCTGGTACCTAGATCCTTCTTCTTTTACTTTATTCAGAGCTACGAGGCAACTGGTTGTCATAGTACAATTTCAACCTGCTCCCATTTACTATACCTTCCCTCCATTCTCCATTCAGAGTCTTCAACTACGCAACTCCTCCCTCTGTAACATAGGCGATCTCGTATGGCCCAAGCCAATGTGTCCTGAATTTCCCTAGATGCTTCATGAACTTGTTGTCATATACCAGCACCAAATCTCCTTATTTGAATTATTTCTTCTTGATATGCCTGTCATGGTATGCCTTCTCTCGTTCCTTCTATACCTGCTGATGAAATCCTGCAATAAACCTATCTTCCTCTAGTTCTACCAATTGTGGGAACCAGAGCCTCTTTTGAACAACGCCAGTGTCATCCATATTTGTAATGTTGCAATTCTTAAGCTAGGAACTAAATAATCCATAGGTACCACTACTTCCAGGCCATAAAATAACTTAAAGGGAGTCTACATTTTTAGCTTCTTGCAAGTGGTTTGATAAGCCCATAAAACTGCTGGCACTCTCAAATCCCAATCATCTTTGTTCACACTACAAATCTTTGTTAGCGTTGTCTCCAAGATCTTATTGAAATCTTTGACTATACCATTCACTTGTGGGTGGTAATGAATACTCTTCTAATGATGAACTTCAAATTCTTGAGTTAAGGCTTCAATAGTCGTATTAATAAAATGAATACCTTGATCGCTCATAAGGATCTTTGGGCATCCAAATATGGTTATTATATCATCAAATATGAACCACGTAGCTGTAGTTTCACTACAGTCCTTAACTTCTCTTGCTTCTACCCATATGGTCAAATACGTTTTCACAGTGATGATGTATCGAGCTCCTGTGCGCTTTCCTGGTGGGTTGATGGGTCCCACAAAATCAATGGCCCATTTCTCAAATGCCTGTAATGTTAGTTGAGGTGATAAAGTCATATCATCTCTTCTGTAAGGTTTCCCAACTCGTTGGCATACATCACAGGCTCTATAGTATTCCTTAGCATCTTTGTGTAAAGTGGGCCACCATAGGCCATCTCTAAGAACCTTTTGTATTGTTTCTTTCCTTTCATAATGTCCTCCTACAATGCCTCCATGTGCTTATGCAAAAATCAATGGTCTTTCTGCCTCTATAACACATATTCTCAAGATCTCATCAGGTCCCATATTATATAGTTGTCCAGCTATAAGTGAAAAACCTGCAGCGTGAACTACCAACTATTTATTTTGAATAATTGTATACTCGCGGGGTGCCATTCCTGTAGATAGGTACTGAAGTATCTCGTCGAAGTGATCATCAACCTTTCTAATGGCCAAAAACTGTGCATATGGTAATGTATCCTCCAAACTGGTAGGTTCCTCTCCATGTTATAACCTAGACAAGTGGTCAGGTCCCTTGTTCATTCTTCCTAGTTTGACCACAATCTCAAAGTCATATTCCTGGAATAACAGTAGCCATCTTCATATTCTTCCCCCCAACACTGGCTTGTTGACTAAGTATTTCAACGTAGAGTGATCAATGAACATCTTAAAATTCCCTCCCAACAAGTAGTGTCAAAACTTCTGCAATGTATACACCATAGCTAAACCTTCTCTTTCAGTGGTATTGTAGTTTATCTCAGTTGTAGATAGCTTCCTACTAGCAAAGGCTAACAGTTGGTCAATATCTCCTACTCCTAGTTGTGCGAACACTTCTCCTAATTCAATGGACGAAGCATCGACATGGACGTGGAAATCCTTACTCCAATCTGGGAAAACCAAGATAGGTGCCATAACCATTTTCTATTTTAGTGTGTCGAAGATCTGCTGGAATTCTTCTCACCATTGAAACTGACGATCTTTCTTTAAAATATTTTCCATTGGTGTTGTTATCTATGCATATCCCTTGATAAACTTTCTGTAGTATCCAATATGTCCCAACGTAGTGCGCAGTTGTCTAACCGAAGTAGGGGGGCGTAGATCAACAATGATGGATATTTTAGAAGGATCTACCAACAACCCTTGCTTACATACAATGTGTCCTAGCAATACTCCAAAAGGTGACAGGAAGATTCACTTCTTCAGGTTCATGGAAATCTAGCATTGCCTGCACTTATCCAACAATAGTCTCAAACATTCAATATGATTTTTCAATAAGCTAAAGAGAGTCCAATCATGAAAATATCCTTCCAGAAATTTATGTAAAAACTCCTTGAATGCTTCGACCACCACCCTGGAAAAGATGGTTGGTGCATTCTTCAATATGAAAGGCATCATAGTGTACTGGAAAGAACCCCATTATGTTGCAAATGTGGTCTTATGGGGATCTTCCTTAGCAATCCCGATCTGGTGATAACCTAAAAATCCATCTGTGAAGGAGTAAACTTCCTATCCTCCTACATTATCTAGAAATTCGTCGGTAAAGGTTGTAGGGAATGGATCATGTAGGCATGCATCATTTAGTTTCCTTATATCTACACAAATCCTTATTTCCCCCGTCTTCTTATCCTGGACCACCATAGGGATAATCCATTATGATTCTTCAGTAGGTTCAATGATTCATGCTTCCAACATTCTGTCTAATTCAATCCTGACTTTATGCTTATACTTGGGATTCAGTTTGTAGGGTCTCTGTTTGACTGGCTTTGCATATGGTTTCAAAGGGATCTTCATTTCTCCCATGGTCCCTTTAATTCCCTTCATGTCTGTGAACTTGGTTGGAAACAAGTCCTGATATGCATGCAGTAATTCTATAATCTTATCAATAGTGGCATTATCCCAATAATCTCCAACGTTCGCCAACTTAGGTTCTTTCTCTGTTCTAATATTAACTTTCTTGATTTTGATTGGCTGTCAATTGAAAGGTAGTTCAATCCATTTTCCTTCTATGTCTCTCTATCCTTAAGTTTCTGCGATGTTCACATTCCTAGGATCATCATCTTCATTAACATCAATATTATAACAAACCTGTAATTTCTGAAGAGGTGCAGTCCATTCATCTTCTTCTTGCTACAAAGGGAGGTTAGGTGCCTCCTCAAAGACTTTTTGTCTTACAACTTGTAAATCCGGATCTATTGTGGGGTACTAAATTTCAAATAAAAATGTATCTATAAACTTTTGGGTCATACCATACCAATCTGAAGTGGTGAGGTGTAGTTTTGCTTGAAGATACCAATTGATGGCCGTAGTATCCAAAGTGTTAATGAGCATATGCACGCACTGTTCTTTAGGAATGCTACTCGATGCCTCCGCACAACTTCAAACATGTTCCTTCAGACAACTCTGACCTATGTATCGAACTTTTCACCCTTTGACTTGTTCTGAAAAGCACACTGTGTTGAAATTACTAAGACAATTGAGTGGGGGGGGGTGAATCAGTTGTTACGGTGCCTAAACAATTTATGACTATTCAAACAATTTTTAATCTCTTCCAAGTGACTATCAATATTATACAAGATATTAACAACATAAATAATGAACATCAGTCACACATAAGATATACACAGAGACATATTTTCACGAGGAAACCCATAAAGGGAGAAAACCTCTTCTTCCTCAAATGATAGGCAGTCTTTTAAGTTCTGTACATCATCTATCTTTGAGCACCAAATCAATGTGAGGTTAATACCTCTGTTTTACAAGTTTCAACTTTCTGAGAGCACCAACCCTTTGATTTCTCTAGCACCCACTAGAAGGAATCACCAACTCCCTAAGTGTTCTAGCAACAACTGGATGGAAGCACCTACTTCCACTTATACAAGCACCAACTTGCATACACAAAACTTTTTGTTTTCCCAAGCACCACCCTACCACCCTGTTTTCTAGCCACAACTAGATGAAAGCTTCAACTTCCAGTATTCAAGCACAACTTGAATAATTAGAGGAATAAAGTCCTCTCTAGCACCACCCTACCTCCCTGATTACAAATAAATGATTGAATAACCAACAATATAGGTATATCAATTCTTACCACTTCTTCTCTATTCTACAATTCTTTTCTGCTTCACTATTCTTCTTCTCTGTTCATACTTGGCTTGACTTGTTGTCTCTTTCTATCTGTTCTTCTCAAGCTCTTTGGTATGTGTTCATTCTTCTCTCTTCACCTTTTATGTTCCGTTCGACTTATGTTTCTCATCTCTGAGTTTAATCTCACACTGTGCATACTGTGATTTTCCTTTCTCCTAGTTCAACTCATTTTTCCAGTGAGAACATCCAACCTCACACAATCACTGTATATGTCTTTTATTCTCTCCCACCGATTCAGTTACACCTCGAATATCCAAGGAAAACGCCTCAACAACTGAATCGTGAAATGTCCAAGAACTATGATTCAGTTCTGATAACTGAATCGTAACTGAACAATTAACCAAGAGATGAAACAATAGCCCTTCGATCAAATTCCCAATTAACCATTACCATTGGATTAAACCCACAGGGACTCGTGTTTATCCTATATGCCCATTGGTTGTGACCGAACGCTAAACAGAAAGTGATTTCGCGATTTCACATTTTGGAAATATTGTGATGAGACATATCGACTCTCTCATGTCACGATCTCTGAAATGGAGCTTAGTTGGGCTAGCTCCTTCCTCTCATATGACCACCAGTTGTGACTCGGCGCTTATCCAGAAGGTGCTTCGCGAATCACAACTTCAGGGATCTTGGTATGAGGTGTCTTGACTCTCCCAACTCGCGATATCTGAAATACTCCATATCGGATCAATGGTTCAGATCTCTCCCTTTGATGAATGGATGTGATCATGTCACGATTTCTCGTTTCGCGATTTCCTGCTGTGAGTTGCCTCATAACTCCCAACTTCTGAAACTCTGAAATGGAGCTTAGAAATGTGCTATCTCCTCCCTTCATCCTTTGACAATGTGACCTTAGCTATGACCATAGGTCAAACATTCAAGCGCTTCACTTGTCATATCAACGGTCCAGAACTTTGGTGATCCGACGGTCCAGATCATTTCGCGACTTTGCAAGTTGCGAGTTCCTGTGTCATATTCCTTTGACTCCTCCAATGTGAAAGTCAACGAAATTCCAATCGCTCGCCATGTGTCCTCTGGCTTCAATGACCAGGATTGTTTCGTGACTTCACGTATCGCGAGTTTCCACACCACGCTCCTTTGACTCCTCCAATGTGAAAGTTAGCGAAATTCCAATCACTCGCCACATGTCCTCTGGCTTCAAAGGCTAGGATTGTTTCACAACTTTGCGTATCGTGATTTTAGAGGATAGTACTCAACCTTATCCTCTTCTCAATTATACAGGATCCGACGGCTGCTGGTCCTCGGCGCTTGGATCCAACGTCTGAGATTTTTTCTCCTCTTCTGCACGCTCCTCCTGTCTGAATTCATATCTGACAGCCATAGGGAATTTGAGATGGGTGATCCAATGATCACTATTGCTCCTTCTCCTGAGCTTACACTTCTGTTCTTTCCATGCCATTATCGTTGCGCTGCTAATCTTGCTATCATTGGTAAACAAGTATACTCTCGTTGTGATGATGTTGTCATCAATGAAAAACAAGCATACTCTACCTTTTGTCTGTAAATATGCCAACAATATCCCCCTTTGGCATTGATGGAAACCTTGAAGAACCTAAAGAACTACACTAATCTGCCTGGACATCCAACCATACCACTATAGCATCCTTACCATTACCACACTTTCTCCCCCTTTGACATCAATTTCAAAGAAGAAACACGCTCCCCCTGAGCTGTTGCAGTACATCTTGAAGGTATCAAATATGCAACAAGAACATACTCCCCCCTGAAAAGGTGAACAGATTAGACGAAAGAAGATATAACCCCCAACTTTGAATGAAGATATCCAAAAGGTGTCGATGCTAACGGTTTAGTAAAGATGTCAGCTGTATGTTCCATGGAAGGAATATAATTCAACTAAACAACTCTGTTTGTAACTTGTTCTATGAGAAAATGGTATTTTATTAGTATATGCTTAGTATTTGAATGAAGTACAAGATTCTTGGAGACAATAATGACATTGGTGTTATCACAGTGAAGTGGGATGGGATCAATATAATTTACCTTCAAATATGCAAGAGTTTGTATCGTCCATAAAATCTGAGTGCAACAAGTAGCAGCAGCAATGTACTCTGCCTATGTAGTTGGTAAGGAAATAGATCCCTGCTTCTTACTAATCCATGCTACTAACGAGTCACCCAGGAAGAATGCACCTCCACTGGTGCTCTTTCTCTCATCCACACAATTTTCCCAATCAACATCTGAATAAGCAGTTAACTAAAAATTATGATTTCTAGGATACCATAGACCATAAGTCATTGTGCCCTTCAATTATTTGAATATCCTTGTTACAGCTACTAAATGACTTTGTTTAGGAGCAGACTAATAACGGCCTACCATCCCAACAACTTGCATTATATCAGGATGGGATGATGTGATGTATAGAAGACTGCCTATCATTGATTGATATGTCCTTTGATCAACATCAGGTGAAATATCATCTTTACTGAGCTTGCAACCAACTACCATAGGTGTACTAACAAGGGAAGAATATTCCATCTGAAACTTCTTCAACATCTCTTTCAAATATTTTTCTTGAGTGATAAAAATTCCTGCAGAACTCTGATTTACTTGTAAACCAAGAAAGTATGACAGTTCTCGTATCATGGACATCTCAAACTCTATTTGCATAGAGTTAGAAAACCACTGGACAGAGGAATCATTAATACAGCCAAAAATAATGTCATCTACATAAACCAAAACAACTAGTAAATCATCACCTTCAGACTTAATGTAGAGATTTCTTTCAACAGTACCTTTCTTGAACCCTTTGTCTTGTAAAAATTTGTCCAGTCTATAATACCAATCTCATGGTGGTTTTTTCAGTCCATATAAAGCCTTTTTCAACTTGCAGACATAATCAGGATTATCTGTCAATGAAAATCCTTCAGGTTGCTCCATATATACTTCTTCCTCTAGATCTCCATTAAGAAATGTTGACTTAACATCCATCTGATACACTTTAAAGTTCTTATGACATGAATATGCAAGAAACATTATGATGGCTTCCAATCTTGCCACTGGTGCACAGGTTTCATCAAAATCCTGTCCTTCAACTTGTGCATACCCTTTACAGACCAATCTGGATTTATTCCTAACAACTTGTACTTTTTCATTCATTTTATTATTGAACACCCATTTGGAACCTATTACATTCTTATCTTTGGGTCTAGGAACAAGCTCCCAAGTATTGTTCTTCTCATTCTGCTCAAGCTCTAATTCATTCATAGCTCTAATCCAATCATCATGCTTGTTGGCTTCTGTTGAGCTCTAAATATGTCCTAAATATAACCTCTATGCATCATCCAAAGGTAGGCACTAGCACAAGTGTTTTACTTGTCGCCTACGTAGGTTCTTACCTTCCATTTTCAATACCCGTCCTCCAGAGATGCAACCCCTGTAAAGGGACAACAATTGTAACAAAAGGAACGACAATTGTTCTGTTCAAATGAACAACACTACTTACAAAAGGAACAACAATCGTGACAAGGGAGCGTCAGTCGTTATATTGGGCCAAGTTAATGTTTTATTAATTGAGTTGTAGTACTTGCCCAACTATCTAATTTGTCAACCCAGGGTTCGTAAACTGACGAAGCACACACAAAGTATATGCAAGATTGAAGCGGAACTAATCTAATCTAATGTTTAAGCTACGACTGAAATGTAATCATTAGTCTAACACGCGACTGAAATAGAATCATTAATCTAACAAACGACTAAAATAGAATCATTAATCTAACACACGACTGAATCGAATTGCGTAAATGAAATTAATCTAGGAATGGGCGTGAAGGAAATTAATCTAGGAATGGAGAACTACATGAAGGAAAAGCAAATACAACATGTGAAGAGTTGAATGGCACAACAACATATGAGAGCTCTCACCAATGAAGCAATCTTATATTACAATAATCAAATCAATCTTCATAAAAGAATAATGAAAGCATGAAAACCAAAACCATGAATCAAAGCTAAGAATCCCTTTCTCTTTCGAATCCTAATGACTACTCTAATTCCATATTCTAATTGCTTGATTACTACCCTACTTGAATCCTCTAATTCATACTCTAATTGAATCGTCATGAAGAGAGAGCATTATATTTTATACATGAGGGCCTTGAAGATAAGATGACCATCTCATAATTACAAATCCACTTTTCTCTCAACCTATTTCCCATTATTACAAAATATAATCCCTTAAAATCCTCATACATATCTCTCATATATCTTGGATAAGATATTCCAACCAAATCTCCATGATCTTCTCCTTGGAATGGGCTTGAATTATCTCCTCAAATATTGAAATGGTGGAAGAAGTATTCGAGAAGTCCTTTTGAATTAATCCTTCACATATTCCTACACATTACAAAGCTCACACATTTTTGAGATATATATGAAAACATGTCAATTTTCTAACATTTAATCACAAATTCCTTTTTAATAATAAAATGAATAAAGTGGAGAACAATAAGGTGAAACCCAAGTATATTTATGGAAATGATATCATGAAAGGTTAATGGGGTGATGAAATGTGGAGAATGATGAAGGGAAAGGTGGATGAAAATAGAACATTTATGAGTCCCAACAACTTCATAATTTTTTTTAGGTTCAATCATAGATAGAAAAGCAACCTGAGATTGTTCTGAGTCTTTAATCAATTTCCTTCTTGTCTGAACTCCTTTATTTATATCTGCAATTATCTGATTTTCAAGATGATTCTTTCTAACAATTCTAAGAGGTGGTTTTGTTTCTTTTTGCTGATTTGTGTGAGCCTGAGTATTTGTGTCTTCATCTGATTCAGATTCTTCTCTTTCTGATCCTTGGACCTATTCATCTTCAACTTCAAATATATCTTATGTGCTTGGTTCAATATTGCTTACATTACGTACTGGAATTTCTTCATCAACTTTTAAGTCAATGCAATCAACCAATTTATGCAGCCTCTTATTATAACATTTGTATCCTTTACTGTTTGTAGCATAACCTAAGAAGATACCTTCATCAGCCCTGTCATAATTTTTTCCAATATTTTCATCATTATCCTTGATGTAACATTTACTCCCAAAGACTTTAAAATGATTGATTGAAGCAGGTCTTCCAAACCATAGTTCATAAGGAGTCTTGTCACTGTGTGGCCTGAGATGAGATTTGTTAAGGATATGAATAGTTGTATGGATTTCTTCCACCCAATATGTCTGAGCAATATTCCTTTCATTCATCATTGATCTTGCCATCTACTGAACTGATCTGTTCTTCCTTTCAACTACTCCATTTTGTTGTGGTCCTTGGAATAGTGTATTCTCGTTTGATTCCATGTTTATCACTGAACTCTTTGAAGTTCCATGAACTAAACTCTCCTCCTCTATCAGACCTTACTGCCTTCAATATTTTTCCTGTTTGATTCTCAGTCAGAGCCTTAAACACTTTGAATTTTTCAAATGCTTAAGATTTTTCCTTCAAAAAGGAAACCCATGTTGGTCTAGAATAATCATCAATAATAAACATAAAATAGTTTTCTTTTCCTGTACCTTCTTTTCTTGATGGTCCACATAAATCCATATGTGCTAACTGGAGAGGTTTTTCTGTTGAAGGAAAGTTTTTAAATTTTAATTGTGTCCGAGTAAGCTATCCTATCTGGCAAGGTTTACAAACAAAGTCATATGGCTTTGATATATTTGGAAGATATTTTACTGCCCCATTGTTTCTAAGCTTGATTATATGATCAAAATTTAGGTGTCCAAGTCTCCTATGCCATATCCAACTTTCATCATACTTTCTTAAGTGGCATTCTTTTTTTTCTTATTTTAACACATAGACATTGTTTTCTGTTCTTATCCCTTTTGCAACCAACTGTCCTGAATTCACAGACTTTATTTTACAATCTTTAGAAGTAAAACAAAATTCACATCCTCTGTCACAAACTTGACTGAAACTTAGTAGATTATGTTTCAGACCATCTAAAAACAACACATCTTGAGCTTTTCCTTTTCCATTACTCAGACTTACTATTCCTTTACCTTTTATTTTTCCTGGTGCATCATTTCCAAAAGTTACATTCCCTGATTTGCTTTCACTTAGAGTTAGAAACTTACTTTTGTCTCCAGTCATATGTTTGGAACATCTATTGTCAATATACCGGGGATTATTTTGTCTTTGGGCTGATAACACTAGTCTAAACTTGTCATCTTGTTTCTTCTTCCAAACCTTGAAGTTTTCAGCAGTGGAATTCAAATCTGGCTTATAATTCCTTAAGCGACAATCTGCAGCTTTATGTCCATATTTATGGCAGACGTAACATTTTCGATCACTAAATAACATATCATAACGATTTTTATGCTCATAACCATTGTTATGTTTCACCTGCATCCTTTTCCCAACCATCACATGATTTATAGTGTGTGGTTGTTTGTTTCTTGGTTGTCTCGATCTTTGTTGTGGCAGACAATTATTCCTTGAGTATCTTGATTGCTCATATGTAAATCTTAAAGAACAAGTTATAGCTTTGTGACCAAAGTTAGAACATAAAAAACAATATCCATAGAAAAATCCTTTGTACCTGGAAAAAGATTGTCTTCTTTGAGCGGGTCAATTTCTTCCATGTTGATAATTTCTTTGATCTACAGATTCGGTTCTGGTACATTTTCTTTCATTCCTTCTTGGTGGCTGATTTTCTTTCTTTGTTTTTGTAGAGTGGTTGTTGTCAATGATTGTAGATTTGACAAACTTGATGGATTTTGTATTACTTGGATGATCACTACTTGATCCTTCTTCATAGCCCAAGCCAACTTTGAAATTTGGATTCCTTTGTTGATTTAGAATGGAGGTTAATCCTTCTGATGCTTTAACACTTGACATATTTTGGTGATATAATGCCTTAAACTTATCCATCTCTTTTCTGGTTTTTACTATCTCTTCTTTCAAGGATTCACATATCGCTTTCTTCTCTAATAATTGTTGTTTCAGAATGCCCTCTATTTTCTTTGCCTCTTCTAAATCCACTTTTAGTAAGGCAAAGTCTTCATCAAGTTTTTTACCAATCATTTCAAACTGCATCATGTCAATTTCTTCCAAAGCACTAATTAATTCACCTTCCATATCCACCACAACTTCTTCATCATCCATGTCACCTCATGTGTGTTTATCATCAATATCTACCATATCCATAAGCATAAAATCATTCACTTTGTCTTCACAAGATGAATCGCTATCTATGTCTTCTGAGGAGTCATCATTTTTTGCACACAAACTTTTCTTTTTACTATATTTCTTAAATTTGTATTTATTTTCATCATTAGAGTTCTGGTCCTTTTGGTCCTTTTTCTTGTGAGGACACTTAGATGAAAAATGACCTATTTTACCATAGTTAAAGCATTTGAAGGGAAGCTTGCCTTGGTATTTGCCTAATCCTTTCTTTAACCTTCACACAAATTTTGCCTCAATATCATCTAGTTCTGAATCAGTATTCTTGTCTACTTTAAAAGATGCTTCTCTAGTAATGGATTTATGTTTGCTAATTATCATTTCATATGCAGTTAGAGTTCCTAGGATTTGATAAATGGACAGAGTTTTAAGATCATTTAGTTCTTCTATTGCAGAGACTTTTGGATTAAATTTATCAAGCATAGATCTTAAAATCTTCTGAACTAAAAATGATTCTTCAATCTTCTCACCAAGACCCTTCATGGAATTCACAAGTTCTTCAACTCTTAAAAAACAATTGCTAACGGTTTCATCTTCATTCATCTTTAGTTGTTCAAATTTCAATCTATATGTTTGAAGTTTGGCATCTTTTACTTTCTTGTTTCCTTCATGACTGTTAATAAGTTTATCCCACATTGCTTTGGCATATTCAAGATGCATCACCTTTACAAACTCAAATTCAACAAGTCCATTCAAGATAGAATTCATTTCCTTTGCATTGAAACTAAATTCTAACTTATCATCTTTAGAAGCTAGCACAACAGGATTTATATATCCAGTTTCTACTACATCCCAAACATCAACACCTAAGGCCATTATGTATGTTCTCATTCTAACCTTCCAGAAGGAAAAATTTGTTCCATCAAACAGAGGAGGCTTATTGGCTGAAGTCCCTTCATGAATTTTCATTCTTAAGCTTACAGATATACCTTTAAATAAAAGGAACCTGCTTTGATACCAATTGTGAAATTACTAAGACAACTGAGAGGGGGGGGGGTGAATCAATTGTTACTGTGCTTAAACAATTTATGACTATTAAAAAAAAATTTAATCTCTTCCAAGTGACCATCAATATTATACAAGATATGAACAACATAAATAATGAACATCACTCACACATAAGATATACACAGAGACATATTTTCACGAGGAAACCCATAAAGGGAGAAAACCTCTTCTTCTTCAAATGATAGGCAGTATTTTAAGTTATGTACATCATCTATCTTTGAGCACCAACTCAATGTGAGGCTGCTACCTATGTTTTACAATATTCAACTTGCTGAGAGAACCAACCCTCTGATTTCTCTAGCACCCACTAGAAGGAAGTGCCAACTCCCTGAGTGTTCCAGCACCAACTGGATGGAAGCACCTACTTCCACTTATACAAGCACGAACTTGCATACCGAAAACTTTGTGTTTTCCCAAGCACCACCCTGCCACCCTATTTTCTAGCCACAACTAGATGAAAGATTCAACTTCCAGTATTCAAGAACCAACTTGAATAATAAGAGGAATAAATTCCTCCCTAGAACCACCCTACCTCCCTCCTTATAAATAAATGATTGAATAACCAACAATACAGGTATATCAATTCTAACCACTTCTTCTTTGTTCTACAATTCTTCTCTGCTTCACTATTCTTCTTCTCTGTTCATACTTGGCTTGACTAGTTGTCTCTTTCTATATGTTCTTTCTCTGTTCCTCTCAAGCTCTTTGGTATGTGTTCATTCTTCTCTCTTCACCTTTTATGTTTTGTTCAACTTTTGTTTCTCATCTCTAAGTTTGATCTCACACTGTGCATACTATTATTTTCCTTTCTCCTAGTTCAACTCATTTTTCCAGTGAGAACAACCAACCTCACACAGTCACTACATATCTGTTTTATGCTCTCCCACCAATTCAGTTACACCTCGAATCTCCAAGGAAAATGCCTAAGCAACTGAATCACCAAATGTCCAAGAACTATGATTCAGTTCTACTAACTTAATCGTAACTGAACAATTAACCGGGAGATGAAACAGTAGCCCTTCGATCAAATTCCCAATTAACCAACACCATTGGATTACACCCACAGGGACTCGTGTTTATCCTATATGACCACTGCCTATGACCGAATGCTAAAAAGAAAGTGATTTCATGATTTCATGTTTCGGAAATCTTGTGATGAGACATCTCAACTCTTCGATGTCGTGATCTCCGAAATGGATCTTAGTTGGGCTAGCTCCTTCCTCTCATATGACCAAAAGTTGTGACTCGAATCTTATCTAGAAGGTTCTTCGTGACTCGCAACTTCGAGGATCTTGGTATGAGGTGTCTTGACTCTCCTAATTCATGATATCCGAAATACTCCATATCGCATCAACGGTTCAGATCTACCCCTTTGATGGAAGGCTGTGATCATGTCACGATTTCGCGTTTCACGATTTCTTGTTGTGAGTTGCCTCATAACTCCCAACTTGCAAAACTCTGAAATGGAGCTTAGAAGCATGCTAGCTCCTCCCTTCATCCTTCGACGATGTGACCTTGGCTATGACCATGAGACAAACATTCAAGCGCTTCGCTTGTCAGATCAATGGCCCAGAACTTTGGTGATCTGATGGTCCAGATCATTTCACGACTTCACATCTCGCGAGTTCCAATGTCATATTCCTTTGACTCCTCCAATGTGCAAGTCAGTGAAATTCCAATTTCTCGCCATGTGTCCTCTGGCTTCAATGGCCAAGAGTTTTTCATGTATTGCGAGTTTCCACACCATGCTCCTTTGACTCCTCCAATGTGCAATTTAGCAAAATTCCAATCGCTCGCCATGTGTCCTCTGGCTTCAATGGCCAGGATTGTTTCATAACTTTGTGTATCGCGAGTTTAGAGGATAGTAATCAACCTAATCCTCTTCTCAGTTATACAAGATCCAATGACTATTGGTCCTCGGTGCTCAGATCCAACATCTAATATTTGTTCTTCTCTTCTACACGCTCCTCCTTTCTGAATTCAGATCTGACAGCCATCAGGAATTCAGGATGGGTGATACAATGATCATTATTGCTCCTCCTCCTAAGATTACACTTCTTTTATTACCATGCCATTATCATTGCACTGTTGATCGTTCTATCATTGACAAACAAGTATACTCTCGTCGTGCTGATCTTTCCATCAATGAAAAACAAGCATACTCTACCTTATGTCTGTAAATATTCCAACACATTGTCATCAAAGTGATACATTTTACCCACTCCACGATGTTATTCTTGTGTGTTCCCCACCATATTGTTGGAGTTTATTTCAAGGCTTCATCCAGTGCCAACAACCTCTGTTGTACTGGTACAATTTCTTCAAATTCCAATAAGAATGTTTCTGAATGATTTAAACCATCAAATGTGGGCAGATTACTTACTTATGTGCCAATCCAACGAACTTACCTGGTCAATCCGGCACACCTCCGCACAGAAACTTCATACATTTTGTTCTTCCAGTTCTCCAGTGATTCTTCTGAGTCTGATGAGCATGCACTTTCACTTCGCCAACTCAATTATCGTCTATTGTAGGATTAATGTAGTCCTGTTATCTAGATGTCAATTTGTATATATTCTCTAGTTCATAAGCATGGTCTTCTTCTATGATAGGTTCTGTGTACCTGCGACCTTCAGCAGGATCAAGAGGTGCAATGACCCTAAGGCCATCACCTTTGAATGTCATTCTTATTTTCTTTAGGTCAACAACAGTCGAATTGTTGAAATCCCAATCAATGTCTAACAACACAGGATAAGGACAACTATCATCAACTCTCTCAATCACCTCGAAGTCTGCAAACATCCTTACCCCATCGATGTCCACAGGGACATGCTCTAGTCTTCCAAAAGGGCTTACTGCCTGCTGATTAGCCATCCTGAGCCTGATAGGGGAGTAAATCAACTTAGGTTTTCCCATCAGTTCCCAGGTCTTCTTCGTCATAACATTGAATTCTGATCCCAAGTCGAGGACCACATAATCTATGTCGTAGTATCCAATCTGAACATTGAGGTGTAGTTCCTTGTTTGTTATCCTCTTCCTAGATACTTGGTTCACAACCCTACTCAACATAGGGTCTATTATTCCTATCTCATACTGTCTGATCAAGTGTTGTAGTTCTTGTATGGATATTTCATCCTTAATCAAATTAATTCAAGTACATAAGAATTCCATAATGTTGCTTACCTCTTTTCCTTATCCAGGTGATGCAGACTGATCGAATGCAAGAGGCATACCACATTCTCTCACTTATGCTTGTGCCTTCAATGAAGAATCTTGTTCTCCTCCAAATTCTCTTCTTGCCTCTTCAAATGTCTACTTCTCCTTCCTTGGATCAAACAACCGTGTCTTCTCTGTAGCTCTTCTGATCCTCGATCCCTCTACAGTATTTTCAGGAGTCACCCTATCTTCTCCTGTAATAACGCCTCCTCTTGTGATAAAAACGAATCTGGGATCCTCTCCACGAGGTTCGGCTGATATCAATTGGACTTGTTGGTTTCCTCCTCCTCTATCCTGAAGTTTTTCTAACAATGTTGGACAATCCTCAATAACATGTTCAAATGAGTTGTAGTAGCTGCAAGTGGTACAAGGGTTCTGACAATCCCTTGCAAAATGACCCGGCTGGGCACAGTTATAAAAAATGATCTGACCTCGACCTCAACCCATGCCTCATCCTCGTCCTCTTCCTCTGAATCCACCACGAGGGGTGAATTTTCCTCTTCCCGAGGAATTAAACTACTTAGTATTTCCCTCTTGCTATAATTCTCCTTGAATCCTATATGTATCTCTTTACCTTTCATGCAAGAGGTCATAAGCCCTATAGTCCTTCTCATAATGCCCCACAGATTTAAAAAATGTGCAGTAAAGGTTGGTAGGTGTCTAGACATATGTTTGCATGTAATAACATTCACCAGGGCAATGTCTATTTCTACATACCTCGCACCAAGGTAGAGTAACCTGCTTCAAAGGGATCAGATCTCCAAAGGCCAAGTATTCATTAAATAGGGGACGATGCTCCTTGTCATGGCCCTTTGATTTTCATATAATACACCAGATGTCTTCTCTTTTATATTTTCCCTTTTCTTTCTTCATATCTTCGACCTGCATAGATAATCTACTTAGTTGACTCAAAATTTAACTCATACCTGAGCTGGATTCTCCCATAGGGGCTGATTCTAGTTTCATGGAAATCTCCAGTGCCTTAGCCTACAAAGAGACCTTCGGTTGCATCAGAGGAACTCTAATGTGTGGTAAGAGAGAAACAATGAACCATTCCTTATTATGTTCATCTAGAATTTGAAAACTCAAACGACCTGTCAAGGTCTTAAACCTCTGATCAAATTCCCACATAGGTTCAACTACTATCTGCTTGATTTATTTTATCTTTGTAATGCACTGCGACTCCGACTTGGGTTTCTTGAATTTTGCACTCAATGCAGTCTTGATATCGTTCAACGGTTTAGGTTGTACAGTTCCTTTAACAAACTTCATGTACCAGCTCAGTGCGCGGTCTCTCAAGGTAGTACTAAATTGAGCTCTCTTAACAGATTCTTCATTGACTTGCTTAATACTCCATACAAATTCGCATAAGAACCAATGTTGATTAGGATCTTTAGATCCATCTCCTCTAAAAACAGGTAGCCTCATTTCATCTGCCATAGATATTCCTAGGTTTCTTGACTGAGTATGTACTGAACTGCTGGTAACAATTCTCTGAGTGCTCTTATAACTATGACCACTCTGGTTACATAATGTTGTTAAAACAATAGGGGAATTAGTAGTACTTACTTCAATGGTAGACACAGTCCCTGAAGTTAATGATCCTTCTCGGTGAGGTTCTTCAGTTTTCCTCTCCTCTGTCCTAGCAGACTCTTAATATTCCTCGTTCAATAATTTTTCTTCTTCTCCACTGTAGAACCCTTTGTCCTGTGCCAGTAACTTGTGATTCTGCTCAAATAGGTTCACCAGAGGGACCTCTCTAAAATATATCCCACTGTGCGTATGTCCAACCTTTGTGTCATTTTCATTGTATGAGTTTTTGAACATTATATTTTCGATCCGATCGATTACTGTATCTTCAAGATGTTCTTCTCATGCAATAACATCTTGATCTTCAACTTCAAAAAGTGTAAAAATTTTCCTCTAGGTCCTTTAAATAAATATCTCTCTGCTTGGCTATATGACTCTACTTTGTCAATAGAAAACTCAGTAATGTACCCTCCAATAGTGCTATCAAACTAGTGATCTATTTCTCTTGACACGACGTTATCAACTCTCTTGACCTTCTTGATCATCGTCGATGTCCAAACCACATGTAGTCTAGGTCTAATTTCAAACTGGGTATCTGCTAATTTGGATAACCACTCATATAACTCCTTATGAATTTCTCCAAATAAAATCTCATGTATATCAATAAATATATATAGTCCCAACCAATCCTCTATACTAATGTTAGGGTTCTTGTTCTGGGCTTCATCAAAGTCCTTCTCTTATTCTTCTATCCACTTCTGAATTTTTTTCTTCGATGGAAACCACCTTGGCATTCCCTCAAGAAGATCCCATCAATGAAACCATTTGTTGGCACAGGGGAAGACCCAGGGTTCAACTCTAACAGTGCACCAACAAGCCCTAACTACTAGCCCCTTCGGAAACACCTGTAGAGAAGATGCAGTCTCACCCGAAGTAGCAATAGGGGGTTGCAGGACACAGGTGTCTACAACCAGAGGAGATGCAAAGTGACTCCAGAACAACAACACACAATAATCTAGATATTCTTTACCATGCTTAAGCTTACTTCGCAAGTTATATCTCAAATCTAACACAACAATGCAATAATAGTATAACAGAAAGCAAAGAACACAACATCAACCACAGAGAACAACAAGATATACGTGGTTCACCCTCTCCCTAGGGCTACATCCACATAACTACGTTTCTTGATATATTATATGAAAACATACAGTTCTATCTATGCACTTAGCTTGTATATCTCTCTCTTTCTCTTCTTCTCTCCCCTCCCTGTGCACCCAGCTGCAAGGTTTATCTTCACACGCGGCTGGATATATTATGATACAAGAATATTCTCACAACACAATACTATCCTCACACAACAACAATAATCACTCAACATCAACAACACAATCCACTTTGAATGAACCCTCCCAGGTAATCTAGACCTTTATTTATACATTACATGGAAAATGTCTAGGTTTCAAACCCTATATCCAAAACCCTACGTGCTAAAACCCTAGGTCAACTTGACCCGTGTTTTCAGGGCTTTGCCAACCTATCTTTCCTTCTTTTTTGCAAGGTGCTCGAAAGAACTTGTTGATGGATTTTTACGCTTTTTGAGTTGTGCACAATCCATCTTCTTTGGTGATCTGTCTTCCTTGATCTTCTCTTTCAACGAATATCTTTCCCTTACTTCGCTCCTTCTTTTCTGCTTCTTTGACCACTTCAACCCGTTCTTAGTTAATGTTCCTTCTACGTAGTTCGCACTTCTCTCTTATTCCTTAATCTTCTCTTCCTTCCATAACCAAGGGCCAACAGGGTATATACACCCAAGTGTGTCACCTTGGGTTGCCCCAGTCTTGTTCATGAAGAAGAAATATGGGACATTAATATTGTGCATTGATTTCAGACAGTTGAATAAAGTGACTGTAAAGAACAAGTATCCTCTGCCAAGGATTGATGATCTCTTTGATCAATTGAAGGATGCAAATATATTTTCAAAGATAGATATCAGGTCAGGATACCATCAGGTAAGGATTAAAGAGGAATATATCATCAAGACTGTCTTCAGGACAAGGTATGTTCATTATGAGTTCACAGTGGTGCCATTTGGGTTGTCAAATGCACCATCTTTTTTCATGTGCTTTATGAATGGTGTTTTCCGAGAATATTTAGACAAGTTTGTCATTGTCTTTTTGGATGACATTCTTATATATTCTAAGTCAGAGGAAGAGCATGAGAATCATTTGAGGATGGTGTTGCAAGTATTAAGGGACGATCAGTTGTATGCCAAATTGAGCAAGTGCTCATTTTATCAGAGGCAAATTCATTATTTGGGACATATCATTTCAAAGAATGGGATAGCAGTGGATCCTGAGAAGATAGAAGCCATTAGAGAATGGTCAATGCCAAAGAATGTGACAGAGGTCAGATCATTCATGGGTCTTGTAGGATACTATAGGAGATTTATTGAAGGATTCTCAAAGATTGCACATCCAATCACTTCCTTACAAAAGAAGGGTGTGAAGTTTCAGTAGACATTGGATTGTGAAAAGAGTTTCCAACACTTGAAATAATCATTAACAAGTGGTCCAATACTAAGGATTGTAGACCTAAATGAATACTTCATTGTATGCACAGATGCATGTAAATAAGGACTTGGTGGAGCCCTCACTCAAAATGGGTTTGTTATATATTATGAATCAAGGAAGTTGAAGGAGCGTGAAAGACACTATGCCACTCATGATTTAGAGTTGGAAGCCATAGTGCATTCCTTGAGGAAATGGAGACACTACCTCATGGGGAAAAGGTTTGAGATAAGGACAGACCATAATGTTCTGAAATATTTATTTAATCAACCAACTCTAAATGCTAGGCAAAGCAGATGGTTAGAATTTCTAAGTGAATATGACTTTGATATAAATCATATCAAGGGGAAATAGAACAAAGTGGTTGATGCACTCAACAAAAGAGTGCATGAATTGCATGCTACAACCATTATCATGTACCAATCAGATTTGGAAGAAAAAATTTTAGAGGCTGCAAAATTAGATTTGCAATACAAGGAATTAGTGGCAAAATTACAGCAAGGTAATTTGGAGCAGAAAATTGAAGAATACAAGCTAGATAATGATGAAATTCCCATGATGCCATGATGTTCGGAGCGAAGAAACCCTAGTTTTAGTCTCGGCACGGCTCACTGCATGATTGAATCGAGCCTTTGCAAAACAAACCACCTTCTACGACCGGGCATAGACTGTCTTCAGGTCTGATCTGTCAGAATGAATCCAGAAGAGGGGGGGAACCCCCCTCGTATAATAATGTCACGGGAAATGATCGATCGGGTACAAGACCAAAACACCCATCATTCGAGCCGCCACTGCAGCTACATGATTAGCTTCTTGCCAGAGAATAAGGACTCAGGAAGGAAATGGATGTGGAAGCCATCACGTCCCATCCAAAAGCACCTCGCAGGTGGGAGCCTGGAAAATGCATCCCACAAATGGAAAAGCCGCTGAGATACCTCATAAGTTCAACAAGAGTGGGTGAACACACAGAGTTCATGAGAGAGAATGCCCTCATTGGCAAGTTCATGGGACTGTGGCCGTCCAAACTTGACCTAAACAGATGGATAAAACACCGGTGGAACCCCAAAGGTGACTATGAGGTTCAACTCAGCTCAAAAGGTTTTTTCACAATCATTCTGTACAACCTAGAAGATAGAGATCGAATCTTTGAGAATGTGCCATATTTCTACAACTCGGCAGGGTTATTCTTATGATTCTGGATGGAATGATTCATCCCGGACAAGGGGGACTTCACAATGGCTCCAGTCTGGATCCGCCTATACTCGCTGCCGCAAGATTTCTGGCTGGAGGAGATTCTTATGGGAATAGGGAATACACTGCATCACTACGTCAAAACTTCAGAAGCCACAAAGAAAAGGAAATACACTTCATACACTCGAATCTGTGTTTATATGAATCTCTCTAAGGCTCTACCGGGAACGGTAACTCTGGAATATCAGGATGAATACTAGAAACAAACATTGGATTATGAACATATCCCTTTCCACTACAGGAAATGACATGAACATGACCACCTCTTCAGAGACTGCCCTCTGAACAAGCAAGATACCAAAGTAAGTGATACCACACAGAAATATGGCTTCACCACAGTCACATCTAGGAAGAAAAACCCTACAAGAAAGTAGATCCTAGACCCCAAACCTAATATCTCGACCAAAAACTCCTATGAGATCCTGAACCAGCTACTAGAAGATGAAGAAATCCAAGATCCGCACAAAGAGCCGCAACAGGGCAAAGGAAAGAACCAAACCCCTTCCTCCTCCAGACCAATCCATGAAATCTACCTTGAAGAGAGGGGAAATGTAGATGGAGACATCTTAATGCAGCTGGATGATCGAGATCTAGCAGGGATTGACATAGAAAAACTTGAGGAAGCTCTCAATCAAAAGGATCTACAAGCCCTCCCTGAAGAGAAACTCTGAAAGGTACATAAGGTTTTTCTTGACTCATCAGCAGGATCCATGACATGCCTAGGCATAGCCACAGACCTAGGTTCAGGCTTAAAAAGGATACAGTGAGAGAACAAAAGAAGAGGGTGAAAACCAACACATCAACTCATCAAGGAGGCGGGCAATCTTATGATCAACTCAGGGAAGATTCAAAATATCTCGGAGGGATACCTCCATCCAACACCACCCTCATTATGATGAATATCATCACCTGTAACATTAGAGGACTCAATGGTCGATCTAAGCAAAAGATCCTCCGAGACTACATCAAAACATAAAATCCAGATAGCCTAATGTTACAAGAAACGAAATGTGTTGGGGTAGAGGCTGAAACCATCTTCCAACGCATATGGAGAGGGTGTGATTTTGTTCTAACAGACTCTACAAGGACCTCAGGGGGTCTGGCCATACTATGGGACCTGTGCAACATTACTCTAAGTGGATCTTTTTCCACAATAGGCACAATAATGGCCCACTCCCAGGTCACAGGTTCAAATCAGGAGGGGAATATCACAAACTTCTATGGACCCCAAAGCCAAAAGGGAAAAGACAAACTTCTGGAGTGGCTATCCCTTATCAAAACATTGTTGACCACACCTAGCTGGATCTTAGGAGGCGATTTCAATATGATCCTGCCACTGGAAGAAAAAACAGGTGGGATAAAATGGCTTGAGCAAGATAGCGGTAAGTTCAAAACCCTCATTGAACAACTAAAGCTAGTAGACATTGAAAGTAGCAATGGCACCTTCACCTGGTCCAACCATAGATCAGGAAACCAACATATTGCCTGTCGTCTGGACTGCTTCCTGGTAGCTGAAGAACTAATTGAAGAAGCCCCTTGTATGGAAAGTCTCATTCTCCCGAAAGTCGGGTCGAACCATTGGCCAATTGCCTTTAACCTAGAAACAGGGGCAACACCCAAATACAAACCCTTTTAGTTTGAGAAATTCTGGCTCTCACACCCAGACTTTCATCAGCTTGCAAAATCCTGGTGGGCTCAGGAAGAAATAGACCATGGTATAAGCATGTACAAATTCCAGCAATGACTCAAAAACTTCAAGCAATTGCTGAAGCTCTAGAACAAGAACACCTTTGGAAATATATTTCAAAGCATGCAGGACATAGAGAACAAACTAATGGGGATACAAAAAACCTTCATTTCAAGAACTCAAACTACTGAACTAATGAAAGAGGAGGAGGAGCTCCAAGCGGAATTAGAAGAGAGGAGAAAGAAAGAGGAAATTTTGTGGAGACAGAAGTCCAGGGTGCAATGGCTCAAAGAGGGGGAAAATAACACAAAATTCTTCCACAGAGAAATGGCGCATCACCGACACATTAACAGAATTACTCATTTGGAGGATGGCCAGGGTAATCCAATCAGAGAACATACCCAAATAGAAGCAGAGCTTAATAACTACTATCGCGACCTCCTAACGGAAACCATGGTGGATATAACAGTATCCATCAGATGAGTAACCAGTCACATACCCTCTATGGTGACTCCTAAATAGAACACAACCCTAATGCGACCTATCACCCAAGAGGAAGTGGACCAAGCAGTAAAATATATGCCCTCTGGGAAAGCCCCAGGCCTGGATGGATTTACCACTGACTTCTTCCATCATTGTTGGGACCTAATCAGGAAAGATGTTTGGGAGGTAGTAGAGGAATCATGAACCTCAGGCCAAGTCCTCCCAGCCCTCAATGCTACCTTTCTAACACTAATATCGAAAGAGGAATGGGTCACAAATCCCAAATAGTTCAGACCTATCGCTCTCTACAATGTAATTTACAAAATCATAACAAAGGTGGTAGCGAACTGCCTCAAGCCAATCCTGGCCTTTGTCATATCCAAGGAACAAGCAGGGTATGTAGAGGGAAGACAAATCATGGACAGCGTTATTTTATCTCACAAGGTCATCCACTCTCTCAAGATGACAAAAACTCCAGGTATGCTAATCAAACTTGATCTTTCAAAAGATTTTGATAGAGTAAGCTGGCAGTACCTTCGGGCCATTTTATATTCTTTCAGATTTGATCAGCATTGGGTAAATTAGTTCTCAAATCTCACCTCCTCAGCCTTCTTCTCCATCCTAGTCAATGGGGTCCCGTCCTAGCCTTTCTCACCATCCAGAGGTATAAGACAAGGTGACCCCCTATCACCTTTTTTGTTTGTGCTCATGGCGGAAGGCCTGGGACACTACATCAAGTCAGCGGTCCTCGAAGGATCTCTTAAAGGCTTGCCTCTGCAAAATATCCAACCGGCACCCTCACATAGTCAATTTGTTGATGACACCCTTCTCATGAACTTCCCAACCGCAAGAGAGGAAAACAAGATTAACCCCATCCTCTATGATTTCACAGAGGCGTCAGGCATGACTCTTAACTTAGACAAATCCAAACTCTACTTCTTTAATACTCTGGCAGCAGTCCAATTTCATATCTCCAGACTCCTGGGAATACCCAAGAGCTCCCTTCCGTCCAACTACTTAGGCATTCCTCTAACAGGCACAGCAGCAAGATCCATTTCCTGGGACAACCTTCTTCTTTCCATCTCCAACAGGCTGAGCAACTGGACCTTCAGACCACTCAACATTACAGCCAGGTTGGTCCTACTCAAATCAGTCCTACAAGCCCTGCCTACCTACCTTTTCACTGCCCTAGCAGCCCCCAAGAAGATCATCAAAGCTATAAGGAACCTCCAGTGAAATTTCCTCTGGCACAGACATAAACCAAACAAGAAGTGGGCTCTAGTAGGATGGGACAAGATCTGCACACCAAAAAGTATGGGAGAGCTAGGACTCCGAGATCCAGGGAAACTCAACCAAGTAATGGGAGCCAAAATGTGGTGGAGGTGGTTAAAAACGCCAACAGCTTTATGGGCACAATTATGGAAGCAGAAGTACGCTCCTTTCACACAAGAAAACCAACTCATCAGACACAATGACCGAATACAGGGATCTAACATTTGGAACACAGCATGGAAAAACAGAGACCTTATACAAAACCATGCTTTTTGGGAGGTCCAAAATGGAGAAAGCGCTATGTTTTGGCAGGATTCGTGGTAGCAAATCAAACCTCTAAGTGACCTGGAAGAGATAAACCCCCTTAAATAGGCTCTAAACCAGGACACACTTCTGAGGGTGAAAGATCTTTAGAAACCAATGGATCAGGGACTCCAATGGCATCATTGGAAAACCTCAAATCGGGAACTAAGGGTCCCAGAGAACTTAAACCTGCAAGCCTAGCAACACTACGCAAGTCACCAAAAAATCCCCAACAGGGAAGGCCCGAATATCCTTAGATGGGGGCATTCCACTACTAGCAACTTCTCAGTCAAGGAAGCCTACTACCTACAAGGTAGTTACTATAATCATGACAAGGAAAAAATATGGAAAAAGGTTTGGAACCCTATACTCTGGCCCAAAGTTTCCACCTTCCTCTGGCTTATTGCACACAATAGAGTCCTAACTTGGGACAACCTTAGAAGAAGAGGCTTCATTGGAGGGGGATTCACAAATTGTCATCCAGCTGATCACCAAGATCCTCCATGGGGAAAACATGTTGAACATCTCACCCAGCTGGCGACTCTCAGGGCTGATAGAGAAATTCGGAAGCCTCCTTAGAACCAACCTCAACATCATACCCTCTCATGTGAAAAGAGATGCAAACAGGGTAGCGGACTGCTTGGCAAATGAAGGAGTAACAAAGGAGATAGAACACATCTACTGGGAAGCACACATATCTGGAGACTCAGATATCTTAGATCGATGTTATTCTCTGGCCAACAGGGATCTCCAACCCCTGGATGGGGTGCCACGTCGAAAAGGGAGGACACGCAGACACGAGTTGGGCAGTGCCATTAATACTGGCCATCGACTCCCATCTCCTCACCATTAAAGATGGGAGTGAGCCCAAGCAGCCAAAACTAGGAGATGAGCCCTCTCACATGCGCGAAGAGGATGAAAGACCAACACACTAATAATTTAGCCTTAATGGCCAAGGCTGTCATGGTCACCCTCATCCTTATCAGCTGCCCTAACGGAAATGTGAGGCATTTGGAAATTGAATGGCCGAAGGCTGAACCTTCGGAGTGCTGGAGTAGGGACACTCATCCAGTCGACATTTCGGCCATTGCTATGCTTTTCTCCATGCCAAGAGCACAAGGACGGCCTCATAAAGGCGCAACGTGGTATGCTTCTGACTCTCGTAGGAAACGACATAATAAATTCGAAAAAGCGTTGGCTATAGCATGCACTCAGAGAACTAGGAGGCCTGGGAGAACTGGAACGCCTCCCATGGCATATGTGGAGGAGACTGTTCCGGATGAACCCATCCAGGATTACCCAGAACATCTCCTCTTCACTATCCTGGATAATTGGGATCCCCTCACCTATTTCGAGAATGATGCCAAGCCTCCTGCTCCAGGAATGACACACCGTTCCAGGGAAGATGACCCAGCAGAGGATTACACAACTTGCTATGTTGAGGAAGAACTCCTGGACTGCACAGAGGAAAAGGCCAATACAACTAGCAACAAACCTCCAGAGGAAGTGGCATAGCAGGACAAGCAGCAGGGACAGCAAGGTGGCAGCGCAAATGAAGGCAAAGGGGAGACCGACGCACATAAGCTAATTCGCCTTTCCTCCGTGCAGGAAGAATGGCAGGACCAACCTCCATTCATCCACCCGAAGAACCTGGAACTAATCTTTGAAATGCGCAACATGGTAGAAGACCAAATCTTTAAGGACATCCAAATCAACAAACACCTCGATATGATGTACACTACTTACTTCAGTACATCCCCACGACAATGCCCTACGTGCGCACAGGCATACACGATTCCAGTTAGACCAAGAAATATTGGCAAGGATGATGAGAACACCATATAAAAGGTTCTGTGAATGTGCATAGTTAGAAATTTTCTTTTGTTTCGAACCAGAGCTTTAGCTCAGTTAGTCTATAGAAATGTTGTTGGTAATAAGTTAAGGAACAGACTTAAACTAATGACGACTATGCGTCCTGGTTTCCTCCGGGCGGGACGACAGAAAATGATGAAGTATGCACATTCCAGGATACCGCATGCAACAACTTAAGTCCGCACAATTTTGAGTCCAAGAAGCCTTTGTGTATATATTGTGTTTTATAGTATGGTGAGCCAGTTTTGTGATGGTTAGGCCAGAGAGCCTAGATGTTAAAGTCCAGTGAGCCTATTTTTGTATATGTCTCATCATTAATATAAAATACATCGTTGCGCGCAGACCAACCATGATAAAAGAGTATGGGGGACTAAAATCCACTAGTTAGGGAAAGGGGGGGCCAAACGTTAAGGAAAAAGGGCTAAGCTAGGGAGCTTAAGCCAAAAAGGAATATTATATTAATATTTCTTAAAGTATAAAGTATGGATAATTATTTTATCCTAAGTTCCAAAGTTGGGGACAAGTGGGCCAAAGTAGCTCCCAACATCACAAGTGTCAAGTTGGAAACATGCATACATATTGTTTGGACTTAGTTCATTTTCCTATCATTCCTTCCATGAGGAGTCATCCGTTCAGCCATACCATGATATTTCACTCGCGTTGTCAAATATCCTCCATACTTTCCTGTCATTGTATCTGAACCTGGATCCATAGACATATTTTTTTGTGTAGTTGGGTAGCTTGGGAGCTGGACTGAAGAAGCAGGTTGTTAGGCCCATGGAATACTGAAGAGGCGAGTTGTCAATCCAGTGAGAAATTTCTCTCTGTGTGAGAGAATTTCCGGGAATTGATATCCTGAAGGTGCTAAACTACAGCTATAGGGCTCTAAGACTTCCTGTCCGACCTATTGCTGAAGCCCAGAAAGGAAGTGGGGCAACTGAAGGACTGTTGAGAAGAGAAGGGGCACACTTCCTGGGGTGGTACATGCATGTGGGGAATGAGGGATTGTAGGTTGTTAGTTTGATTTGGAACCTATGATGGAGTCTTTCATGTTATCTATGATCCATTAGCTTGGTTAGGAATCCCTTTACCCGAGTGGAGTTTAGTCCCAGCTCGGGGGTGACCCATTACTGAGAGTGATGAGCAGTGTGGTCTAAGGCTGGGAGATTCGTGGAAGGTCTGCACACATTTGGTGATATTCTTACCAAGATAAGTGTCAATTGTGTGATAAATTACATGTTGCATAATTATTTACGTGTTTATTTTATGGATTTATCCTGTGTATGGTTTATAACT
>ML803200.1:262179-289840 GCA_009831015.1 Picea engelmannii | reverse complement strand
CACTGTTGGTTCACCTGAGATCATCAGTTCTCATCGCATGGAAAAACTACTCAAAAAAGGTCATTCTGGTGTCATTGCTCAACTCCACGCCATACAAGCCATAGAGACACCCCCAGTACCCCAAGACCTCCAAGCCCTCCTTTATAAACATCAAAATGTATTTTCCACTCCCCAAGGACTCCCTCCTTCCCTTGGTGTCCATGATCATTCCATTCCCCTTGTCCCAGGAAGCCTTCCCCCCAATATCCATCCATATCGCCACCCCTTTGCACAAAAAAATGAAATTGAAAAAATGGTCCAGGAACTCCTTACGGTCAGTGTCATCCGTCCTAGTACGAGCCCTTACTCATCTCCGGTCGTCATGGTACTGAAGAAAGAAGGTTCTTGGAGAATGTGTCCTAACTTCCGTGCTCTCAACAAACTGACCATCAAAGACAAATTTCCCATTCCTGTCATTGATGACCTCCTGGATGAATTGAGTGGCACCCAATTCTTTACCAAACTTGATCTTCGCTCGGGTTATCACCAGATACGTATGAAAGAGGATAACATTCCCAAGACCGCCTTTTTCACTCATGGGGGCCACTATGAGTTTTTGGTCATGCCCTTTGGGTTGTGTAATGCCCCCTCCACCTTCTAGAGCCTCATGAACCATGTCTTCCGCCCTTTTCTCTGTCATTTTGTCTTAGTTTTGTTTGACGATATCCTCATCTATAGAAAAACCTGGATAGACCATCTTAATCATGTGGATCAAGTTCTCTGCCTACTCTCTCAGCACCAAATTTTCCTGAAACAGTCCAAATGTGCTTTTGGTGCCTCAGAAGTTGAATACTTGGGTCATCTGGTGGGAAAGGATGGCGTCAGGGTGGACCCGAAAAAGATTGAAGCTATGCAAGACTGGCCGTACCCAAAGACTCTCAAAATATTGCGTGGATTTTTGGGCCTCACAGGGTATTATCGCAAGTTTGTTAAGAACTACGGAAAGATTGCAGCACCTCTCACAGCTCTCCTAAAAAATAACTCTTTCACTTGGACTCCAGCAGCTGCTTAAGCTTTTCAAACCTTGAAGACGACCATGTGCACCACTCCGGTTCTGGCCCTTCCCGACTTCACCAAGACCTTTGTGTTGGAATGTGACGCCTCAGGGAAAGGAATCAGCGCTATCCTTATGCAAGAGGGTCACCCTTTGGCCTTCACTAGAAAGAAACTGTCTGAAAGAAATCTGGGAAAACCCATTTATGAAAAAGAAATGTTGGCGATTCTGCATGCCGTTGAATTATGGTGTCCTTATCTCTTGGGGCAACGATTCCAAATTAAGACCGACCATCAAAGCCTCAAGTACTTTATGGAACAACGCATTTCCTCCCAGGAGCAACAAAAATGGTTCACTAAGCTCTTTGGATATGATTATGAGATCATTTACAAGAAGGGCAAAGACAATGTCGTGGCAGATGCACTGTCCCGGAAATATGAAGACGAAGGATCCCTTTTTTCTCTTTCCTTCATTGTACCCAATTGGCTCCAAGTTGTGCACCAGGAATGGCTTCAAGACCCCAAAAGTTTGCATCTAATCCAGCAACTACAGAACAAGGCTCAGGCTCCCCCAGGGTACTCCTGGCTCCAGGATGAGCTTCAATACAAAGGCCGCTTGTATTTAAGTAAACAATCCAAGATCAAATCTACGGTACTTTCTGAGCTTCATGCTACACCCATAGCGGGGCACTCAGGGTTCACCAAAACATATGACCAAGTCAAATGTTCTTTTTTCTGGGATGGTATGAAACAGTACATCTGTAAGTTTGTGGCTAAATGTGAGGTGTGTCAATGCAACAAGGGAGAAACAGTCAAATCTCCAGGCACCCTCCAACCGCTTTCGATTCCCCCTGCTATTTGGAAGGATATCTCTATGGACTTTATTACAGGCTTACCCAAATCGGGGAATAAATCAGTCATAATGGTGGTGGTGGATCGCCTTTCCAAGTATGCTCATTTTTTCGCTCTTCACCACCCGTTTACTGCATCCACAGTGGCTCAAATTTTCATGGATCAGGTCTTCAAGCTTCATGGCATGCCAAACCCTATTGTTTCTGATTGAGACCCAACTTTCACAAGCAATTTTTGGCAGGAACTGTTTAAGCTACAAGGCACACAATTGCATCTCAGCTCAGCTTATCATCCCCAGATAGATGGTCAAATGAAAGTTGTCAACAAGTGTTTGGAAACATATTTGAGGTGCTTTTCCTCTGAAAAACAACACCAGTGGGCTCAATGGTTACCCCTCACCGAATGGTGGTACAACACTACATACCATACAGCCACTTGCATGACTCCTTTTGAAGCAGTATATGGACAGAAGCCACCTTCAGTTCTCTCATACTTACCAAGTACCTCGAAGTTCCAGGCGGTTGACCAAACACTTACAGTTCGAGAGGATATCCTTTGTACCATTAAAGAGAATTTGGTCATGTCCCAGAATAGAATGAAGCAGCAAGCAGATCAAGGTCGCTCCGAACGTCAATTTGTAGAAGGGGATCAGGTGTTTCTACGACTGCAACCATATAAGCAGACTTCCCTCAAGGATGAGTAGTGTCAGAAGCTAGCCCCCAAATTTATTGCCCTTACACAGTTCTCAAGCGTGTGGGACAAGTCGCGTATCAGTTAGCTCTTCCCAGTCAGTCGAAGCTACATCATGTTTTTCATGTTTCATGCTTGAAGAAGGTGATTGGAACCAGGTGTTAAATTCAAACCAACCTTCCAGAGTTAGCTGAAGAAGGATCCATCTAGCTACAACCAGAAGCAGTTTTGGACCAGCGTGAGCATCGCCTGCGTCAGAGAACCATCAAGGAAGTGCTAGTACAGTGGAAATATATGACTCCAATAGATGCCACATGGGAACTAGCTACCATTCTACAATAGTTTCCACATCTCAAGACTTGAGGACAAGGCTGTTTTTAAGGGGGCAGACATGTTAAGGTCCTAACCCGCACATAGATAGATCAATGTATTCGGATGTAATAAAGGTCAATATTAATAAGGCCTTTCAATAAAATAGAATAAGGCGGATGTAAGAAGACCTAATAGAAGCTTCCGCTTCTAGAAGTATCTTCCTCTAGATGCTTCTCTTAATAGACATATTTAGTATAAATAAGAGTTGAGGGTATGAAAACCCTAGCTTGGAGATTATTGTAATAGAGCGCTGCTCAATTGGAGGTTTCCCCCTCGAAGAGGCCTGTGAACATTGCTTTCTGAATCAAAGTGCTATTTCTATTGCTATTGTTATATCATTTATGTGTATTGTGAAGATTATGCTAGATATTTTACTGTTATTCTGCCATTTCTAGCATTTTATTTCTGTTCTGCACATTTTATATATCTGGTATCTTGCAATGTGTATTTACAGTATGTATTTGTTTGTCTACATTTTATATATAAATTTTCACAAGAATTCTGTGTGTATATGTTTTAATTGCATGAAGTTCGAAAAATTTATGTGGCATAGCTCAGTTGGATGTTGGGTATTTTACAGTATGTTGAGCAGAGAATGAGAGAGTTTTCTGGAGTAGCATGGCTCGGCATGGGTGGCCATGGATGTTACACCAATGATCTATGCAGCCTTGGAAAATAAACAACCAGAATATCAATCCCACATGATTGAAGTGGAATGTAAGATTTATAATCGACCCATAGCTATTTTAATTGATTCTGGATATAGACATAGCTATATATATCCAAATTTAATTGAAATATTTAAATTGAATAAAAGTAAGCATGAAAAGTCTTGGTTATTTAAGCTAGCTACTAGAACCAAGAGAAGAATAATTGAGCTTGTTAAAGAGTGCCCTATAAATATGAATGGAACTAACACTAAGAAAAATTTGAACATCATATCGCTTGGGTATTATAACTTCTTGATTGGTATGGATTGGCTAGAAAATCGTCATGTTGTTTTATATTGTTATAACAAGGTTTTCACATGTCTAGATAAAGAAGGAATTCAAGGATAGTGCAAGGTATTCCAAGGCCTATATATCCAAGGGATTCCGACATTGCAGTTGAAAAAAAGTCTTAGAAAAGGGTGCTAGATGTATGCAAACCATGTGGAAGAGCCAATGAAGGATAAGGATCTGAGTCTAGAATATTATCCAATATTGAAAGATTATAAATATGTGTTTGAGGAGTTACCAATATTGTCACCAAATAGGGACATAGATTTCTCAATTGACTTAATTCCTAGAGCTGCCCCAATATCTAAGAATCCATACAAAATGAGCACGCAAGAGATAAAAGAGTTGCAAATGCAACTAGAAGATTTGTTAAAGAAAGGGTACATACTCCCAAGTGTTTCTCCTTGGGGTTCCTCGGTTCTTTTTGTCAAGAATAAATATGGAACGTTGAGGTTATGTGTTGACTTTAGACAGCTGAACAAAGTTATAGTGAAGAATAAATACACTTTTCTAAGGATTGATGATCTTTTGATCAATTTAAAGGAGAAAATATATTCTCCAAGATTGACTTGAGTTTAGGTTATCATCAAGTGAGAATCAAATAACAAGACACTAGCAAAATGACCTTTAAGATAAGGTATGGACACTATGAATTTGTGGTGGTGCCTTTTGTCTTAACAAATGCACCGACTACATTTATGTGTCTAATGAATGGGGTGTTCATAGATTTCTTGGATAAGTTGGTAATTGTGTTCTTGGATGATATTATTTTATATTCAAAGACAAAACAATAGCGTGAGTGACATTTGAGGAAGGTTATACAAGTGTTGAGAGAGCACCAATTGTATGCCAAATTGAGTTAGTGCACATTTTATCAAAATAAAATCCATTATTTGGGTCGCATTGTTTCAGAAGAGGGCATAACAGTGGATCCAGAAAATATTGAAGCAATCAAGAGTTGGCCAATGCCAATGAATATTGTAGAGGTTAGATAATTTATGGGTCTATCCGGTTATTATAGGATATTCATTACAAGATTCTCCAAAATTGCACACCCAATAACATATTTGCAAAATAAAGGAGTAAAGTTTGAGTGGAGTGCGAAGTGTGAAGAAAATTTTCAGTGCTTAAAGGATTTGTTAACCAGTGCACCTATTTAAAAAGTTGCAGATCTAGACGAAGATTTGTTTGTGTGCACAGATGCATGCAAACAAGGGATCGATGGAGTCCTTGTGAAAAATGGACATGTGATTTGTTATGAGTCCAAAAAATTGAAGGAACATGAAATAAATTATGCTACACATGACTTAGAGCTAGAAGCTATAGTACATTCCTTAAGAAATGTGGAGGCATTACCTCATGGGAAGAAAATTTGAATTAACGATAGACCATAGTGGTATGAAATATCTATTTGAATAGCCAACACTACATTCTAGACAAACTAGATGGTTGTAATTTCTTATTGAATATAACTTTGATATCAAGGACATAAGGGGAAAAGAGAACAAGGTTGTTGATGCACTAAGTAGAAGGGTGCATAAAATGCATGCTACAACCATTAATATCTACAGGACATATCTAAAAGACATAATCTTAGAGGTTGTAATTGCATATCAGCATCATGTGCAAGTTAAAGAAAGCTTACAGTAGAATGATATACAACAAAAATATAAGGATTACAAGCTGGAATGGGATGTAATCCTCTTATTTCAGAATAGATTTTATGTTCTAAGGGAGATGCATATTTTTCCATATGCAGGACATATTGGATATCAGAAAAATATTACAGTAGTAAGAGGCCAATATTTTTGGCCTGGCATGAAGAAATATGTCACTGATTATTTAGCCAAATGCATGGAATGCCACAAGGTAAAGGTTGAGCATAGACATCTAACATGATTGTTGCAGTGATTGCCCATTCCTAAATGGAAATGGGAAGTTGTTACTATATATTTTATTACCGAATTTCCTAGGACATCAAGGCAACATGATTCCATCATGGTAGTGGTGGACAAACTCACAAAGGCTAGACATTTCATTTCAGTAAAAGTAACTCACAAGGAAACCATTATTGCAGAAATTTACATGAGATAAATTGCTAGGCTACATGGTGTGCCTAAAGAAATAATGTCGGATCGAGATCCAAATTTCACTTCCAATTTTTTGAGGGTGTTGTTTAATGGATATGGGACAAATTTAAATTTTAGTACAACATATCACCTAGAATCAGATGGGAAGACAGAAAGAATTAATCAAATAATTGAAGATATATTGAGAATGTATGTAACAGACAAGCCTTCTAAGTGGGAGGACTATATCCATTTAGTTGAGTTTGCATACAACAATGGGTATCAGGAATCATTGAAGATGAGCCCATTTGAATCATTGTATGGCAGAAAATTCAACCCACCAGTAAGTTGGGATAACCCAATAGACAGAGTTGTGATTGGGTGAGAATTGTTAAAGGAAATGGAAGAAAAGATGGTAAAAATCAGGAAGAATTTAAAAGTTGCACAAGATCGGAAGAAGAGTTATGCTAATAGAAAGAGAATAAATAGAGAATTCAAAGTGGGAGAGCATGTGTTTTTAAAATTTAAAGCAAATAGAAGCTCGTTGAAATTAGGAACTCACCCAAAGTTGACAGCGAGATATTGTGGGCCTTTTGAGGTTTTAGAAAAATTAGGAGTAGTTGAATACATGCTAGCATTACCTGCATCCATGAGAATCATAATGTGTTTCATGTATCTTTGTTAAAATGGTATGTACCTAATCCTAATCATGTGATTGATTGGAATGTGATCCAGGTGGAACACAAAGGGATTTCTAGGTGGAACCAGTGCGCATCGTGGACCGAAAAATCAAAGTGCTCAGGAAAAAATCCATAGGCTTGGTAAAGGTTCAATAGAATTGTTACAGTCTTGAAGATGCTACATGGGAGCATAAGAAAACCATCTGGGAGGCATACCCACAATGTTTTGTAAATTTTGAAGAAAATTGAATGTACATTTGTACAAAAGCAAATGAAGACTCTATTTTGGCATATGGAGTTCCTAGAGCCACAACTCTGAGATTTCCTATCCAACCAATGCGTAGGTTGAGGGGAAAATGGATTTGTTGGTTGGAATTGTTGCATGGGCCATGAAGTTGTAGAATTATCAAGTATTTTGATGTAATGTTTTATATAAGCAAATGTGTAAATTGTATGGTTATGTGCACCAAGGAAAATGCAATTTGTAGGGGGAGGGGAATGTAACATCCTTGTTTTCGAACCCCAAATGAGTGATATGTATTGTAAATGTAGTATGTGGTCAAGATCCAAGCGATCTATATTGTAAATTAGATGTATGGCGTAGAGGCAATATGTAAACGATGTAAATTGAAATATAATCAATGAAATGTATCACCAACTATAGACAGACACAGATGGAGATTGGGGAATAAGTATCCACAAGAGAGGGTAGGGGTCCAAGGGGGGGGAGGAGTTACCCATATCTATTAAACCAAAATCCATTTCCTATTTTTCTATAAATTATCCTTGTCATGAACCTTCCATTAGTTGTTGAGTGTTCTAGAGCTGAATCATTGAATTCATGTAAGAGGGTCGATGTGAGAGTCACTTCCCATAGTTATTGAGAGCATAGGGGTTACGTACGATCATATTGGGGAAGAGTGCAAGTCAATAAAGAAAGAGAAAGAGAGGAAATTGATATGGGTAGGGGACCAAAATTATGCATTCACATTTTTGGCATAGAGAGTTGTTTTTACATTGACTTTTCTAGCCAAGAATGGATTTCAGAGTGTGAGATATTGTAGGAATCTATTGTGGACATGTTTGGTTGATGTTGGAAACTGTAAGTTTGTGGAGAAAGAGACTGTGTTCCTAGGAGCAACAAGCTATTCAAAATTCTTCCAAGAAGCAATTGTTTTGGATATTGTTGCAGCTATGAAATTCCTGAAGTCACCAAAAGAATAATTCATGTCCAACCTATGTTGGAATCCCTGGAGGGGAGTGGAAAGGTGTAAGGGACTATGAGAAGTGAAGGGGGATTCCAGACCTTGGGTTGTGTAGGTTGAGGGGAAGAGTATTGGTGGACTAGAATTAGCTATAAGTTTGATTGTTGAAATGGGGACATTAGCCAACCTTAGGGTCCACCGTATCTTTTGGATTCATAGCCCCATCTTGAGGGTGTCTTGTTGTTGAGAAATGGAGCAGGAAGGCTATGGTTGGGTGGAACATCCTCCCTCTACAACGAGTTCCACATTTCATTAATAAAATTGTTCTTAGGTGTTGTGTTTATTCATGTTAATTGTCGATACAATTGTTGTGCAATTTACTTTGAGTTATATTTGGTTATTATTGCTTGATGTGAGAAGAATGATGAATTTAAATCCCTATTTATGTGGTTGAATTTTGTTGTATGTTATTTAGTTTTTCTATGCACAGTTAAGCAGTTATATTTATGTTTTTGGGAAGAATATATAGTTACATGTGAATGAATGTCATGCTGGGTATTATTTCCACATATAGATTTAGTAACATAAATTTTTAATGGGTCGTTTTAGTAGTGATGTGACCCAATTGGGGGTTGGGTGCATTACAATTCTAGTAGAGCTAAGCCATGTGTGAGGAAAAACTAATGATGGATATAGAAATGATATATCACCACAAAATTTTCCAATGGTATCCTTGCTTGAATTGGTTCCTCAATTGTAACCAACTTTCCAACAGTTAAGATAACTAATAATAAGGATGAGATTCTTGAGGGACTACATGGTAGAGAATGGGTACATGCCTAGTGTTGTTTTGGGTGATAAATAATTAGGGAGGTGGTTGGGAAATGTATCGAGATATTGGCTATACCTTCTAATTCACTATGGTAGAATACATGACATAGAGATGTGGTATTTTGAAAATCAATGCAGGGATGCATTATGTGCATGTGGCCATGAGCATTACCAAAATATCTTATTGGTTGTGGAGCCTAATTATCTTCTTGATTCATAGGTCTTTGTTTTCATTCCTGTTTATACCCCATGAAGATTGTACACCCTAGAAGAATGTACACTCATCCACGTGGGGGAGTGCAGGGGGGTTACCCCCCCTGTGGGGTCTAGGGGGATATCCCCCCAGTTGGGGGGTCCGAGGGCAAGCAAGCCCCCAACGGGGGTTCGGGGGCAAGCGAGCCCCCAACGAGGGTTCGGGGGTGAAGCCCCAGAAGGAAAAATGGTCTTGTAAATGTATATTGTAATTTCATTGTAAATCTGGACCGTTTATTATAAGGTCACAGATATGACGGTAGAAGTTATGTTAGGGTTTTTTTCTCTAGAAGGAAACCCTCTTTTATGAGGGAAATGTATTGCGTCTATGCATCATTATGAATATTGTATTATGAGAGAGGATATTGTGAGAGAAAGAAGAGGAAGTTACAGTGGGTGTGTTTTAGGTTGTATCCCTTCATTTGTTGGATAATAATAAAGGAAGGACCTAGCAATTTCTATGGTGGACGTAGCCCACACTGGGTGAACCATGCATATTTGTTTCTCTATTTTATTGTGTATCTTCTGTGTTTTATTTCCGCATTTGTTTTATTTTATTGTTCTGTAATCTTGTTTTTCTAACAACTAGTATCAGAGCGAAAGGTAACTTGCAGGAAAAGAGGGTTCTTGGTTCAAGTGGGAGCAATGGCAGAAGATGGAAAGTTTAGGGTCGAGAAATTTAATGGCCAAAACTACCAGTTATGGAATATGTAGATGGAAGATTATTTATATCATAAGGATATATTCCTACCATTGGGAGGAATAGGAAAGAAGTCGACGGCTATGAAGGATGAAGAATGGGAGATTCTTGACAGGAAGGCTCTAGAAAGGATACGGCTAAGCCTGGCAGTGTCGGTGGATTTCAGTATTTAGAAAGAAAAGAAAACAAAGGATATGATGGACACGTTGGCTAAACTGTATGAAAAAACCTCGGCATCCAATAAGGTATTTATAATGAAGATATTATTTAATATGAATATGTCAGAAGGTGGGTCTGTTGCAGATCATTTAAATGAATTTAATACAGTTACTAATCAATTAAGTTCTGTAAAAGTGGACATTGATGATGAGGTCAAGGATCTTCTAATCTTGTGCTCATTTCCAGAAAGATGGAACGACTTGGTCATGTTTGTAAGTAACTATGTATCTGGTTCAAATACTTTAAAATTTGATTATGTTGTTGGTGTTATCCTTAGTGAGGAAATGCGACGAAAACGTATAGGTGAGACATCAGGTAATGCGTTGAACATGGAGAACTGGGGAAGACAAAGGGATAGAGGAAAGGGATCAGGGAACCACGAGAATTCTATGAAGGGTAGATCCAAATCCATACTTGGAAAGATAACATGCTGGAATTGTGGGAAGAAAGGACATCTAAAGAAAGACCGCAGAGCTCCAAAGAAACAAAGAGATGGACAATTGGAGAAAAATCAGAAAGAAAATGTAACAGGTGATGTGTTACAAGATGCTTTGATTCTTTCTATAGATAATATTTATGAGTCTTGGGTGGTAGATTCAGGGGCTTCATTTCATGCCACACCCCATAGGAAAACATTTCTAGATTATGTTCAAGGTGATTTTGGATAGGTTCATTTGGGTGATGATGCACCATGCAAAAGTGTTGGAATGGGGAAGGTAAAAATAAAGCAAAGCAATGTAAACCAATGGTTATTGAAAGAGGTAAGACATGTTCTAGATCTAAGGAAAAATCTAATTTCAACAGGGAAGTTGGAAAGTGAAGTTTGTATATCCATATTTACAGATAAGGTGTGGAAGGTCACCAAAGGATCATAGTTGATAACAAAAGGAGAGAAGGTAGGTACATTGTATTTATGTACTGGTAATACTGACTATTCTATCTCTTTAGCTTCTACAGGAGTGGATACAACATTATGGCATCATAGGCTTGGATGCATGAGTGAGAAGGGGATGCAAATACTTCACAAAATAAATTTGTTGCTAGATCTTAAACAAATTGATTTAGACTTCTGTGAGCATTGTGTTTATGGAAAACATAAGAGAGTCAGATTTCTCATAGTCAGAAAAGAAAAGAAGAGTGAAAGGTTATATCTTGTGAATACAGATGTATGGGGACTAGCTCATGTATCATATCTTGGTGGCTCTCGTTATTATGTTACTTTTATTGATGATGCAACTAGAAAAACTTGGGTTTATTGCATTTGACAAAAATCTAATGTTTTTGATACTTTTAAGAAATATAAAGATTTGGTTGAGAATGAGACAGGAAACAGGTTGAAGTGTATCAAATCAGATAATGGAGGTGAATATTTCAGCAAGGAGTTTGATGATTATTGTTCATACCATGGGATTCATAGAGAGAAGACAGTTCCAAGAACACCACAAGAAAATGGTGTGTCAGAAAGGATGAACAGGAAAATCATGGAGCGTGCAAGGAGTATGAGATTTCATGATACTTTGTCCTTATAGTTCTCGGCAGATGTTGTAGATATTGTTGTTTACTTAATAAACAGAGGACCTTCAATCTCTTTTGATGGTAGAATTCCATAGGAGGCATGGATAGGTAAAAAGGTAAAATATTTTTTTCTAAAGACTTTCAAATGTGAAGCATTTGTCCATGTTGATAAAGAAAATAGAACAAAGCTTGAGGAAAAATCCAAGAAGTGTACCTTTATTGGACACGGTGTTAATGATTTTGGTTATCGCTTATGGGATTATGAAAATAACAAAATCATTAGGAGTATAGATGTCATATTCAATGAGAAGGTCAAGTACAAAGATCAGTTGCAAGGAAATAAATAGGAAAAATAAAAGCCAAAATACACAGTGCTTGATGAGACCACTGAAAAAGAAATTCCAAAGGAACCAGAAAATCAAAATGTACAACAACAGGAGAAACAGGTACCTCAAACTCTTGCAAGTGTTGTTAGAATATCTACCAGGTTAAGTAGACCCCCTGAACAATACTCTCCTTCATTGTATTATTTATTGTTGACTGATTCTGGTGAACCAGAATGTTATGAAGAGGCAATGCAGGTAGACACCAAAAAGAAGTGGGAGCAAGGCATGAAAGAGGAAATGGATTTCTTGTTAAATAACCAAACTTGGGACTTGGTTCAGTTTCCTGCAGGAAAAAGAGCATTGCAGAATAAATGGGTTTACAATTTGAAGGAAGAAGATGGAGGAAAACAATGGTACAAGGCTAGACTTGTTGTAAAGGGGTTTGCACAAAAGAAAGGTATAGATTTTGATGAAATATTTTCTCCTGTTGTTAAAATGACTTCAATTAGGACTATTTTAAGTATTGTGGCAGTAGAATATTTGCATCTTGAACAATTATATGTAAAAACAACTTTTCTCCATGGGTATTTGGAGGAAGAGATTTAAATGCAGCAACCACAGGGGTATGAGGTCAAAGGGAAGGAGAATTTGGTATGCAGGATGAAGAAGAGATTGTATGGCCTAAAGAAAGATCCAAGGTAGTGGTATTTGAAGTTTGACAGGTTTATGACAGAACAGGGTTATAGTATATGTCATTCGGATCACTGTGTTTATTTTAAAAAGCTAGAAAATTGAAGCTATATTATCTTGCTATTGTATGTAGATGACATGTTTGTTTCAGGGTCTAATATGAAGGATATAAATGTGCTGAATAGGAAATTATCTAATTCATTTGTGATGAAGGATTTGGGTGTTGCAAAGAAAATCCTTGGTATGAGAATAACAAGAGACAAGAAAAATAACAAATTGACATTGTCTCGAGGTGAGTACATAGAGAAGGTGTTGGAGAGGTTTAGAATGCATAATGCAAAACCAGTTAGTACACCTTTGGCAAGCCATTTAAAATTAACTAAGGAAATGTGTCCCAAGACACGGGACGAGATAGAATACATGTCTAGGGTCCCTTATTCATCAGCAATTGGCATCTTGATGTATGCAATGGTTTTCACAAGACCAGATATTGCATATACAGTGGGAGTTGTGAGAAGGTATATGAACAATCCAGGTAAAGAACATTGGGAGGCAATAAAGTGGATTCTCGGTTATTTGAGAGGCACTACTACGTATGCATTATGTTTTGGAGGTTCATACACTTTTCTACAAGGATATGTTGATTCAGATATGGCAAGTGATAAATATAGCAGGAGGAGAACCAAAGGTTATGCTTTTACTATAGGTGGAACAACAATAAGTTGGATTTCAAAACTGGAAAATTTTGTTGCACTTTCAACAACAGAAGAAGAGTATGTTTTTGCTACAGAGGCTAGTAAAGAAATGATTTGGTTACATAGGTTTATGGAGGAATTGGGAAAGAAGCAGGAGAATAAAAAGTTGTATTGTGACAGTGAGAGTGCCATTCATCTTGCAAAGAACTCAGCCTTCCATTTGAAGACTAAGAATATACATTTGAGGTACCATTTCATACGATATATCTTGGAAGATGGACATTTGAAGTTGGAAAAGATACACACTGGCCAGAATCCTGCAGACGTGTTAACAAAGGGAGTAACCAGGGAAAAATTGAGTTCTTGCTCAGTTTCAGTTGGTCTTCAAGCATGAAGATGAAGATGAGAAATTTTCCAGGTCCAAGAAGTTTCATAGTCCAGTAGATACAACATCGGTGGAGTTGTTGAGATCATTCTCCAAGTGGGATATTGTTGTTTGTGGAGCCTGATTATGTTCCTGATTCAGAGGTCTTTGTTTTCAACCATGTTTATACCCCATGAAGAATTTACACCCCAGAAGAATGTACACTTATCCATGTGGGGGAGTGCAGGGGGGGTTACCCCTCCTATGAGTTTCGGGGGGGCTATCCCCCTGGCTGGGGGGTCCAGGGGAAATAGGGCCCCCGATGGGGGTTCGGGGGTGGATCCCCTGAAGGAAAAATTGCCTTGTAAATGTATATTGTAATTTCATAGTAAATTTGGACCGTTCATTATAAGGTCGTAGATATGAAGGTATAAGCTATGTTAGGGTTTTTTTCCCTAGAAGGAAACCCTCTTTTATGAGGGAAATGTATTGCGGCTATGCATCATTGTGAATATTGTAGTCTGAGAGAGGAGACTGTGAGAGAAAGAAGTGGAAGTTACAATGGGTGTGTTGTAGGTTGTATCCCTTCATTTGCTTGATAATAATAAAGGATTGACCTGAAAATTTCTCTAGTGGACGTAGCCTACACTGGGTGAACCACATATATCTGTGTCTCTATTGTATTGTGTATCTTTTGTGTTTTATTTCTGAATTTGTTTTATTTTATTGCTCCATGATCCTGTTTTTCTAACATATCTTATAGCTTGAAAATTTTATTGCATTATGTAATATTGAGTGTCATGGTAATGCACATGTAATGAATTATCATGTCATTCGGATTTCTATGATTGATAGTGTAAATATATGGAATTGATTATGTTTGGAAATTTTGAGTTTTTGTTTGAGTTGTTTGGATGCTGCAGTGAAAATACCATATATTTGAATACTCGCAATTGTTTGGCCGATTGGAAGATTTAGGTTGTAGTTATAATGGTCTTGCATATGGCATGAATGTAATCCCATAAGGAAGATTGGAAACCACTGCAGAAAAATCTAAACATTATGAGGAGGAACCTCATGCTTGGGAAACTTTATTTCCTATATGAAACATATTTGAAAGTGAAATGTGACAATCTATGAGATATAAGTTTAAAATATTCTAATTGAAATTGCTATGATGATATCTCATGGTAACCATATGTACATGATATAGGTGAGATGAATATGGATCTATCCAAGAAGGGAAGATGATGGTTGTTGAGATGGAAAGCATGGAAAAGAGCCTATTGTTAGGACACATAAACCCTATGGTATGTTGTGATATATGTTGTGATGAGTTATTCTATGTTGGAGAAAGTTAGTCGATTGCTTGGATATAATAATTTATAATCCTCAATAGCCTTCCATTGCAATAAAACCTTGGAAAATGATGGATCACCCGAGGGAATATGTAAAAAAGAGGGGGATTCTTGAGCCTAGAGAGTGAGTGACTACAATAAAGAGGAGGCTTGAGTGAATAACATGCTATATGGGATCATGAGTGAATTGGGTATGTTTGAGAAAATAGTGAATTGAGTTCTATATGTGGCAGCTATATGGATGTGGATCCATGATCATACAGATAATTAACCCTCACACTCAGTGAGTTTGGGGGCTTCCACATGCAAAATCCCTTAGAGACTCCCCTCCCTTGTTCTTATCATCTCACTTGTTGGGCCCTTCATTTTGATGAATAGAATTTGTGCAAGCTACCACAGAGTCAGACAACCAAGGAAAAGAAGGTTGAGCGAAAGAGTGTGGAACAGAAAGGCGCTAGAATGGAAAAAAGTTGGAGGCCAACGTACAATAAGTTTTGGGAGGAGTAGTTGATACATAATAAAGAAGAGAAGAGAGCTCGCAGGTTCTCAATCAACAAGAAAATATTGTATTGTAATCGGGTTGGGTAAGGAGAGTTGTGAAGTAAGAATTGGTTTTTGAGACAGATGTTGAATGTAAGGAGAACTATTATTGTATTAATATAGATGTAGTAAGGGGAAGGGACTACAGAGAATATGATCCGGTCTGGTACAGTTTTGATATGTACTTGTTGGTCCTCTCTAGTATGAGTTTGTATATGAATGATATAAGTTGTGCATGTATTTTGAGTAAGGACTTTGTTATAATAGAATACTGATGGAGATAAAATTTGAAAGAATACCCTTGTCTATGATGATTTCTATGTCCAAAGAATGATATTATGTTCTACCTATTATGCGTGATGCTTTTGTATTTCTTTATGATGTTCTGCACAACTCTGTTATTTTTTCTTGGATTATGAGGTGTTAAATACTTTGATATGGTTAATCTACCATGCGCAAGAATGCTAGTAATCTTGATAACCTGTTGATATGAATAAGGATTACTCTTACCCTTCCCTAATTCTCATGTCTCGGTTGTGATTCAAGTGAGACTTCTTCCATTTTGGGAAGATGAAAATTCCATTGCACTAGATTACATTAGTAACCTTTTGTTGGTAACCTGAAGAGGACCCTAGTCTTACAATTTTGCGCCAACAAAAATTTTCTATTGTTGGGACCCTGGTTTTAAAGGGAACCTGTAAGAAGGATGTTTCCTCAAATCCATAGATCTGATGTTCAGTAGTGGTGGGAACGCAAGTGTGATGCATTCATATGGAAGGAAGCAAAGATATGAAATGGAACATCGCAAGTTATTCTATCTTCTACTCGTAAAGATCGAGTGACTAGTATGAGCTATTGTGGGCAGAATTCTCAGAAAATTTGTTCCATTAGGTAGATCGGCTGTAGGAAGTGATAGATTTCAAATAATGGGTCAATAAAATATGCACTTGGGATACAGAGAAGCTAGCATATCTTCATCGTCTTGATCACCAAATTACTCGAGCAGTGAATTTATGGGTTGACACGACTTTGGAAGGCTATATCATCATGTTTGCAGCAGAGAATCACTAATATTTTTCATGATCAGAGGTGATATTCAAGAAAGGTGTGCACATAATATTGTTGAGGGAAATTCCCTTATGGATCAAAGTCTTCTTGATGGAAGAGGGGATTCTAATTGTTCCCTCGAGTGGGATGGAAACCTAAACACATGCGCTCAGGGTGGGGCAATCTTGGGGAAGGTTCTTGACCTAAGAATGGGACTGGGTTCTTTGAAAGATGGGGAATCAAAAAGAGAAGAATGAAAGAAGTGAGCGAGACTTGAGGAGATCTTCCATAGTTTATAAATGGTGGCGTGGAAAGGTAAATAAAGTCATAAAGAAGTATGAGGTGTTGCGGAAATCAAGCAAACAAGGAGAAACTGATGAAAGAAAGACATAATAGTTGCGGAAGTTGTGAATACAAGAATGGTAGGCCAGTCTAAGATTATAGGAAAGATAAGCACGGAGACAAAGAATTCCCTAGGTGGGTGGACGAGAAGAGGAGTGAGTACAAGCAAGAGAATACAAAGAAGTTATGGATCTTGTGAAAGACATAGAAGATTCGACCCCAATCTCAGGAGGATTTAGAAATGAGGCTAACCAGACTCCTCCAGAGAAAGAAAATGAGACCCCCCAGATCAAAGAAACCTGCCCAGAAGTCAGTGGAACCAACCTTGATTCGTCCATCCCCCAGGCACCCTATATACCCTTGGTAATCTTTGTACCACATACTCATGCAATTTTTATTTTGACAAATTCAATCAATTTGTCAAAAACCACAACTATGAACAGTGGAAGGATATTAGGGTCTCCTGGAAAATACCAACCAGGGCCATTAGGATTAATTTTAGTAGAAACAATAACACCTGGAATGGTTGGACACACAGGAGGTTTGATCGCCCAATAGCCATAATTATGGGGTAAAGGAGATGAGGACGTAGAAGAGCAATGGTTTCTATCTGAGGCCATATGGAGGTCCATAGGGACTCTAGATGTGAACAAGTTAGTATAATTCTAGAATATTTTTAAGGGCCGTGTCGTCAAGTGGTACATGAAGTCTATTGAGCCTAGGTTGCAAGGAAAATAATTTACCCTTAACCAACTGCATTAGAAATTCATCATCGAATTCAAGCTACCCCAGTCAAAGCAACAAGCTCTATTTGATTCAGTAGAGAGAGGGTGAGTCTGCATGGGAGTATAGTCATAAGTTTAAGGATGCTATTGGGATATTAGCACATCCAATTCATGAGGACCATCAAAGGGCTTCTACCCTTGACATGAATCCCCCTGACACAAAAGAGGATAGCCACCCTGACAAATGCTCTAGAACAATCAATGAATATTGAACCCATGGCAGGATGCCCAAGGAGATTGAGGGTAACCACACCTCTAGTATACCCAAACCTATCGCAACTCCAGGGATAAGTATCAGCACTCATGTAGAATATATAGGAATTAACTCTACCTAGCCAAGGACGACCTCAAGTTTGATGTACAAGATGATATACACAGGGGCATCTAGAAAATGAGTGTCTGTGGATAAGGGGAATGTCACCTCCCCATAACCCAATGCCCCTCCCTCCTATGGTACTAATGGGAGGAGTAGCGCAAGTATCAATAGCTCCACCATTCCATGCATCAGTCCAATACCATTCTTTTCCAAGCACCCAAACAGCCTAGATAATCGAGTACTATGAAATATGTCAAACTCACAGGAATGCACCAAGGCACTGCCCCATCCTGAAGAAGTATATTCCTACGCATAATACAATACATTGTGAATTATGTGGGTCTAAAATGCATGCTACAAACCAATGTAGATCATTATATGTACTTGTCAATAGACTGGATCAAACTACATTCAGGGTAAACAAAACACCCCAAGGACTCGAAAGAGCCCGGGGGAGTGGGGGTGGAGGTGGATTTATAGGAGGGAGGAATGGAGGAAGAGGACTAGGTCAAGGTTGAGGTTACAATTGCAATGAAAAAGGACATATGGCCATAGAATTTCCTCACCCAAGACGAACATGGTGTTCACACTATAGAACTAATGTTCACGCAACCCAAGATTTCCCAGATTAGATCGCGAAGTGGGAGGACCGAGATCATCAAAGAGGATATAATTCCATAAGCTATGAACGTAGGAGGGAAGTTAAAGGGAAAATACCCAAAGTCGACATAATCACTCACGGAGGAGAAAAAACTGGGGAAGATGCAGACAGTCAACCCAAGATTTAGAAAGCATCCCTTAAGGATGACATGTATGATCCTTTGAAACAAAAATTGTTTTTCAAAGATGCATTAGAAATATTTACAGGTGCCTCTACTCTAGAAATAGTGGAAAATCCTCCTAAATTCATCCTTCAACCCAATATTTCTCAAGCCCCTACCTCACCACCTACACCCATGAATCATATAAACTCGAGAAGACACCTTGAGCAGTCTCAGAATGTAAATAATCTCTGGTTTCAATTATTCTCTAAGATCTTGGGAAATGACTAACTCACTGAGAAGTTGTAGAATACGATATACCTAGTCTTGGGAGATCAGGTAACTCCATAAACCATTGTAACCACCAAACTTCCTGAGAATAATACACAGAGAGTACAAAGAAGGAAGGTGTGAACTGGAAAATAATTTAGGTTGGAAGCCCAGTTAGATGACTTTGAGATTAAATATGTCATGCTAGACTTGGGATCAGATGTTAATATCATACCCAAAAAGACTGGGAGGCTCTAGGGAAACCTCAGTTAGTGTATTCCCCCGTCCAGCTCAGAATAGAAAACCAATACTGCATTTTTCTAGTGGGGTGGCTGGAATATGTGGAGGTAGATTTTGTGGGAGTTAAAATGATAGTTGATTTCTAAGTGATTGAAAACATGGGAGACAAAGACCCCTACCATGCCTTATTAGGAATTGACTGGGCCTATGACAATTATGATGCCATTGAATTAAAGAGGGACACCATGACATTTGAGGTAGATGGAATAAAGGTTATTCCAAACCTTAGATCCATACTTGGGATCTAGATATACTGAGCCAGTGGATAATAACATGGAGTCAGAAGTACTGGAACAATTATACACTATAACCATAGAAATAAGGCCAGATTATATTAACCCCACTATAGATGGATTTGTAAGTTGGAGTATACAGTCAATCGATGAGGACTCAAAACTTTATTTTGACAACTAAAAGCAAGGTTCATATGAAATATTCTCAAGATGTTGCACAACTATCAGAGCAACACTATGGATTGGAACTGAAATAAGGAATCACCCAACATATGATGGTACTTCATATTTGGACATCTTTCTCACTGACATAGAAGGAAAAGTTGTGCCAGATCAAAGAATCTTGATTTTTGATATAGCTTTGAAAGGATACCCTGGCTAGATTGTGAGCCACTCACAAAGCCTTAATTATTGATTGGGAGGATGAAAAGAGAGTTATTCAATGCAGATTCCTAAGTAGCGATCAATTGAAAAAATATATGAACATGAATTTTCAAGGTACGCAACTATTTGATGGGAATTTTGGCCCTGGAGTGCATGTTGAGCACTGCTTAAAGTAATGGTGAGTTATGGAAGTACCTTCTTGACTATGGGTACAACTATTTTCCCACTCGTTAGGTGTGATTCCAAAATCCTGGTAAACACATGAAGAGATAAGAAGACAAACAATTCATTGGTAGACCTTAAACGACTAGTTTTGTAGAGATTTCTCCTTCACTGGTAATTCCCCTGAGCTTCATTTAGTCCTTCAAAGAATTCAGGAGATGTTATTTACTGAAGTTTGTAAGCATATATCAAGTTGCAGGAAAAGAATCTTATTCATTTACAGATGGATTATCGAGGTAACATCAAGTCATAATTTCAAAATAAGACAAGAACAAGACCAAATTCATAACTGAGTGGGGGTTATTCGCATACAATGTGATTCCTTTTAGCTTGAATAATTCCCCTATAGTCTTCTCCAAGATCGTTATAGCAACATTTTGTGATTGTGGGATATGTGTTATCTTCATTACATGACTTCATCGAGTGGCGGCTACGTTGTGCCAGACACGCATGGGGGTTTGAGGGGGGGTCACTAGGTCCCCCCCTGCATGGGGGTTCGGGGGAAACACCCCCAAGAAATTTTTTTTGCCTCGAGAAATGTGTCACATTTTTTCCTCATTTTTCATGTCACCTCGATTTTTGTGTCTATTGCTGGGAGGTTTTTCGACACATGGTTTTTTGTCGATGATTTTCTATTTCCGGTTAAGGAATTAGGGTTGTTGACTAATCTAGTTCATTGGGTTATGTTTTTGGATGTCGTTGTCTCCTATATGTATATTGTATTGTAAACAATGCATCACTATGAATGAATATAGAATATGTTGGTTTTCCCGTATTGGGTTTCCAGGGGAAAATTATCTATGTAATGTGTGTATTTTACATTGTATCTTTTATGTTCTTTTATTGAAAATTTGTTTGCAATAAAATATTATACAAGGTTAAAATCTACAGTGAATTCATACACAAGTTTCTAGAAGTCTACATGGACGAATAGACTGTATACAATTTGTTGAAGGAGCATGTAGGGATACTACAATTGATGTTTGATAGATGTCGGGAATTACATATATCTTTGAACCTAAGGAAGTGTATTTTCTGCTTACTGCACGACAATCTTCAAGGCCACATTGTTTGTCGAGAAGGAGTCCTGGTGGACCCAACTAAAGTTGTAGTTATCTTGAACATGCCACCACCCACAAGTGATAAAAAGTTGTGCTCGATTCTTGGACATACAGGATACCACTGTAGGTTCATCAAAATATATGAAAGTATCACCGCACCACTAGAGAAACTACCGAATAATTCTGAAGCATTTCGGTGGACAGTTGAATGTGGCAAGGCATTTGATATCCTCAAAGAGAAACTCAACAATGCACCCATTATTGTATACCCCAACTGGGATATTTAATTCCATGTACATGTGTATGCATCAAGTATCTCCCTCGTGGCCATTTTATCACAACCAAGAGAAGGGAATATGGACCACCCTATCTACTTTGCTAGTAGAAAATTGCCTCAAGCTGAACGCAACTACACAACAACCGAAAGGGAAGGTCTAGATATGATTTATGCATTGTAAAAATTTAGAAACTATTTACTAGGCTCTCATTTTAAGTTTTCTACTGACCATTCTACATTGAAGTACCTAGTTAATAAGATAGTCCTTGAGGGAAGGATTTGCAGGTGGCTCTTACTCTTTCAGAATTTTTCATTCGAAGTAATTTTCAAGCCTAGAAGATGTAATGTAGGTCTGGATCACCTATCAAGACTAGAATCAAGGGAAATTGGAGGAGCAATGGATGATCAGCTCCCCAATGAAAATATGTTTCGGATCGAAGCCATTCTATAGTTTCTTGAATACATTGTTTCCTTCCTCAACTCGGGGACCTATCCAGAAAATTATTTCGCAACTCAAAAATGACACCTAGTGGTCTGAGCAGCAAACTACCAACTGATTGCAGGACAACTCTATAAGATGGGACTAGATAGCATTATCAAGAGGTGTTTCCTAACCCATGAAAGGAAAGATATCTCATGGGAATTCCACAATGGAGTTATAGGAGGACATGCTAGAGGGAAAGCTACAACACAGAAGGTACTTCAAGCTAGGTTATGGTGGCCAACGTTATTCATGCAAACTTGTGTATGAAGTCACTATAGATTTTAACCTTGTGTATACAGTGACTTCATGTACAAGGTTAAAATATTATGCTAGATCTTGCGACATTTTCCTATGAGTAGGGAAGCCATCATGCAGAGATAAATGAACTCTTTAGTCGGTTAGAGAACTACAGGCCTTTGATAAGTGGGATGTTGACTTTATTGGGACAATTAATCTACCCATCAAGCATTGAAAGGCCATATATATCATCATCACAACATCCTATCTCACGCAATGGGCTGAAGCATAGGTAGTTCAGGATTGTTCAATAGATATAACTGCTAGATTCATATTTGAGAACATTATTTCTCGGTTTCGATGTCCTAGGAGCCCGACTAGTGATCAAGGTCGTCACATCATCAGCAACACAATCACAACATTGATGATATAATTCCTCATCCAAAACCATAAGAGAAGTCCTTATCATCCACAAGATAATGGAACAGTGGAGGTATTCAACAAGATTCTAGAGAGAGGAATAATGAAAGTGTGTTGTGAAAATAGGGAGGATTGGGATGATAGAGTTCCAAAAGTCTTATGGTCTTATAGGACCACTAAAAATAAAATTCACAAATATAACCCATTTCAGTTGGTCTATGATAAGGAAGTTTTTGTACCTGTAGAGTTTATCACCCCTAGTCTCTATATAGCACAAGATACTCATATGATAGATGATGAATCAATTGCACAAAGGATTGAAAATTTGTAGGAACTTGAGGAAGCAAGATTCTTATCCAATTTCCATCAGTCAATGGGAAAGGCTAGGCACAAAGATTGGAATTAAAGACACATTAAGTCCAGGAGGTTTTTGTAAGGGGATAAGGTACTCCTCTATGAAAGTCATTATTAGAGACATCTAGGCAAGTTGTGCATGCATTGGTTAGGTCCATTCCTAGTTGTTGAAATTCGATAGTCTGGTGCAGTCAATCCAACGCAATTGGATGGTATCCTTCAACCAGGGTGGGTGAATGGTGCATGCCTAAATCCCTACATTTCCCACACTTGACAGAGGGACCATTGCTCCATTCCAAGGGAGTTTGTACAGTAGTTATATTTTGATTGTCTATTGTAAAAATAAAAATTAGATGTAATAACGTCGGAGTGTGCTCAGTGGTGCCACAACATATATTTCTCAGTTTAATTGTTGGGTATTTTCATACATGCTTATTCAGCAACGCGTTGTCATATGATTCATTGATCCTCTCAATCATACACATAAATTCATTGTAGAATCACATTGTGTATTGGGGGGTGATCGAATCTGAAATTTATTAATGGCTAAGCATTAATCATGCCACATCCAATTGTAGCCCTTAGGTTAATCACCAAAAACTATCAGAATGTCTCGTCAAGTCTTAAAAAGTCCCTGTACGCATAGATTCTATTGATCTTCCCACCACAATTCTCAACCATTAAAACGATAATTCCCTCATGTCGGCCACGTGTTGGTCAGGCCATCCATTAAATTCATGATCCGTTCATATATTTTAACCTGTTATCAATCTCATCAGACGTCCACACCATAAATTGCATTGATGGCTTAATTACTCACTCGTTTATGACCAATTTTTAGTTTACCCCGTTACCTCATTTATAACATCCCGCAATCTTATTATGCATGACACATTGTTAACTTAGTTTCCCTCTATCCTTGAGTTTCATGAACCTTGGTACATTATAAGAAGCCTCTTTCCCATCAATTCAATTTTTTTACTATCACTCCATATCGAAAATGATGAGAATAGCGAGAAGACAAAGCTCAATCCTAAAAGAAGTAGTCCCAGATGAGCCCTATGATCCCAGAATCGAGGTGTCGAGTGATGTCAAAGGAAAGGCCGAGAAAATGAAACTCCTTGACCTTGATCTTATGGATACGGTGTTATTCCCACATATGAACATCGATTTGTTCTAGGAGATGGGTTCTAAGCTGACAAGGGAGGTGCAATTGATCCCAAATCCTGACTTTCTTAACCTATTCAACTCCGCTATCATGAGCCTCTGGGGTCTACTAGTGTTCGAGACCACTGGTGAAGTTGCGCAATGCACCAAGTTCCTGATAAGAAGAGTGAATGACAAGATCTTATGGATTGACAGGATATATCCCATCCATGTTGAGGATATCCATCAGCTCACAGGACTTTCATGTTAAGGGGAGGATGTATCTAAAGGATTCCAAGGGTCGATCAAGCACGACAAAAAGAAGGGGAAAATTAGCTTGTATGAATGTTATCATACACAACGTGGGGGTCGTACAGTGAAAATTGAGCCAATCATCCTAGAAATGGTGAGAACGACCTACTATGTAATTTCCAAGAAGGCCATGCACTCATATTACAAGGGTAAATGCATGTTGGATGCCCTGTTAGTGGAATATTTCTACGTAAATGGTGTAGTATTTAACTGGTGTAGTTACCTATTGGAGGAATTCCTCATTTCTTGTGAGGAAGTTCAAGAGAAGTACAACACATTCACATATGGATATCTGCTTCTAGCCTTCGCAATGTTGAAGTGGCGGCCACCCACGGGCAAACAACTAGAACTTGCAGACAAAGGGCACCTCATAAAGATGTTTGAACCTTAGCATGCAAGGTCAGACTTTGAGAATATGGAATTTAATAATGTTGCATTCCCAAAGTGGTACGCTTAGCTAATTGATGCCACCATGTATTCCATAGGAACTGTTGAACCTGAACACAAGAAATATCTCATTCACTTTGAATCGCCACCAAACTTTTTTCTGGCCAAGGCACGCAAATCCCTTTCATTTCCACATGAGGCCATTACCATTCTATATGGATGAATAAATATTGGAAAAATAGGTTATGTCATGGACAAGAGTCAGACACAACCCATGAAAGTCAGGAATGCTTCGTCTTTTACCAATAGAGCTCTTGAAGAAGAAGAGTTCGACAAAGGAAGTTGGGTCAAGTTCAGACAAAGTAGAGTTGGCGTCGAAGTCTTCAATGCCATATGACTTAGAAGAAGAGGAAGAACACCAGTTGTAGTGGCCCAAAAGGACCTTACTAGGATTCCCCAACCTTTCGGATGAGGTGGTACTCTCAAGTAAGACCGTCAATGACATTTTGGTTTTTTCCTTTACATGTGAGGTTCTTTCTAAAAATCCCTAGAACTGGTGCTTCCTCTGCAGTCATCCCAACCAAAGTCATGAACCATCAACCCATATCTAGTGCTCTACCTTGCACTAGAGCAGCCACTCGTGTTTCCCAGAATTTTAGTGATATAGTCTATGACCCCAAACTAGACCCCAACACATATTACACTGTAATTGGCAAGAAATAACCACCACCACCATCCAAGGATACAATATTCCCACTGCCACCCAACTCACTAGAATCCATTCAACTAGACATCCTAGAGAACATTGGGAACCTCGAAGATATTATCCTATTAGCTACTATCACACCAAGCCAATCAAATATTCCAGTTTTTCCCACTTTGGTAATTATTCCTTCGAAGGAGAGCCAACAATCAGCAATTCCAGAACTCACCTAATTCCCACATGTCCCACTCCTAGGTTCTCAGTCTCCAAGACTAGATATCCTCATTTAGGTTCTGCAGGTTCAGAATGGGACCCCAAAAGTTCCACTCACAACAAGGACAACAACTCAACAAGAGGTGGAGTCTCAAACACCATAGGAGGCACATTTAGGATAGATCATAGTGTCTTTGAAAGATAAGTTAGAGCTAGTACTCCAAGATCCCAAAAAGTGCTCATAACTGTTACAACTCCTCTTAACACAGATGAAAGTTATCCCTTTACTTCTGATTCCCCTAAAGAACAAACTTTCCCAACAGTTGCAAGGACCATCCCAGGTAGAACAAGAGGTTGAGACACCCTTAGAATAGTCCATGGTCATCGAGATTCCTCTTTAAAGTAGACTCCCACTAGAATCTACAGTCACATTCAGTGAGCTAGCTCAATTACCGACACTGCAACTAGAAGGACTGATCAGAGCCTCTACTAATCATTTGGAGAAATCAATTCAACAAGCCGAAAATCAAGATGAATTTTGGACACAGGAAGGAATGATGGAACAAACAAAATAGATGCATGATGAATATTTAAAAATCCATGCAGAGCATAAAATGGAGAAAATGAAGGAAAATTTAACAAAGGTTTGACCGCGTTTTAGGAAATAAGCACCCCATCTTCTAGAGTAAAACAAAACCACAGAGCTAGAGAAATGGATTGAATTAGTCCAGGAATCATGGGAGGTGTTGGCAGACCGATCAGAGGAACTCCAAGAGCAGTTGGAGGGAATGAAGTTGAAGGCCTAGGCATAGCCCATAGAAATCCAACAACAACTAGAAAGGGTTTTCCTGGAACGAAACAACACCAGAGGCATGATTTACAATAAAATCGTTGAGTGTACTACCATATTCAAGGAAGTTAGTGATTGTATGGGTGTGATAACTCAGTGCAGCCAAGCACTGGAATAATTACGCATGAAAATACAAACCCTTAATGAAGAAGCTTCCAAAGAACAGGATCCAATGGAAAAGAAAGAAAAAATTTATGATATCCATCATGCCGAAAACACTTTGAATGCCTTGTTTGAAGCTCAAACAATGGACAATAAGGAATTACGAGCCCTTTGGCCGGTAGTGCAAATTACATACATCCAAATGCATCAAGTGGAGACACTAGCGCTTGCAAAATGGAATGCTCTTATTGTTGGATTACTGAGAGGGGGGGTGAATTAGTAATAGAGAAATTTAATCCTTTTTAACCATATAATGCAAGTGTTATATCAATGTAGCATTATCATCCAATAATTGCAGTGTAAATAAACAACAATCATACACATACACAGTACACCATTGTTTTTACATGGAAACCCAAAGCGGGAGAAAACCACAATTTTTTTTTCTTATGTCTTTAAGAATTACATTCATTGGAAGCACCAAATTCCTTTGTTTTCCAGCTCCAACTAGAAGGAGGCTCCAACCCCCTAGTTTCTCAGGCTACAACCTGAAGGAAGCTCCAACTCCCCAATTCTTTGGCTACAACCCCCTAGTTTCTCAAGCTACAACATGAGGAAAGCTCCAACTCCCCAATTCTCTTTCTACAACCAAAAGGAGGCTACAACCACCTATGTTCTCCGGCTACAACCAGAAGGTGGCTACAACCACCTATTGTTTCCCTGTCCAACCACCCTGAAATATAAGTAGAATGATGGAACCACTGTCACACTATCACTGTGATATATATTGTTGTAAACCTGTACCAATAAACTTGTAATCAACCTGTACCATAAACAAGTGGATCAACCATGCACCAACCTATACCAAACAACCTATAATCAGTTTGTACCATAAACAAGTGCATCAACCATGCACCAACCTGTACCTCAACATGTAATCAGTTTGTACCATAAACAAGTGCATCAACCATTCACCAACCTGTACCTCAACCTATACCATCAATGAGTGCATCAACCATGCACCAAATATGTACCAATCATGCATCAAATACACATAAACTATGACT
>ML803200.1:241293-262079 GCA_009831015.1 Picea engelmannii | reverse complement strand
GATTCGACCCCAATCTCAGGAGGATTTAGAAATGAGGCTAACCAGACTCCTCCAGAGAAAGAAAATGAGACCCCCCAGATCAAAGAAACCTGCCCAGAAGTCAGTGGAACCAACCTTGATTCGTCCATCCCCCAGGCACCCTATATACCCTTGGTAATCTTTGTACCACATACTCATGCAATTTTTATTTTGACAAATTCAATCAATTTGTCAAAAACCACAACTATGAACAGTGGAAGGATATTAGGGTCTCCTGGAAAATACCAACCAGGGCCATTAGGATTAATTTTAGTAGAAACAATAACACCTGGAATGGTTGGACACACAGGAGGTTTGATCGCCCAATAGCCATAATTATGGGGTAAAGGAGATGAGGACGTAGAAGAGCAATGGTTTCTATCTGAGGCCATATGGAGGTCCATAGGGACTCTAGATGTGAACAAGTTAGTATAATTCTAGAATATTTTTAAGGGCCGTGTCGTCAAGTGGTACATGAAGTCTATTGAGCCTAGGTTGCAAGGAAAATAATTTACCCTTAACCAACTGCATTAGAAATTCATCATCGAATTCAAGCTACCCCAGTCAAAGCAACAAGCTCTATTTGATTCAGTAGAGAGAGGGTGAGTCTGCATGGGAGTATAGTCATAAGTTTAAGGATGCTATTGGGATATTAGCACATCCAATTCATGAGGACCATCAAAGGGCTTCTACCCTTGACATGAATCCCCCTGACACAAAAGAGGATAGCCACCCTGACAAATGCTCTAGAACAATCAATGAATATTGAACCCATGGCAGGATGCCCAAGGAGATTGAGGGTAACCACACCTCTAGTATACCCAAACCTATCGCAACTCCAGGGATAAGTATCAGCACTCATGTAGAATATATAGGAATTAACTCTACCTAGCCAAGGACGACCTCAAGTTTGATGTACAAGATGATATACACAGGGGCATCTAGAAAATGAGTGTCTGTGGATAAGGGGAATGTCACCTCCCCATAACCCAATGCCCCTCCCTCCTATGGTACTAATGGGAGGAGTAGCGCAAGTATCAATAGCTCCACCATTCCATGCATCAGTCCAATACCATTCTTTTCCAAGCACCCAAACAGCCTAGATAATCGAGTACTATGAAATATGTCAAACTCACAGGAATGCACCAAGGCACTGCCCCATCCTGAAGAAGTATATTCCTACGCATAATACAATACATTGTGAATTATGTGGGTCTAAAATGCATGCTACAAACCAATGTAGATCATTATATGTACTTGTCAATAGACTGGATCAAACTACATTCAGGGTAAACAAAACACCCCAAGGACTCGAAAGAGCCCGGGGGAGTGGGGGTGGAGGTGGATTTATAGGAGGGAGGAATGGAGGAAGAGGACTAGGTCAAGGTTGAGGTTACAATTGCAATGAAAAAGGACATATGGCCATAGAATTTCCTCACCCAAGACGAACATGGTGTTCACACTATAGAACTAATGTTCACGCAACCCAAGATTTCCCAGATTAGATCGCGAAGTGGGAGGACCGAGATCATCAAAGAGGATATAATTCCATAAGCTATGAACGTAGGAGGGAAGTTAAAGGGAAAATACCCAAAGTCGACATAATCACTCACGGAGGAGAAAAAACTGGGGAAGATGCAGACAGTCAACCCAAGATTTAGAAAGCATCCCTTAAGGATGACATGTATGATCCTTTGAAACAAAAATTGTTTTTCAAAGATGCATTAGAAATATTTACAGGTGCCTCTACTCTAGAAATAGTGGAAAATCCTCCTAAATTCATCCTTCAACCCAATATTTCTCAAGCCCCTACCTCACCACCTACACCCATGAATCATATAAACTCGAGAAGACACCTTGAGCAGTCTCAGAATGTAAATAATCTCTGGTTTCAATTATTCTCTAAGATCTTGGGAAATGACTAACTCACTGAGAAGTTGTAGAATACGATATACCTAGTCTTGGGAGATCAGGTAACTCCATAAACCATTGTAACCACCAAACTTCCTGAGAATAATACACAGAGAGTACAAAGAAGGAAGGTGTGAACTGGAAAATAATTTAGGTTGGAAGCCCAGTTAGATGACTTTGAGATTAAATATGTCATGCTAGACTTGGGATCAGATGTTAATATCATACCCAAAAAGACTGGGAGGCTCTAGGGAAACCTCAGTTAGTGTATTCCCCCGTCCAGCTCAGAATAGAAAACCAATACTGCATTTTTCTAGTGGGGTGGCTGGAATATGTGGAGGTAGATTTTGTGGGAGTTAAAATGATAGTTGATTTCTAAGTGATTGAAAACATGGGAGACAAAGACCCCTACCATGCCTTATTAGGAATTGACTGGGCCTATGACAATTATGATGCCATTGAATTAAAGAGGGACACCATGACATTTGAGGTAGATGGAATAAAGGTTATTCCAAACCTTAGATCCATACTTGGGATCTAGATATACTGAGCCAGTGGATAATAACATGGAGTCAGAAGTACTGGAACAATTATACACTATAACCATAGAAATAAGGCCAGATTATATTAACCCCACTATAGATGGATTTGTAAGTTGGAGTATACAGTCAATCGATGAGGACTCAAAACTTTATTTTGACAACTAAAAGCAAGGTTCATATGAAATATTCTCAAGATGTTGCACAACTATCAGAGCAACACTATGGATTGGAACTGAAATAAGGAATCACCCAACATATGATGGTACTTCATATTTGGACATCTTTCTCACTGACATAGAAGGAAAAGTTGTGCCAGATCAAAGAATCTTGATTTTTGATATAGCTTTGAAAGGATACCCTGGCTAGATTGTGAGCCACTCACAAAGCCTTAATTATTGATTGGGAGGATGAAAAGAGAGTTATTCAATGCAGATTCCTAAGTAGCGATCAATTGAAAAAATATATGAACATGAATTTTCAAGGTACGCAACTATTTGATGGGAATTTTGGCCCTGGAGTGCATGTTGAGCACTGCTTAAAGTAATGGTGAGTTATGGAAGTACCTTCTTGACTATGGGTACAACTATTTTCCCACTCGTTAGGTGTGATTCCAAAATCCTGGTAAACACATGAAGAGATAAGAAGACAAACAATTCATTGGTAGACCTTAAACGACTAGTTTTGTAGAGATTTCTCCTTCACTGGTAATTCCCCTGAGCTTCATTTAGTCCTTCAAAGAATTCAGGAGATGTTATTTACTGAAGTTTGTAAGCATATATCAAGTTGCAGGAAAAGAATCTTATTCATTTACAGATGGATTATCGAGGTAACATCAAGTCATAATTTCAAAATAAGACAAGAACAAGACCAAATTCATAACTGAGTGGGGGTTATTCGCATACAATGTGATTCCTTTTAGCTTGAATAATTCCCCTATAGTCTTCTCCAAGATCGTTATAGCAACATTTTGTGATTGTGGGATATGTGTTATCTTCATTACATGACTTCATCGAGTGGCGGCTACGTTGTGCCAGACACGCATGGGGGTTTGAGGGGGGGTCACTAGGTCCCCCCCTGCATGGGGGTTCGGGGGAAACACCCCCAAGAAATTTTTTTTGCCTCGAGAAATGTGTCACATTTTTTCCTCATTTTTCATGTCACCTCGATTTTTGTGTCTATTGCTGGGAGGTTTTTCGACACATGGTTTTTTGTCGATGATTTTCTATTTCCGGTTAAGGAATTAGGGTTGTTGACTAATCTAGTTCATTGGGTTATGTTTTTGGATGTCGTTGTCTCCTATATGTATATTGTATTGTAAACAATGCATCACTATGAATGAATATAGAATATGTTGGTTTTCCCGTATTGGGTTTCCAGGGGAAAATTATCTATGTAATGTGTGTATTTTACATTGTATCTTTTATGTTCTTTTATTGAAAATTTGTTTGCAATAAAATATTATACAAGGTTAAAATCTACAGTGAATTCATACACAAGTTTCTAGAAGTCTACATGGACGAATAGACTGTATACAATTTGTTGAAGGAGCATGTAGGGATACTACAATTGATGTTTGATAGATGTCGGGAATTACATATATCTTTGAACCTAAGGAAGTGTATTTTCTGCTTACTGCACGACAATCTTCAAGGCCACATTGTTTGTCGAGAAGGAGTCCTGGTGGACCCAACTAAAGTTGTAGTTATCTTGAACATGCCACCACCCACAAGTGATAAAAAGTTGTGCTCGATTCTTGGACATACAGGATACCACTGTAGGTTCATCAAAATATATGAAAGTATCACCGCACCACTAGAGAAACTACCGAATAATTCTGAAGCATTTCGGTGGACAGTTGAATGTGGCAAGGCATTTGATATCCTCAAAGAGAAACTCAACAATGCACCCATTATTGTATACCCCAACTGGGATATTTAATTCCATGTACATGTGTATGCATCAAGTATCTCCCTCGTGGCCATTTTATCACAACCAAGAGAAGGGAATATGGACCACCCTATCTACTTTGCTAGTAGAAAATTGCCTCAAGCTGAACGCAACTACACAACAACCGAAAGGGAAGGTCTAGATATGATTTATGCATTGTAAAAATTTAGAAACTATTTACTAGGCTCTCATTTTAAGTTTTCTACTGACCATTCTACATTGAAGTACCTAGTTAATAAGATAGTCCTTGAGGGAAGGATTTGCAGGTGGCTCTTACTCTTTCAGAATTTTTCATTCGAAGTAATTTTCAAGCCTAGAAGATGTAATGTAGGTCTGGATCACCTATCAAGACTAGAATCAAGGGAAATTGGAGGAGCAATGGATGATCAGCTCCCCAATGAAAATATGTTTCGGATCGAAGCCATTCTATAGTTTCTTGAATACATTGTTTCCTTCCTCAACTCGGGGACCTATCCAGAAAATTATTTCGCAACTCAAAAATGACACCTAGTGGTCTGAGCAGCAAACTACCAACTGATTGCAGGACAACTCTATAAGATGGGACTAGATAGCATTATCAAGAGGTGTTTCCTAACCCATGAAAGGAAAGATATCTCATGGGAATTCCACAATGGAGTTATAGGAGGACATGCTAGAGGGAAAGCTACAACACAGAAGGTACTTCAAGCTAGGTTATGGTGGCCAACGTTATTCATGCAAACTTGTGTATGAAGTCACTATAGATTTTAACCTTGTGTATACAGTGACTTCATGTACAAGGTTAAAATATTATGCTAGATCTTGCGACATTTTCCTATGAGTAGGGAAGCCATCATGCAGAGATAAATGAACTCTTTAGTCGGTTAGAGAACTACAGGCCTTTGATAAGTGGGATGTTGACTTTATTGGGACAATTAATCTACCCATCAAGCATTGAAAGGCCATATATATCATCATCACAACATCCTATCTCACGCAATGGGCTGAAGCATAGGTAGTTCAGGATTGTTCAATAGATATAACTGCTAGATTCATATTTGAGAACATTATTTCTCGGTTTCGATGTCCTAGGAGCCCGACTAGTGATCAAGGTCGTCACATCATCAGCAACACAATCACAACATTGATGATATAATTCCTCATCCAAAACCATAAGAGAAGTCCTTATCATCCACAAGATAATGGAACAGTGGAGGTATTCAACAAGATTCTAGAGAGAGGAATAATGAAAGTGTGTTGTGAAAATAGGGAGGATTGGGATGATAGAGTTCCAAAAGTCTTATGGTCTTATAGGACCACTAAAAATAAAATTCACAAATATAACCCATTTCAGTTGGTCTATGATAAGGAAGTTTTTGTACCTGTAGAGTTTATCACCCCTAGTCTCTATATAGCACAAGATACTCATATGATAGATGATGAATCAATTGCACAAAGGATTGAAAATTTGTAGGAACTTGAGGAAGCAAGATTCTTATCCAATTTCCATCAGTCAATGGGAAAGGCTAGGCACAAAGATTGGAATTAAAGACACATTAAGTCCAGGAGGTTTTTGTAAGGGGATAAGGTACTCCTCTATGAAAGTCATTATTAGAGACATCTAGGCAAGTTGTGCATGCATTGGTTAGGTCCATTCCTAGTTGTTGAAATTCGATAGTCTGGTGCAGTCAATCCAACGCAATTGGATGGTATCCTTCAACCAGGGTGGGTGAATGGTGCATGCCTAAATCCCTACATTTCCCACACTTGACAGAGGGACCATTGCTCCATTCCAAGGGAGTTTGTACAGTAGTTATATTTTGATTGTCTATTGTAAAAATAAAAATTAGATGTAATAACGTCGGAGTGTGCTCAGTGGTGCCACAACATATATTTCTCAGTTTAATTGTTGGGTATTTTCATACATGCTTATTCAGCAACGCGTTGTCATATGATTCATTGATCCTCTCAATCATACACATAAATTCATTGTAGAATCACATTGTGTATTGGGGGGTGATCGAATCTGAAATTTATTAATGGCTAAGCATTAATCATGCCACATCCAATTGTAGCCCTTAGGTTAATCACCAAAAACTATCAGAATGTCTCGTCAAGTCTTAAAAAGTCCCTGTACGCATAGATTCTATTGATCTTCCCACCACAATTCTCAACCATTAAAACGATAATTCCCTCATGTCGGCCACGTGTTGGTCAGGCCATCCATTAAATTCATGATCCGTTCATATATTTTAACCTGTTATCAATCTCATCAGACGTCCACACCATAAATTGCATTGATGGCTTAATTACTCACTCGTTTATGACCAATTTTTAGTTTACCCCGTTACCTCATTTATAACATCCCGCAATCTTATTATGCATGACACATTGTTAACTTAGTTTCCCTCTATCCTTGAGTTTCATGAACCTTGGTACATTATAAGAAGCCTCTTTCCCATCAATTCAATTTTTTTACTATCACTCCATATCGAAAATGATGAGAATAGCGAGAAGACAAAGCTCAATCCTAAAAGAAGTAGTCCCAGATGAGCCCTATGATCCCAGAATCGAGGTGTCGAGTGATGTCAAAGGAAAGGCCGAGAAAATGAAACTCCTTGACCTTGATCTTATGGATACGGTGTTATTCCCACATATGAACATCGATTTGTTCTAGGAGATGGGTTCTAAGCTGACAAGGGAGGTGCAATTGATCCCAAATCCTGACTTTCTTAACCTATTCAACTCCGCTATCATGAGCCTCTGGGGTCTACTAGTGTTCGAGACCACTGGTGAAGTTGCGCAATGCACCAAGTTCCTGATAAGAAGAGTGAATGACAAGATCTTATGGATTGACAGGATATATCCCATCCATGTTGAGGATATCCATCAGCTCACAGGACTTTCATGTTAAGGGGAGGATGTATCTAAAGGATTCCAAGGGTCGATCAAGCACGACAAAAAGAAGGGGAAAATTAGCTTGTATGAATGTTATCATACACAACGTGGGGGTCGTACAGTGAAAATTGAGCCAATCATCCTAGAAATGGTGAGAACGACCTACTATGTAATTTCCAAGAAGGCCATGCACTCATATTACAAGGGTAAATGCATGTTGGATGCCCTGTTAGTGGAATATTTCTACGTAAATGGTGTAGTATTTAACTGGTGTAGTTACCTATTGGAGGAATTCCTCATTTCTTGTGAGGAAGTTCAAGAGAAGTACAACACATTCACATATGGATATCTGCTTCTAGCCTTCGCAATGTTGAAGTGGCGGCCACCCACGGGCAAACAACTAGAACTTGCAGACAAAGGGCACCTCATAAAGATGTTTGAACCTTAGCATGCAAGGTCAGACTTTGAGAATATGGAATTTAATAATGTTGCATTCCCAAAGTGGTACGCTTAGCTAATTGATGCCACCATGTATTCCATAGGAACTGTTGAACCTGAACACAAGAAATATCTCATTCACTTTGAATCGCCACCAAACTTTTTTCTGGCCAAGGCACGCAAATCCCTTTCATTTCCACATGAGGCCATTACCATTCTATATGGATGAATAAATATTGGAAAAATAGGTTATGTCATGGACAAGAGTCAGACACAACCCATGAAAGTCAGGAATGCTTCGTCTTTTACCAATAGAGCTCTTGAAGAAGAAGAGTTCGACAAAGGAAGTTGGGTCAAGTTCAGACAAAGTAGAGTTGGCGTCGAAGTCTTCAATGCCATATGACTTAGAAGAAGAGGAAGAACACCAGTTGTAGTGGCCCAAAAGGACCTTACTAGGATTCCCCAACCTTTCGGATGAGGTGGTACTCTCAAGTAAGACCGTCAATGACATTTTGGTTTTTTCCTTTACATGTGAGGTTCTTTCTAAAAATCCCTAGAACTGGTGCTTCCTCTGCAGTCATCCCAACCAAAGTCATGAACCATCAACCCATATCTAGTGCTCTACCTTGCACTAGAGCAGCCACTCGTGTTTCCCAGAATTTTAGTGATATAGTCTATGACCCCAAACTAGACCCCAACACATATTACACTGTAATTGGCAAGAAATAACCACCACCACCATCCAAGGATACAATATTCCCACTGCCACCCAACTCACTAGAATCCATTCAACTAGACATCCTAGAGAACATTGGGAACCTCGAAGATATTATCCTATTAGCTACTATCACACCAAGCCAATCAAATATTCCAGTTTTTCCCACTTTGGTAATTATTCCTTCGAAGGAGAGCCAACAATCAGCAATTCCAGAACTCACCTAATTCCCACATGTCCCACTCCTAGGTTCTCAGTCTCCAAGACTAGATATCCTCATTTAGGTTCTGCAGGTTCAGAATGGGACCCCAAAAGTTCCACTCACAACAAGGACAACAACTCAACAAGAGGTGGAGTCTCAAACACCATAGGAGGCACATTTAGGATAGATCATAGTGTCTTTGAAAGATAAGTTAGAGCTAGTACTCCAAGATCCCAAAAAGTGCTCATAACTGTTACAACTCCTCTTAACACAGATGAAAGTTATCCCTTTACTTCTGATTCCCCTAAAGAACAAACTTTCCCAACAGTTGCAAGGACCATCCCAGGTAGAACAAGAGGTTGAGACACCCTTAGAATAGTCCATGGTCATCGAGATTCCTCTTTAAAGTAGACTCCCACTAGAATCTACAGTCACATTCAGTGAGCTAGCTCAATTACCGACACTGCAACTAGAAGGACTGATCAGAGCCTCTACTAATCATTTGGAGAAATCAATTCAACAAGCCGAAAATCAAGATGAATTTTGGACACAGGAAGGAATGATGGAACAAACAAAATAGATGCATGATGAATATTTAAAAATCCATGCAGAGCATAAAATGGAGAAAATGAAGGAAAATTTAACAAAGGTTTGACCGCGTTTTAGGAAATAAGCACCCCATCTTCTAGAGTAAAACAAAACCACAGAGCTAGAGAAATGGATTGAATTAGTCCAGGAATCATGGGAGGTGTTGGCAGACCGATCAGAGGAACTCCAAGAGCAGTTGGAGGGAATGAAGTTGAAGGCCTAGGCATAGCCCATAGAAATCCAACAACAACTAGAAAGGGTTTTCCTGGAACGAAACAACACCAGAGGCATGATTTACAATAAAATCGTTGAGTGTACTACCATATTCAAGGAAGTTAGTGATTGTATGGGTGTGATAACTCAGTGCAGCCAAGCACTGGAATAATTACGCATGAAAATACAAACCCTTAATGAAGAAGCTTCCAAAGAACAGGATCCAATGGAAAAGAAAGAAAAAATTTATGATATCCATCATGCCGAAAACACTTTGAATGCCTTGTTTGAAGCTCAAACAATGGACAATAAGGAATTACGAGCCCTTTGGCCGGTAGTGCAAATTACATACATCCAAATGCATCAAGTGGAGACACTAGCGCTTGCAAAATGGAATGCTCTTATTGTTGGATTACTGAGAGGGGGGGTGAATTAGTAATAGAGAAATTTAATCCTTTTTAACCATATAATGCAAGTGTTATATCAATGTAGCATTATCATCCAATAATTGCAGTGTAAATAAACAACAATCATACACATACACAGTACACCATTGTTTTTACATGGAAACCCAAAGCGGGAGAAAACCACAATTTTTTTTTCTTATGTCTTTAAGAATTACATTCATTGGAAGCACCAAATTCCTTTGTTTTCCAGCTCCAACTAGAAGGAGGCTCCAACCCCCTAGTTTCTCAGGCTACAACCTGAAGGAAGCTCCAACTCCCCAATTCTTTGGCTACAACCCCCTAGTTTCTCAAGCTACAACATGAGGAAAGCTCCAACTCCCCAATTCTCTTTCTACAACCAAAAGGAGGCTACAACCACCTATGTTCTCCGGCTACAACCAGAAGGTGGCTACAACCACCTATTGTTTCCCTGTCCAACCACCCTGAAATATAAGTAGAATGATGGAACCACTGTCACACTATCACTGTGATATATATTGTTGTAAACCTGTACCAATAAACTTGTAATCAACCTGTACCATAAACAAGTGGATCAACCATGCACCAACCTATACCAAACAACCTATAATCAGTTTGTACCATAAACAAGTGCATCAACCATGCACCAACCTGTACCTCAACATGTAATCAGTTTGTACCATAAACAAGTGCATCAACCATTCACCAACCTGTACCTCAACCTATACCATCAATGAGTGCATCAACCATGCACCAAATATGTACCAATCATGCATCAAATACACATAAACTATGACTCATCAATATGTACCAACATCATCAACTATACACCTCATGTATGTGCCAACTCATCAACTACTTGTCTCAACCATGTACCCAACATGTACCTCAACCATATACCAAGTATGTATACCAATATAACCATCAAAATTTCTCTAGCAATACATCATGCTATCCATAACCAAATACCATAAACCATTACATCAAACCATGTGTCACAACCTCACTGTTATACAACCTTTATCTGTAACATACCTCAACCAAAATCCCTCATCAATTTCATCATCCAAATATGATTTGTAACTTTGTAATAGACCTGGTGTATATGATCACATACCTGAAAACCTTCCATAACTTTAACAACAAGACACTATCATTTTATCAAACTTTACTTTAGTCTCACGTGACTAATTTTGGATTAGTCAACAAACCTAACTTGAAATAATCATAACTATGTACCTATAATGAATAATCATCTGAAAATGGTAAAAAATGTTCTTCAGTGTCTTTTATGTAATTCCTTCAGATTTCACAACTTGGAACCTCTCAGAAAAGGATTTATAGCAAAAATGGCATACCTTGTTGAATTTTGGCTTACTCTAGAGATTGAACTTGTAGAGTGTGCCCCGCATAGAATATTTGTTGTATGAATATGAAAATTTTACACATAATACTAAAGACTGTACTCTAATTGGTACATTTGGTCTTACTGAATTTGGATCTGTTATGAAGAAGTTGTGACGTTTTTACCCGAAACACTTGTTTTAGACTAGTTTTAGGACTAGCCACAAACCCTATTTTCCACGGTGTGTAATTCCAAAAATACAACGATCCACAAGATAAAATTTGTATCACAACTACTTGGATATGTTTCCTCAATGGCCTCCCAATTTCACGATCTAAATCATTCTAGAAAAAATGTTATTACGAAAATGGTGAGATGATCTGTAAATAACATACCTCAAAAAGCATCATCAAAAGAATTTATCCTCCCTTGAATTTCGGCCTTCCTTACTTCACCTTCCCTCTGAAATTAGCCTTATATATCTTTTGGTTACCTCAGTCACTTGTATATATTCAATATTCTCAAGTGTGTTTAAAATGAGAGAGCCTTGCCTCTTATTTATACTTTCATGTAGCTTCCTCAAGGGGTTACCTTTTAACCATCTTAACCCACTTTCCTTATTTTAGGGTTAACCCACTTCTAACCACTTGTCCACTTAGTAATTTCTCCATTAAATTTATTATTTAAATAATTTATTTTGTATCCACTTTGACTTATAGTACACTCATAACTTCACTTTACCTCAAGGGGTTACCTTTTAACCATCTTAAACCACTTTCCTTATTTTAGGGCTAACCCACTTCTAACCACTTGTCCATTTAGTAATTTCTCCATTAACTTTATTATTTAAATAATTTATTTTGTATTACAATCATCACTTCACTTTATTATTTACCTTCTAAAATCTCTTAAACCACTTTGACTACTTTGACCTTTTGGGGCTTCTAGATGATTCGTGAGGGTTTTCCAACTTCACATGGCCATAACTCTCTAACCGTGAGGAGTTATGTGACATTCCACATACCACCGAAAATGGCATGACATGTACTATCCATATAGAATATTCTTACCTGAAAATAAAAACCCATACCATTATCCATCAAACAAACTTGGGTCCATTATCAAAACTCATACCATTATCCATCAAACAAACTTGGGTCCATTACCATTATTCAGTGACAGTGACAGTTTGACAGTGGCAGTGGTTGATTTAGTGAAAATGACAGGTTGTCTACATTTGTCATTTATATTTTAGGGTGGTTGGACAGGGAAAGGATAGGTGGTTGTAGCCAGAGAAATTAGAGGGTTGTAGCCAGAGAATTGGGAATATGGAGCTTCCCTCGGGTTGTAGCCTGAGAAACTAGGGGGTTGGAGCCTCCTTCTAGTCGCAGCTAGAAAACAAAGGAAGTTGGTCCTTCCAATGAATGTAATTCTTCAAGACATATAAGAAAAATCATTATGTAGTTTTCTCCCGCTTTGGGTTTCCACGTAAAAACATTGGTGTACTGTGTATGTGTGTGATTTCTCTTTTGTTAATTTTTTATTTACTCTGTAACTATTGGATGATAATGCTACATTGATATAACACTTGTATTTTTGGTGAAAAGGGATTAAATTTCTCTATTACTGATTCAACCCCCTCTCAGTAATCCAACAATGGCATGACATGTACTATCCATATGGAATAGTCTTACCTACAAATATATCAAAATGCATACCATTATCCATCAAACAAACTTGGGTCTATTACCCAAACCTTTGTGCTACCAGACTTTCTTCAAGGGTTGACATCAATGACAACCAACACAAATAATCAACAATCTCCTCCTTTGGCATTGATGGCAACACTCTAATGCAATATTGAAGTCATTGATCCGAATTTTATGAGCAGAACAAAATTAATATAGATTATTAAAATATGCTTAACATAGAATAACAGAGATACAGTAAAACTGGTTTTCTATTCAATAAGGAAATAAGTTGAAACTATTAAATGCAGTGGAAAACAAGCTTGCTGGAATGGTGGTGGCTTATCTATGAGAAGAGATGTGACGGTTGCACTCATTTGCAAGAAGATGATTACAATGAGGATTCAAAGGCCTTTTTACAATAAATAGGAATGCCAAAAACCCTAGACATCTAGAAACCTAACCCTAGGAGATGAAGCACCAAAATTCATGTGGGCCCCATTTGGGTAAGTTAGTACATCAACTTCTCAGGGTCGTAACTTTTGCATACGATCTTCGTTTTAGGCACACGATATCCCGTTGGAAAGGTATCATCGAGTAGATTCATTTTAGGGGATCAATCAAATCATTTGGTTATTATTGAGAAGCTCGATCCTGAAAAACCTTCATTTAGGCCCTCAAAATGGCCCCATAAGTTAAAAACTGCTAAAAATAGTAAATTGCCAAGATTGCCAGAAAATTGTTTTGAGCGAGTTGGAAAAGGTGGGTGGACACCGATATCCACCTATATAAATCCTCTATCCTTAGGAATCAATGGTCTCCATTGCGTTGATTTCCCCCATCAGATGAGGAAAATTTTGTTGAATTTGGCCTCGGGTGAGCCACTTGCCTTGGTGCAAGAATTGCCCTGCTTTGACGACTTGATAAAGATAGATCCTTTGTTTTCGAGTTACCTTTATCTATGTGTCCAAAATATGATCACTATATGTTTGTTTCATGTAGTCAGGGTTGATATCTATTGGTTTCAACTGCCCCGCTATCTCTGAGGTGTCCAATAATGGTGGTAAATATGGCCAAACGAGAGACACATTGAAGACTGGGTGCAAGCTAAGGAAAGCGGGATTATTGATCTCAAAATAATTGTCACCCACAACCTTGGTGATGGTGTAAGACCCATAATGGAGTGGGAGAATCTTTTGATGGGGCCATGTAAGGTGTTCTTTCTATAAGTGCAACCAAACTTTGTCTCCCACCTTAAACTTATGTGGCACCCGATGTTCATCATGGCACCATTTATACTTGGCATTAGACTTCTGTAGAATATCCTAAACTTGTTGGAGGATGTGATAGATTCACTCAATGAACCGGGTGGCTTTGTCATCTTCTGGTGGAACAGGGGACGATTCGGCCAAGGTGGTCGCCACGGGTAGTGAAACATCCATGTGGACCAATGGTTGGAATCCCAACCCCACCTGAAAGGGGTTGTATCCAGTTGAGCTATGCAGGGCTCAGTTGTAGCTATGTTCGATGTAGGGAATACTCTCATCCCATGTGTGGGGGTGTTTTGAATTGTACATACTTAGGATATGTATGATCATCCAATCAACGACCTCAATTTGGCCATCTTTATGGGGGTGGAAGGCAGTGGATTTGGTGAGCTTGGTATACAGCAGTGACCAGAGTCTCGACCATAATGTGTTGAGGAACTGACTGTCAGGGTCTGAGATAATGGTTTGTGGATCCAAAAATGTACCCATTCTCATTCAAAGAATATATTGGCAGTGGCTTAGGCTGTGATGTTCTTCTTGCAAGAGACTAGAATCGCCATCTTGGAAAAGCGATCAACAACCACAAAAACACAGTCATTTCCCCTCTTGGTGGACGAGAGGCCCGAAATGTAGTCTATTGAGATGGATTCCCATGGCATTTCAGGAGTAGGCAGAGGGGTGTACATGCTCTGTTTCTTAGTGGTTGGTTTGGAAATAGCACAGGTGGTGCAGGATCTGATATACTTGCTGACATCATGTCGAAGTTTCGGCTAGTAGAAATGTTTTTGCAGCACTACCACTATATTTTCAACGCCAAAGTGTCCTGCCACTCGATTGTAGTGAGATTACCAAATCAGCTTCACGTGCTTGCTTGATGGAACGTAGAGATGGCCCAGACGACACAACAACCCATATTGAATATGGAAATTAGCGACCATTGAGTTAGCGCCCAACATTTGGTAGGTAGTGGAGAATTCAGGGTCTGTCTCGTAGAGGTGGGGCCATCCGGAGGTCTCGTTGTCGCAAGATTCTAGCACCGTGGTGAGTGTCATGACTGGATATTGGCTAAGGCAATCAACAATTCGGTTGGTACTTCATGTTTTATACTTGATTTTGAGGTGGAACTGTTGTAAGTATGTGGACCACTTCTGATGGAGATCATTTTGCAATTTTCCTTGGGTCCGCATGAATTGTAGTGGCTTGTGATCAGTGTGGATGATTGTCTCCTTCCCAAGAATGTAATGTCTCCACTGGCGGCAGGCTTGCATAATGGAGTACATTTCTTTTTTCTAAGTAGGTTACTTATGGATATCACTATGATATTCCATGGGGTGGTCGTTTTGAGTGAGAACGGTGCCCATAGCATAGTCTGAAGCATATGTCTCGATCTTAAAGGGATGTTCCAGGTCCGATAATGAAAGTACTGGGGATGATTACAAAATCTTCTTCAAGTCATTGAAGGCTTGTTGTTGGGACAAGCCCCACATAATTTTTTCCTTACCTTCACCCCTGGTTACTTGGCTGAGGGCCCATGCGATATGAGACAATCCCAACATGAACCTGCGATAGAAATTGGCGAGGCCCAAAAAGCTCTAAAGTTCAGTGAGTGTGGTTGGGGCTAGCTAGTCACGGATGACCTGGATCTTGGTTGGATTCACATGCACACCATTCTGATCAACGAGGTATCTAAGTAATGGAACATGTCCATGTCGAAGGATCATTTTTCCAAGTTTTCATATAGTTTTTGTTGTCACAAGGTGTGCAAAACTTGTTGAATATGCTGCAAGTGTTCCGCCCAAGTCTTTTTGTAGATGAGGATTTCATCCAAATACACCACTACAAAAGTATTGGTGAAAGGTCATAGGATATCGTCCATCATCCTCATAAACATTGCTAGAGCATTTGTCAAACCAAAGAGCATGACCAACCATTCAAAAATACCTTCTTTTGACTTGAAGGCGATCTTCGATACATATGCATGTTCTATTAGGACCTGGTCATAGCCAGACTTCATATCAATATTACTGAAGTATTTGGACCCTGTCAGCTGATCAAAGAGGTAGTCGATTCAGGGAATCGGGTATCGGTTTCGAACTGTGATTTTATTCAAGGCCCAGTAATCAATGCAAAGTCACCAGGTCTCGTCTTTCTTCTGCACCAGCACGATTGGGCACCCACAAGACGATGAGTTGGGACGTATGTGCCCCTTGTGAAGCAGTTCTTGGATCTCCTCATTTTCTAACAGAGAGCGGTGGTAGACTAGCCCATTATGTAGCAGTGCACAGGGGAAAACCCAGGGTTCAACGCTTCAACAACGAACCAACAAAACCCTAACTACCGGCCCTTTCGACAACACCTAGGAAGCAGATGAAGTCTCAGCTGAGGTAGAGGCAGGGGGGGGTTGTAGGATTCAGGTGTCTACAACCTAGCTGGGACACAGATCTGTGATTACAACACTTATCCTATCAATATGAATTAGTTCATAAATCCCATTCACATCACAGATTAAACCCTAAATACAGAACAACGCGATAATGAGCAGATCACACACTTCCAACTGCTTAGCACATAGCATTAACTCAGATCTAGTGTTTACTTACCATCAATAGAGCACTAAGCATCCATACATCTAGCTAACATATATAAATATCAGTGCACTAAGAAGATAAACATACAAAAAACATGAACAAAAATTCACAAAGCACATCAACACAGGATATACGTGGTTCACCCCAGTGTGGGGCTACGTCCACCAACTCTTCTTCTTCTTTATTATTCTTAGATCTCCTTACATTCATCTTCTCCTGTGCACAAAGCCATAGAGATTAGCTTCGCACTCAACAGGTGATCTACACACAGTGTACTAGATCCAACTTCCTCAAAATCAGGTCAAGGCACTGAGCCAACTCCTCGATAGCACAAAGCCTTACATACACCATCTGTGCACAAAGAAACTTACATTCTCTTGCACTAATCCAATTACAAGTCTTTTCACACAAATAACACTTACACCCCTTCTTACATCGCTTAGATATATATTTATACATTTACAATGAGGCCTAAACATGGGTAAACCCATGGGCGGACATCCCATACCCGTTACATAAACCCTAATAACACAAAAATCTCGCAAAATAAGTGAGATCCCACGATCTCCACTTCACCTGGGCGCTTCATCTTCATTCCGTCGAAGTCCCAAAAATGGTAAAACATGACCAATGTTCTCTCAAACTTGGTTTATGGCCAACAGGCCCCCAACACTCACATGTGACTCATCCTGAGTCACTCTGATCTGGGAAATACTTCTTCGAATACCTCAAGCTTAGATCGAGCTACCTCGACTTGCTGCTTCACCAGAGCCTCCTACTTAGGGAACTCCTGAATTACTTGCTCAGTGACAGGACCTTATAGCCATTGTTCCACTATTGCGACCACCTACTCCAGCTATGAGCCTCATCCTTCGATCTCTTCAAAAAGCATGCAGGCTTCATCCTGCACTCGCTGGAGTTTCTGTGTCACCTCCATGACTCTGCTCTGTATGGCAGTGACCTACTGCTGGACTGCACGTTTCTCCTACGACCTCTTCATCTTCTCAACGGTAGTAAATAGCTTCAGTTGTGCTTGCACAGTGGACACCTGTTTCTTCGCCTCCTGGAGTTGTGCTTCCAATTTCCTCAGCTCTGGATATTCTGCAAGGCGCTCGTAGGTCTGTGCACTTTGATCACTTAATCACTTACACTCCGAGGTGAGTACCCTAATTCTTTCTACCGGGTTACTGACAGCTTCTTCCCTCTGATCGTGCACTTCTTGCGGAGTGCTTGACACTGCTTGGATTTCTAGTTCCATTAGTCTTTCTTGAAGTTGTTGAATGGATTCAACGAGCTTCCCCACTTGCATCTCAGTTGAATCTGGTTCCTTCTATGACAATCCTGACATAGAGCGATGTGCTCTAGCTACTGCCTCTTTGATTGCAATCTTCTCTGCGAGCAGTTGGTCTTTTTATTCCTATATCTTCTCTTTGTTCTGCTCGAACTCCACCTGAATTTCACTTTTCTCCTTCTGTGCAACTCACAGTTGTTCTAGGACCTCCTCCTTTTCTTGATTTAAGGCCTATATGGCATGTTCCTTTTCTTCTTGAGCTCGATGAAGTTGAGATTTTGTCACATCTTCTAACCTTCGCAATTGGGTGGGCTCATCCCCAAATTCTACACTCTCTATTGAAGAGGGTGCAGTAGGCACTGTGCAGCTCGAATGGATAGCTTGTTGGATATCTTTGATCTCCTTCTCTATTCTATCATACATCAACTCCTTCTTTGCTCCTTGTCTCTACAATATGTCTTCTGAAGCATCCTCTACAATTGTGATGATGAGATCAATATCATCCACTATGAGCACATTCTTCGACTGAGGCTTGTTGGCGCGTACCTTCTTTCTGGTCGAAGGTTTCTCCGGGGAAACCTTCCTCTTCTATTATGCTTCTGATGTGGTGAGGGGATCCTTCGGCGGTGTCACTTTGCCTTTATATTGCTTGTCTCCTTCCCCTCCTTCCTCTTGGTTCAATTTGTCTCCTCCTCCTCCTGTAGGTGAGTCAGGTGCAGTTTCCTCCGATGTGATTTCCTTCTCATCACTTTCTATGTCCTGAAATTCCTCCTTTTTATCATTTTCTTTGCGCTGCTCTATCCATCATGTTTGACCTGAGTGACTAATGGAATTCTGATGATGTCGAGATCGGAAAGTTCTACATATTCCACTGGAAAAAGGAATTCTGTTGGCCATTCCTTAGTGATATCTTCCATGTCTTCCTCGGTCAATTTATAGTAATACTGCAGCTCCTCCTTATTTTCATCCTTGCACATGGTGATGTAGATGAAGTGTCGTTCTGCGCGGAACTTTTCTAGTGGCCTATATTGATGGAGTGTATTCGGTGTCATTCGAGGGAATGATTCAATGGCGTGCTTCAATTGTAAGTAGTAGGTATGGAAGACAAAATTCGACTACCACTTCTTCGCCATATCACTTGTGTACCACAGGGTGGCGAACCTCGCGGCCAACGGTTCTGATGGCTCAACTTCCAAGAAGGCTTCTCCTTGTGGCATTTTCCATGCGACAAATGCAATCAAGATCAGAATCCAACTGAAATGAAACTCGTACCCTTGGTCTTGCACTTTGTGATAGTCCTTTTCCAACTCATTGACGAGATAACTTTCCTAGTTCATCTTCATTCCTTCGACACACTTCCCCGCGAGGTCGACTACGAACCTTGTGACCTGTGTCAGACAGTTCTTTGAGATGATCTTTCCAACTATAAGCTGACAAGCTAGGCGCACTATGCCATCATGGATGGAGGCTACCTTGTAGCCTCACTTTCCCTTCTCTACATCACCATAGGCCTCCTTGATACGTTGGGCCAGGGTGTGATCTGACGTCTTTCCTGGGAAGAACTGGTGAGGGTCTGGTCCCTGCATGCTTAATCCAATGATCAAGTGGATCAGCGTCGGATCCATATTCATGCATCTTTCAAGCCACAGATACCCTCCATGATAGCATGATGGGAGGAGTTTAATGCAAGCATTAACCTCATGATGTCGACCAAAGTGGGGGATCTTCATCACGTTCAAGATCGTGGAGTGTGCAAGCTCCTTAATCCATGGCTAGGGAACTATATTGGGCTTCTTCCCAATCATCTTCATCAAGTACCTATGTGGCGCGAGCATCACATAGTTCTTCCAGTCTTTGAGGTTGAAGTCATTTATTTTGAGAGTTGGGATCAGTCCCAACTGAGGTCTGACTGTGTGTATCCCCTTCGGGAGGTACATAGTGATCAGTGTGTATTCTAAATCATGTGGGACACTGTCATGGTTAACCGCACTAATCAAAGGTGGGATGTAGTCAAGCAAGACCGTCGGGATCTGCTTCACATTAGCAAGATTCGTGGTGTTTTCTTCGTTTCTCAGCAGCGCGGCCATAACATTGTCTAGTATATGGGGATGCTTGAAATCCGCCAGTCAACAATGCATGTATTCCTACATACATGACTTTCTCAATCATGAGGTCTACAAGAATCTCCTCCACAGACTTCTCTACTACACTACGCTCGCCCGACATTCACACTTGTAATAAAATAAATCAGGTAGGTGAACGGACAAGCAAGGTGATCAAATGAATGGTGAGTTCTAGAAAGCACAACGCAATAGGCAATCAGTTTTATGCTAGCGCGTATATATCAGTTTTCAAAAAGTGGTCTCGGCGTAGCATTTGATAGGTTAAATAAGCAACGTTGTAACAGATTCTTTCAACGGGTAGGAATACGTCCAGCGATGTGCATCCATCCATTATGGCGCAGTCCCAACTGTCCAACGACGATCTTTCCATCAATAACTATGTTTCTAGCCGTTCTGGAGCATCGTTCTAATGGTCGGGACGCTTCCAATGGTCATATAGATTCATCATGGTGAAGTCCCATTCTGCGTGGTTCTGCTATTCCAGTGAGGTTCATGTTGGGTATATGTTATATTCTTTTCATCTGTGTGTGTGGGTGCGTCAGGTTCGACAACTGCATCTGATGATCCCTCTAGTAGTGCTTTGTGTGTCGTGTGCATTGGGCACTTT